>WBMW01000737.1:151007-259769 GCA_013396635.1 Penelope pileata | reverse complement strand
AAAAAAAAAAAAGGAAAGAAAAAAGCTATAGATACTTTTCCAAAGATCTATTAAATAATACTTTGATTTAAGGAAATAACTCATCTGAGTCCTTCCCTAAAGTACTGAAGTTAGATTACAAGGCAATCTGGGAGTATACAACACCCAAAGTTCAAAGGTCAGTTTACCAGAGGTGTGAAATCTTCAAAAATAGTAGCAGAGCTACTAAATGTTAAGAACGTTGTTGCACTGGGGAAAAAGCTCTTGAATTCCAGATTAGTTAACAAAATGACCTGAAAATTATAGGAGTTTTCTTTGTCTTGCATTATTTGGTAAAAGCAGGGCAACGTGCAATGGAAANATAGGAGGCATTGCTTTCAAAGCATCTGTTGTAAATGGCAAGCTCTGAACTAGGCAGAGCATTTGACAAAATTCGTATAAATTGTTGTAGGTAATATTTAAAACGTGACTCAGGTACACAAATAATATATAACTCCTTTCTGATTTAATTGGATCCTGTAATTCGGTATTTCATCTGACATCTGTTACTGCTTTGACTATTCATACAGTATGAAAACTTGAAATCCCTTGCATAATACGAATGATAAATTATTTTCTGCAAGCAAACTTGCAGAATGAAGTGAGGCTTCTACCATCTTACACTTTCTTTCAATATTTTTGTTTCAAGAAAAGATTTTTTCAGAAGCTTTCGCATAATGGTTAAAGGTATTTTCTTGTATGAGTTGTTCTGATAAGACAATTTACTATTGTTAGTAGTTGTCTGTGAAGGCCATATATTAATGCATTGATGTAGCTTTAGTGGATAGTACAGTGTTGAAACTTAGTTATTTAAGGGAAATTTTTCTAGAAGAACTGTATTTGTTTCTTTAGGAGTAAACTATGGATATTTGTACAAACTAGGCTATTTGTATATTGTGAGACAGAGGAAAATAATTTTATCATCCACTTGTTTGATATTACCTGAGCAATTGTGGGTGATAGTTTGTATTCTTAATTCAAATTCTGAATGTTCACTTCCATAATTCCAATTACAGTATAAAAGCTGTGACACGTGTTCCAGAATAGCAGGTAACCTGTGAATTTGGTTGTCTCCTGCTAAAGCTTCAGATCTGAAGGCTGTCTTGATTTGGTAGACACTGAGAGCACCATCCCAAGTCTGACCAGGATAACAAAGAAATGCTACCTCTAACAGTTAAAGGCAGGGGAGACCCCAAAACTAAACCTCACATGCTCATTTAAACTCACAATATTTTTCATGGTGAAAGTTCTCTCTGGTATGTTCCCATGAAAATGTAGTCAGAATTTACCTTGTAAAACTCATCTGCTTTATCAGAAAATTCTTAACTAGCTTTAGTAGAACTGTTGCTATATCAAGTAATAATCCCAGTGTTAGAGAGAGACTGATAAGTGGTACTTTTTCACAGAAGCAGTAGATCATTTTTACCATTTTAAAATATCTGAGTTTTTCTGACTGGATACAATGACCTATTAAATTAAACGACTACATCAAGGCTGGAAGCTGTTGACAGTTTCAATTAAGACAAGCCCCCATTTTATGCAGTTATCTCTGCCAGTAAATGTAACTGCTCACTGTTGTTACTACTTACAGCTTTTATTAAATATAGAAAAAGGCTGAACACCATTTATAATCAAAGTTTCTAAACCTTTCTAACTCAAACCACTGAAATCCAAAAAACAAACAAACAAAAAACAACAACCAAAAAAAAAACCCTACTGCTTTCAAGTAATATTTGACACGTGAATGAGAGTAAAAGCTCTAGAAAGCAAGGAGATAATTATTCTCCTGTGCATTCTGCACTGGAAGAAGTGATGACTACAAATCTTTTCCTCAATTTAACTGATGTTTTTCTGTATTAATAGCAGCAAAGAATACCATAGATATTATGCAACCCTGCCAATAAGGTCCAGATTTGCAGCCAAAATATTAGTCTTGAGGTATTATCTTTCATTCTTACTACAAAGGCAGTCCTAAACTGTCATTAATAATGGTCCATAAGCTGTTAGCAAGTTAGCTGCTATGTCTTGAAGATATTTATCTGGTAAACATACTGTTTCAGTGCTCTAGCAGTGTGTCAGACACTACATAACATAGAACCCAGGCATGGCCTTAATACAATGGCTGGTTTAAATGCCATATGTAATTTAAGAAACAGCTAAGACACTTTAAAAATAATTACACTTTTCAGAGGTCCCTTGGGGGCAGATTTCACTTTGCTAAAAAGTATCCTACCACTTGTATTGTATAAAACAGCTTGTCTCTAATTTGAGCTGTCCTTATCAGATTTTTGGCAAAACATTTTTATGAACAATTGTTGTAATAAATGTACTCAGTGAGCTGTTCTCAAATACACTGACTTGGGACTATACCAATGTTCCTTTGCCAAATTGCATTTGGTCTGCTAAAGGGAAAACTTTGTTTCTCTATTCTTTACTATAGAATAAAATTACTTTTCAGTGTTAAGACAATTCAATTGAAAGTAAATATATATTGCTAACCTAGCTGGTTTCTTTCAAATTACACTTGAAAAGGAGAAATTGGAAATGTGTTTTTTCTTTAAATTTATATCAGTTCAGTAGATGCATGAAAATGAAAAGTAACAGTAATATTAAAAGCTTAAATCTGATGCTGTAATTTTCTTTAAAACTTGGTCTATTCTCATGTCACAATCTACTACAGTGGATTATCTTCCAGTTGACTGAGGAAATCGGTATGTTATTTTGTTCCAGTTGTTAATATTACTTATGCATAAGTGTGAAGAAACAGTGCTGATATATCACATCATTGCTTCTGTGCTTAAAAAAACAAATGCACACACGTGCCTAGCTTCCCCCCACTCCTCTGAGTTTAGTGATTTGGTCATAGTCTTGATCAGATTGTTTAATCTCTTACTGAATATCATTATCAAAGAGACTTTCATTGCCATAGGAATGTATAATTCAAGATAGTTTAAGAATATGGATTTCCTGGTTTCTTCGTTTCTGTTAAAAAAAAATAAAAAATAAAAAATCTTCTGAGAAGTCTGATACCTGTTATTTGTCAGCCATGCGTTGCTTGCTCTCCTTCACAGCTACAGTGAAGTCACAGTTAAGAGAATGCAGCCATAGGAATTGCTAGTCTATGGCTAGTCCCTCTGCAATTCATGTTTTTTTCTTATTAACACTTCAGTGCTGCATGTTCATATTTCTCAGCCCATGTGCAAATACATTCTGGCATTAGCACGTGAGCCTTGCAGCAATCCATACTACTGACAGCAGAGAGTTATTAAGTGGAATTGGTTTTGCATGCAGGTAGTTTTGCAGAGTATTTAAGTTTGAAATGCTCTTCATAAAATCATAACTTTCCATCAAACAAGTTCTAGGAAAATCTCAATTATAGAACCAAAGTAATTATTTTAGGTAATGTGTACAAAAAACAATACACAAGGAGTTTAACAGGATAAATATTTATATAACCATGAAAAGCAAGACTACAATTGTGACATTTTTATGTGAAACAAGTCGTTAAATTTACCATCCTGATGTAGTTTAGGGAGAAAAGAATAGTTTGTATTTACAGGTTAGGTTTCATGAGTAAAACTACTTGTATGAGTTTCAAAAATGTTAGATAAAATACATTTCTGGCACATGTTGTTCTTTAATTGAAATTGAAAATGTGCTGTGCTCTTCTTAAATTGGATGTCTAGACAGAGGAGATGCATTTCCTTTAGCTGAAGAGAGATGAATAATCTCTAAGCCAAGATTAGAGTCTGTTCTGAAACAGCTGATTCACATCTCATCTGCCTGTAAAGTTAACTGGAGTTCTTGTGCTGCCTAATTACTGTGTGTAGAGACCCTCTGTGTATAAGCCCTTTCTTTCCTGAGCAATAGTATGATCTAAATTAGAGATTTAAAAACAGGTTTTTTTGTGTTGCTTGAAAACAGCCTTCACAATGCCTGCCTGTGTTTTGGTTATGGGAAGTGCTGATATGTTTTGCAAGAAGCCTGTTAAACCTAGTCTTTTTTTTTTGGTAATGGTTATGTAGATGAATGAGTATATTTAGATTGAATCCTGATACAGTTTTCAAAATCTGTCTTCCAAAAAGTTTTAACTTGGGGACAGGGCACCAGCATGTTGGAGTTGTCTTTTTCTGCGTTGTTATTGAATATTCCTTACTCCTTTTGACAGACATAATTCCACACAATTCATACCATTACCTCAATAGTTAACTGAAGGATAGGATTGCTTTGAAAGTAGTGACCAATAGTCTAATGTCCTAATGCTGATACTACTTTTTATATATACACCTTCTTTCAGTGTTAATTGATTTTTATTATTTCAGGAGCAAGACCTGTACAGAATCCCATGCTGATAGTATTATACAGTGTTTACTTAGCCTTCATTGCTGGTTTTGAAGCATTTTAAAGCTTTTTGTTCATGTAGGAAGAGAAAGCAGCTTTAGTTTTAACTGAAACATGAAAATCTGGAGTTGGCTAACTGTTGTAATATTATTGCAGCTTTGCAAATCTCGAATACTAAGAAACATCTCCAAACTTATCCACTGCTTACGTTGTACGTGATCCTACTTGTTCAAGCCTTGGGTTGTTGGCACTGAGGCTATTTAATTTGGAGTAAATTAAAAATGATTGCGTTAGGATCAACAGTAGTCTTTACCTAGAAGTCACATAAGCATGTATGATATTTCATGAAATACAGCAGAGAGCTACCCAAGCTAAAGATTGTTATTGTTAGTTATTGTAATCTATTTATTTATTATGTATCTGTTGATATCTTTCCACCTAACACGCAGTACCTCATCACTATGCATATTCTTTTGTTGTATTGCGTTGTCTATCATGTTATGTAAATTAAAGAAGCCAAAGGAAGTTGAAAGTGTTTTTACCTTTTACTAGTTCGCATTTTGCTAGGTTCTGTCAGCGCAAATTGTCCCAGCCAGGTGATTACAGAGACATAAAATGTCTGATTTCCATCCATTACCTCTAAACCTTTGAGAGAAGACAAAGTTGATTTTAAGGAAACCTTATTTTTTAAAAAATTGTAATTGAGTGGATATTGCGGTGGATACTTGACATATTAACTGAGAGGAAATAGTGCATCTGTAAGTGTGTGTGACGGGCAATTCTTGTGGCATATTATCTTTAAAACCATGCTGATCTAAGATGATGAGGATAATTAGCGTGTTACAGGTTGAAAATGTAGGAACATGCATTTCCAAGCCTTAGGAAAAAGAGTTTCATGGCTTCACTAAAAGATAGTGTGGAAAACAAAGCACTAAATCAATCCTTTTTTTTTTTTTTTTAATCGTTCTGTCAACTGTAGCGTGTTTCAGGGAAGGATCTGATGTGCCCTATCCTAATGATGCTACTTGTTAGTACTTTACATTTCTGTGAAAAGACCATAAAACCAGGTAAGGCCTTGTAAATCTTCATTGCTTCAGAACATTTGGGGCTGATGAAAAGCATATGGCTTGCTGGTACTGTGTGGAAACGGTCTATGTAATTTGTCCAGAAGTTGTGTGTGTTGTCCTTCCAAGATCTTATCTGACAGGTCTGATGGTTTTTCCTGTTTTTGTGTTTGGAACTCACTTCAAAGTGTCCAGAATGGTTTGTAGTTAGGATAATGATATTTTCTTATTCCTCATGTTATATACCTATTGATAAAACTTATGATAAATATGTGCAATATACAGCACTAAACGAGGTTCTAAACGTCTTAGATATGTGTAAGATATTGTTTTGGGGTATTTTTAAAACTCTTAGATGCTGGCTGTTCATGTTGTAGAAGCAGGCAACAAAAGAAAATATAATTATTCCAAAAAGGATCTGTTGAGGTAATGGTTATAGTGGAATGATGAGAAGAAGATTACACTGTCATTGTTCATAGTGTCCATTTTGTATAGAAACCAGCTTCGTCTTTGGTAGTGTTTAGAAGTGGAAATCCATCACCTGTTTTGTGATGGCTGACGTGCAATGCTTTGGCTGCCCTAGCAGTAAGGCAGGTGCACCATGTGCGCAGACTTGAGAGAGTTCTTGTGTGTATATTCATGGCTTCACCAATGACCAGCAGCTCTCTGTAGTAGCAATGTTATGTTTTATTACTTTTTGTTCATTTTGCTTTCTGTTAAATTCTGTTAAACCAACAATCCCACAGCAAACCTTGGGTCATGAGTATGTGAAAACTCTCACACATGAAAATGTTAGTGTTCATAAAATGTAAGAATGCCTCTTTTTGAACTTGATCCTTTTGGGGAGGAATTTATTAATCTCACTGGGTGTTTTCCCAGATGATACAGACCACAGTTGTTTCATCCATAGGGATTTCTATACGTATAGCCTGAATTTGGATTTTAAGAACTTGCACAGCAGATTTCTTTGTAAGGAGCTATTGGATGGAATCACCAACCGTTTAAACAATTTGACTGACTAGCAGTTGGATGGTCTTACAGTTTAAAAATTCATGCTTTCCTTCCTAAGGGAGTATTGCTTCATAAGTGTGCTGCATTTGAGCTTTGTACACGCTTTGTATTTTTTTCCTGAATTTGAACAGTCCCAGCAAATCAGTGTTGTTCTGCTTGTGGGCAGCGTTGTAATGTGACAAATATGCCACAAGGTGGCTCAACAATATAGTGCCTCAAGCATTTCCTACCTTTTTGGGCCACTTCACACCACACTGTTTCGCTGCTGCTCAGCACTAATGTAAAAGCATTTGTTCTTTGTAGTGCTGCAACCCACTATCAAGTTTCACAGAATTCATAGTTCGGTACCTCACTAAGAATTGTATTGCACAAGTGTGCAGATAGCAAGATGTTTCTGTATGTACTCTTAATGCGTGGTATTACAGCAGACTTGTAGTTTAGTCAGACTTTTTGGAATTAGTGAGTAGGAGTTGGCTTACTGTTTGTAACAGGAGAGAAAAATGGAAGTACTAGTATTTTTATGATGCTGAAATGGGAGCTCTTTCCAAAGAAGTTCAAATAAAAATGACCATACAGCTGCAGGAAGAAGCATATCTGGTATCATAATTTTCTCCATGTGCCTGAGACTAGAAAGTTACTCTAAAAGTGTCACCTAATTTTGAAATAAAAATTGGAAGTTCTCAGAACAAGGTCTTACTGCCTGCACTGATTCCACTTTGACTTAGTAAGATTTTTTTTATTATTATTATTCCAGGTCTGGTACCAATAAGAATCTTAAAACAGAAATTATGGTTCTGGAGCCAGGCTGCATGAAGGAAGCTAATGCTGCTAGCATGGAGGTGGAGGGTGGGAGGGGTGAGGTTTGCTGCTGAGGTAGAGATGATGATTCTGAAGATCCAGGAAAAGCTAAATGTTTTCATGTTGAGCTGCAGATGTTGCATATCATGTGAAAGTACAGCTTTACACTGGTAAGTCCTGGATTCCCTTATATTGACTAAGATGTGATCATCTCCTTTCAATGCATGGCTAAGTACATCACAATCGGACTGTTGCAAACTGGTGATCTTCTTGGGACTAGAAGCACAGGCCAGAACAAGTCTGGCCAAAAGATACTGACACTATACAATTAACCACTACATCTGGAACAGCTTTGATTTGTAGTTGACTATTTGGTCTTTGTAGCTCACAGAAAATGAAACTAATGTTTTTTTTCCTGTAGCAATTGAAAATGGTCAGTGTAATCAAGTGATTATATCTTACATTGACTACTATGCTGTAGGCTAAGAACCACATGATTAAAACTGAGAAGAAAAGAGGAACAGCAGAGGAGTCTTGGATACTGAAAATGCTCTGTTGTTATTGGAACAATCAGTGATGATGGACATGTTTCACTAAAATCGCACTGACATGGCATGCTAGAGGTAGATTCAGAAACAAGTGCTTACTAATCTGTTTTAACTTCTGCTACTAAATGCACATGTAGTGCGTATCTGGAGTTCATCCAGCAGCAGTGAAGGCTCGTTTTAAGTAGAAGTCTTCCTGATGTAGTCAGAACTTAAGTATAGAGTTCAGCTACTACTCCTAGTTTAATTTTTCACCTGGAAATAAATAAAGCTTTTGAACTCTGCAAAATTTAAAAACGCAGGGAGGGCTGCACAATAAAAGACAGAGCGTACATAACCCTGTGCCTCCTTGCTGGCAGGTAGTTGAAATGCATGCAGCTTGGAAATTAAGAATGTTTTTTAACAGTGTTTTCTAGCAGAGTGTTACAATAGTCTTTCCTCAGGTCATTAAGGTTTTGTCCAGCACAGTGTCTGCATTTAAAGAATGTTTGTGGTGTCTCAGCCAATTGCAGACTACAAAAATTACTCTGGCATCCATGGTGTTTGAATGCCCAAGTAACAGAGGTGGACTTTGTAGGAACTTGAAGCTGAGAACAGTTTGCTAGAACTGGAGCCCTTGGGGTGAAAACTTGTTTAAACATATATCCTCATCTGTCCTTTGTAAAGGGCTAGTTAACAGTGATCTAAAGCAGCAGGTCTGATGTAGGAGGTGGATTCAGGGTACTTAGTTCTACCTCTCCAAGCATAAACAAAACCTGTGGGGAAAGGAGAATCTGGTGAACACCAAACTGTACCACAGCTTCTTTGCTTGTAAGTTTTTTTTTTTTTTTTTCCTGAGGAAAATATTTCACTTTTGAACTAGCAGTTTTTTCCTTTCACAGCCCTGTGCTCTTGAATCTCCTCTGTGTGGCATACTACAGGATCTTTGGAAGCAGCACCATGTTAAAGGAAAGGGGAAATGCTTTGTCTAGACTAAACCACAGCTCTTCCCCCTCTGACGTGGCTAATTCTGCCCAACCCAAGTTTGTAATGGAGGAACTGGCGACGTGGTTGAAGGCCTGGGCTGTTTTAGATGCTCACAGCGAATGCAGGCAAGGCCTGACAAGTCCTTTACTTGCCCCTAGGTAATCACATTTGTCCCATAGGTGAGTGGGTCTTCTCTTGCTTGCCCAGGCAAGAGCAAAATATAGATTCCAATGGAAGCAAAGGGAGGTGGTCTCTCTCAACATAACTTTACAAAGTTGCCAAGAAGTTTCAGCTGAAACATGTGAAAGGTAATTGGTTTTATATTTGAATTTGATATGGCTGGAAGTGTTTCCGTACCCCACCCCTCCAATATGAAGTCTCTTTAGTTGAAAGTTGCTTGGCAATACTAACAGTTAAACATCCAACAAAGCCACAAATCACTATTTTCTTCGTATTAGAATATGTAACAGCAAGTTCTAATATGGCTTTATTCCGTGTAATTTAAACAATAAAATTCTTCTCTTTTCCTCCCTTCCATTTTTTTTCTTTTTGGCTGGTAGCCACTGTGGCTTCAGTACAATCCCTGAACAGAGTTCTTCTAGTCAAGCTACTTGAAATTCATCAGAGGATTGGATAAAAATGTAAAGTGATGTTACACTGTCATTTCAACTTACAGTCCTTAGTCATTTCTTGGGGATTTTGCATTTGGGACAGATTTGGACCTTTGATACCAATAAGGAGACTTCTATTTGTTTTAAAGTATACTGGTTTTTCTAAGAAAAAGTAGCAGAATGAAAATCTAAAGTTGGAACAACTTCAGAATTTCAAGATTCCTAAATGAAGCGAATCAGAGCATTCTGCTGCAGGCCACTGACATTTCCAGGTAAAAGGCAGTATCGCTGTGGTGGTGGCTTGTATTGTGTGGTTATGGGTAGTATGCCTACATCTCCTCCTGTATTGCAGATTGCAAGTTTCAGAGTCGCAGTTAGATGCAACCGCTTCCTAAGTTGTAATTGAGGCAGACAGAAAATAACTGCTCCAGAAAATAAATTGACTGAAATGTTTGTGCCATTTATGCAGAAAAGCCCTGGATCAGTGGGTACAGAACATCTATCTCCTTTGTCTTCTGTAAACGTTTACACCTTACTCATGGTGCTTTAATAGAAAGTGAGAACGTGCTTTTATCCTCACGCTTAAGGCATAAATTTATTCTTAAAAGTGTTATCAGGCTTTTTGGGATGAAATGTGTTTGTGCAAGTTTTTAGATATATACACATTATGCATTCTTGTGCTGTTCTTCTGAACCAAAGCCCTTAACTTTGAGGGCAAGAGTGGTGGTGGTGTTTATAACAAGTGTCTAGTTTGTACGCTAGCTTCTGGAATTAAGAAGGAAATGTTTGAAGTCTTTTGGCAAAGTTATTGTTAGATGACTTCAGCTTTTTTGGTAACCACAGCCTTATACTTGTGTTCTGTGTTATAGGAAAGCTGCATTTTTCTTTGTCAATTTTTAAGAGAAAATAGAAATTGTCTCATGCACAGACAACTGCTTAATCATGCCTTTCTGCCTTGTAATGGATACCTGAAATCTGTCAGCACCAGTGAAGTCATTTATTACCTTTTCTGAGTGTGGGTGTTCTGTGCCATTTTTTGTTATTGTCTTAAATTCAAGACCAAGAGCGATTGCAATAATGGTAGGAAACTACTTTATTCCAAAACTGACATTGACCCCATTTGGGTTTTAGTTTACTCTATTAGTTTAGTCCCTAAACAATTTCGATAGGCTCAAAGTACATATTGTTGCAAGTATGTATGTAGGAAGGAATATTTTTCCAGCCTCTGTCTGCTGAAGGAGAACTCTTGGCAAAAAGAAAGAAAAACCTTCATAGAGAAGAGCCAATATTAGGGTCATGAAACTTGAAAAGAAGCTGTAGGAAAAGTGGGAATAAGGCAGGAAATGGGGATCCCCCCTTCATCTCCTGCAAGATAATCATTACTATTTAGTAATGAAGGTCTTTCTCATTTTATGTAAGCGGGTTGACCGTAGTACTCTGATAGGGGCTATTACCACAATAACATTCCTCTTATGTGACTGAATTGCTGCTATTGTTCTGTTCTGCCAAATATGAACTATCTGTAGTCATTGTGCCTTCCTGACAGGTGGGACGAAGAGAAGCTAAAAGACAAGTTCAGAGTACGTGGAGTATAAAGTCTCCTTAAAAACTAGCTTGTTTCCATGTTCACTGGGAATTATCTGTCACTGTGTAAATATGGCATGCAATCTGACATACGTAGGTTGCTCTGAAAGTAATGCCTCCTATTTATTTCCGTGGAAACTACACCAAAGAGTACAATTACACTATTTGATAGAGCAAATTCTCAGCTACAAAACACTGTTTTTCAACATAGTCACCACCATTAGCTATGTGTTGTCACTAACGATGAACAACAGCTTGCATGCCATGCTCGTAAAAATCTGCACCAGTGGAGGTGTCCGCTGTCACCACTGCTGAGATGTACGACCCACCACCTCACTGTGCTCACATCCACTGTTTGGTCGCCATCAATGTCCAGCAAGCATCAGTGAATGTCAGTGGGTGCCATTTTTTCTGCATGGAGGAATTCAGTTCCACCCCTTTGCTCCACCTGCACTCCCATGTCAGACACCATTGTGCCAGGCTGCCCCTCTGCTGCCATCTTTCACATGGCAACAAAATGGAACAGTATTTGGTGGGAAGGTTCATCCTCTACTGTTTTTAAACACTGTATAAAGAAAAACAACTCTTGCCTAACAGGTAAACTTCTTAGTCTATGCTTTAACACAACTGTTAGCTTTTTTGCTTGTAACAAAACAGTTGCCCATTTTTTAAGTATTTTTTCCTAATAATCCTATTTACATTTTATATTGTTGGTGTGATTACTTCAGACTTTTTGTTTAGATTGTAGCGTTTTGTCATCTGTCTGTCCATCCATTTGTCACTCCTATTTATTACTGTAGTGCATCTGAGTAGACTAATCCTGCTATTGCTGCATGTTAGAGTGAGCAGAGACAGAGCTTTTATTTTGGGGAATAGGCTGAAAGTGATATAGGGAATATGGGAATGCAGAAATCTCCTGAGCTGTTGTGACCCTCTTCTAGGGAAAACTAGCAGTTTTCAAATACTTGTGGTTTCTCTGGAATTAAAGACAAACAAAGCAAAACAAAACAAAACAAAAAAAACCCAAGACTGGTTTAATGTCTGATACTTTTCCCATTTGGATGATTTGTAATACATAGTAATATACTTACTAAATAGATAGTTCCTCTGCACTGTGCAAACTTGCATCATTGGAAAGCGGAACTTGAAAATGTCTAAGTTTCCTTGCATTGTAGGCCTTAGCTTAAAAGTTAGAGATTGGCACAACCATGACATGCAAAATGATCTAAGGGCTTGGAAGGAAAAGGAGGATGGTATCGACTATGAACCTTTGTCTTTAAAAATGACTTGTTTCCTTTGTCTTTAAATCTTAAAAAGTTTGAATCTAGGACTTGGAGGAGCTTTTGCAAACACATTCTTCTAGTGAATACCATCGACAGTAACCTGAGCAATTTTTGGTTCCCACTTTCCCTCTAGAAAGGGAATGATTCCTCTAAGTCCTGCTGGTGCTTGTTGACTTCATTCAGAGGTAGGGGACAAAAAAAGTCCCAATGCAATGCAAATTTGATGACTATGTTAAAAATAACTGTCTGGTTTTTGTATAAATGCTATCTAAATGAAACTGCTTATTTACCAGAACTGAAAATAATTTTGCTCTATTAAGGTTAAAGGGAGCATTCAGTATGACATGTACTCTGTTAACACCTCATTTTTCTTAAGGATGGATTGTCCCTGAGGTGATATGTTAATTGAAAAAACAGTGGTATTGCATAGAGTTTTCTTAATTAAAAAAAAATAAATTGCTGAGACCAGTCTCTGCTGTCAGTCTGGATTCAGGTAGGTTGAAATGTCATTCAATCTTCTGTTGGAATTGAGGAAATGAGGCTTCCTTAACAGCTAAGGGAGTTGTTTATGAGGAATGTCCAGAAGGAGCTGTGGGCTCCTTGTCACTGTTTTCTAACACAGGACATCCACCCAACATTTAATTACTGTCAGCTACAAAATGTGGAAGTTCAGTTCTCTTTGGAACCAGTCCAGTATTTTGATTCCCTTGATCAATTGCCAAATTAGTGAAAAGGTTTTGTACCAGGTTAGAGTTCCTTAGCTCCTCCACTTTTCCTTTCTCATAATGTAATTGGAGCAGAACGGCATCAAAGCTTTCAGACATGTTTTGCTATGAGTTTTAATTTCATTATATACATGTCAGCAGAACCAAATATGTTCAAAAGGTTTAAGAGTATAATCACCTTCCAGCAGTGACAGTATTTGTTTTCCTGTGTGAAAGTGGTATTTCAGTCTGGAGGAAAGAAGGGAAAAATAGCTGGTCTTTTCTCCAACATCTGTTGTGTATTTTGTGTTTGCAGGTGTAAGATGTCTACAAAAGAGTAGTTTAGCTGATGTCACTGTTTTGAAATTATTTTTTATTAAAGTGAGTATTAATTTATAGCTAAACTTTGACTTGCACATTGGTTTTCTCTGGTTTCAAATGGTGACTGAAAGTGTTGTATTGCACCAAAACCAAAGGTGTCACATCAAGTTGTAGCCAAATAGTTTGTGCTCTGGGGACACATCAGTGAAGAGCTGCTGTTTTTCATGGTAGAGTGATACCTTTTCCAGCCCCTGGTCTACCACAGATGAAGTAAAATAAAAAATAATAGTAATAAAAAAAAACCCACAAAATACCCCTCACGCTTTTCATGTGAGACAAGGGAAGTTATAGCTGACTGATTACATTAATCTTGAGCATAAGGGTAGAGGTGTGAAACAGTATACAGGTTGACTTGGTATGGTGGAATTTTGAAGAAAGTTTCTCTTGTCTCAGAATGGTGTGGTGTGTCCTTCATATGCATCTTTTAAATGAAGATCACCATTATTTAATGCAATGGATTATCTGAGAAGCGTTCTAGGGATCTGTGAACTGACATTGGTTGTAAATTCTGTATTATTCTTCCTGGTATGTGAAAATCTTTTGTCAAATCTATTCATGTTTTAAAATTGACTCAAGACTTCAGATGTCTTGATGAAAGCCTTGCAGGAAGACATTTGCAGCCTCTGTTGCAGACCTGTTAAGCTGTGCTGTGATTTGTAATTCCATCACTGGATTTTTGAGATGTGATATCCAAGGCTGTACTCTACCTTTCAGCTGCAATATGCAAGAAGTGATGCTGGGACTTTAATTCTAGATTATTTTGGAGGTGGAACACTGCATCTGTATAAACGATTCAGCCTAAAATGATACTGAACAATTCAGCATTATGTTAGAATTGCCTTATACTTTCAAATATGAAAGAAATATTTGATCTCTTTATCTAAAATAATTTGTTCTGCTTGGAATATTAACTTGCTGTGATCTTGTTAACTTGTTTTGATCTTAGTTGTTGGTCTGCCAGCTTAAGACTTTCCCTGTAATCTGAGGGAATTTATTCACTTTCAGCTAGAAATCAGTAGACACACTTTAATTTTCGTAGGCTGAAATGTTTTTAAGGAAGTATGAAGTAATGTACTGGTATTAGCTAATATTGTTGTAGAGCTTTGAAACATTGCTGGTGTTTGATCTGAAAAATAGTTGTATCCTTAAATAGCATGCCTGTTACTTCAGAATTTGGGGATAAAAGCCTTTCTGTGCTATCAAAAACAAAGCCCAAGCTCCCTTTCCTTTTTTTCCCCTTTGTTAGTTTCTTCTCAGGTTGTGCTTTTCATGAATATAGAGGGTTCAGACAGCCCACTGATTTGTACCATTTTGGAATACTGTAACTGCTTTATACTTTGAACTGTTATCATTTGTTAAGGTTAAAATACTCACGCTTAGCTTATCAAAATGAATATTTTACTCTTTGAATGGCCATTTAGTCTGTACACAAATGTCCTGTTTCAAGCAATTGGAGTATTTTCAGCAGCAAGCTGCAGTAAATATTGCAAATGTTCGTTATAGCTTTTACTCAAGTATTTTTGGCAGTAGAGATAAAATTCATGCATCTGCAGTTCACAGATCAGTAAAAACTTGATTGTGGTTCTCGATCTCCATAATCCCAAAAGTTTCTAGAGTTTGCTACCTTTCAGCAGATAACAGCTTTGGGAGGCATAACTGAATTAAAGCACATGGGATTATTTCCTTTCCCAAAATAGCATAAGTGACAGGGCTATGTAGCCTTCCTTTTCTGAAATCAGTGTGAAGAAGTTCCACGGATTTGGATTTCGAGAAATGTTGAGGGCAATTTAGGGTAGTGTTTTTTAAAGAAAAGTAGCATTCATTTAGCATGTGCTGTAAACTTTTAATTGTTGTTTTTTCCTGTAAAGTACATAGTTTGTGGAATGTACCAAAGAAAGCAGAGTAGTTGATACCACAACTTCTTCCCCATAATGCACTATAAAATATTCCACAACTTTCTGTGAACAAAGAATGATGCTCTGAAGGTTGGGGAATTAGAAAAATTCTAAGAAAAAGGCATTCAAATTTAACTGTAGCATCTAGTGTACTTGAACTTCTGTATTCTTTCTGTAGTAACTTGTAGCATTTTTGTACATTATAAACTCATTAAAGGCTTCTTCCTTGGCATAAGAAATGCACCATTCAGTGGCATATGTAGCTGTAGAGCTGTATAAACTATAGTTGGTAAATTTTGATAAAATATTCCTAATTCATGTGTATCGACAGTTTGCTCACAAGCAAAAAATAAATTGTTTTCAACTCTTAAGAAGAAGCTTCTCTTAAGAAGTAGTGATGAAGAGCCTACGGAAATGTTGCAATATTCCTGCATAGGCTTGAACTCCAGATGGAAGAAAGATGTGGGAGGATTGCTTTAGACAGCAGGCTTAATTTTTTAGCCTAGTTATTGTGCATCTGGTGATATCAGGAGGAAATAATTTTATAAATAGAAGGCAGAGAAAGAAGTGATGAGATGCAGTTGAATGTCTTGCCAGCTCTTCTACAATGTACTCAATGATTGCTGACAGGGAAGCTGAAGGTTTCTTTCTGAGCCTTTCAGTTAATTTAGTACTGCTCTCTGACTAGGGTACCCATAGGTTTGTCTTTCTTTTGTTGCTCTAACTATAAAGTATTACTGTTGTCAGTAAAATAATCAAAATTGTGAATTCATTAAAACTCCTCACATAAAACACAGTCAAGGGTCAGTTAGCTTAACAGTTTTTGAATGAGCCACAGACAGTGCATCCCACAGAGACCAGTGAGATTTACATTACCTTAATAGCCTTTTCATTTTCCAGCAAAGCTTTTTTCTGAATTTCAGTCAAACCTGTTCAAAATGTATTGGTGCAGTCACCATGCTGCTTTCAGTAACCTTAACATCAGTTCATGCTTGTTCTATAAAATTACATTTAAATATAGCACTTTGTTGTTTTGCTCTGTTTTGTTTTTTACTGCAGAAACAACAAAAAATTCTCTCCTTAAAGGTAAGTTTGCCTAAGTTTCTTCTGAGACATGCACTCATATACAACTGTTCATTTTTCATTCCCGGTATATTTTCAGGACTGCTTGCATACATTGGTTGTAAAATACCCTCAAATACTATTGCAAACTTGCACACAATCATTTATTTTCCTCTTGATTGGAGGAGTGGGGAATAAGATACTTAGAACTGAAATCAAGTTGCTTGGAGGAAATCACATCACACCAGAGGCAGAAGTCAAGGCACATAGGACTACTCTTTGAATGTTTTATACTAGGGTCAGTATAATTAGGTCTTTACCTCTTGTTATGGCAACATCTTGAGAGCTTTAGTCCTTTTCAGCCAAATGACACAACGACTGTTCAAAGGACTATGTAATTTGAACGTTAGCTGCATGGCATCAGTGAGAGTAATTTGTTTTACTCAGCCACGCTATGTGTTTAAAAAGGGGAAAAACGAGAATGCCTTTTAGTATCTACTAAGTGCCTACTCTTCTAGTCAGTTGCATTGTAGGATGCATTTTTATTTGTATTTTCCTCTGTGAATATTGGCATAATGAAGTATCGGAAAGAAGATAATGACCTTGTTATTAGCATCAAAGACCTTTTTAGGAGGGCATGAATACTTGGAGATAAAGAACATAGTGTCTTATGCACTCCATTTCACTGATTTTTTTTCCTGTGAGCTCTTGGGACTGCTCCTTCTTTGCTCCTTCTTGGTTCTTGATCGCATTCGACAAAAGATCATTATGACCATTGAGTTTTGACACAGTGAACGTCTCTCCAACTGAAGTGAGTGTTTACAAATCACTCGCTTTACTGAAAGAAGGAATCAATGTGGCGCTGTGAACTAATTGGGATTCTGTGTTAATGAAGTACAAAACAATGGAACTGTTGAAAGCATGGGGTGTTCCAGAAAGGAATGGTTTCACTTGTTTCTGTGTCCATGAACGAAACCTGAATTTGACAGTAGATTAGAAATGCTTGACCCTGTGCGTTTGTGTATGAGTGATTTCTGATGCCATCTGAGCTATTACTATTGCTAACTAGTAGTTTTTGTGTAAATAAACTGTTAAAGAAATTGTTCTTATAAAGCAGTATGAAATAGCTTTTGCTGACTAGATACAGGCCTCTTTTACATACTGTGTGTATGCATGGGTATACTGGGAAAAATAGAGCTTGGCATCCTGGTTTACTTGTGCTTCATGCATTTCACAATATACATCTAAAACCACATAATAGATACTTTTCTATGAAAAGTAGCAGAACAAAATGAGAATGGGACAATAGTTGATGGAATATTAACAGTTATTGGAATACTTAGTACTCCCTACATGAACAGATGCCATTTTCTGTGAAAGTTGTTTACCGCTCCTGCATGTCAGCAGGGGAGCAATGAGCCTCACTTTTGCTGGTCCTCTCCCTGTAACTTTGAAGAAATTGTTTCAGCATGATGAGCACCTCCTCTTGTCTGTGTGCCTGTCCTGGTAGCTGTTAGTTTTTTCCCTGGGACCCATGCTGTTTACTTTCTGATGAGAACTTCAGTCACCTGGTGATTTAAGTAGTTGATTTGGCTTAGATTGCACTACAGAATTACATGTGAATACCTGGAAATGCTTGTCAAGTTTGACTTTAAATCTCTTCATGTAAACCCCTGTCATGACTAAAATAGAAACATGAAAAAAACTGAGTATTCTCCCCTGTGTCTAGAACTGTTGGCATCTTTAACAACCAAATTTTCTGAAAACTAGAAATGTTCATAATCCTACCAAAAAGTCATCCAAATGTGCAGAGTGCTTGAGTTAATGTTGAGTAGACATCCATCTGAAAGTAAATTCTGGGATTCTTTCCACTTGCTGACTGTTTTAGTCCTTCAACTTGTTGAGCTTCTCTAGGAGAAGCAAAACCATATTCACAAACAAGATGTCCGAATCTGGAGCCACAGTTTTCATCTGGATTTCTGCCACGGGAGCAGAATGAGTGGCTGGAAGACTGCCTGTATTTATGGATGGTCTGTACACAGCAGATTGCACAGATGACTGCAGTACTAATCACCACAACTCTGAGTAAAAGAATGAATGAATGAGGCAGTGTTGTGAGGCAGTGTAATTGGCCTCTGAAAGGGGGCAGAAAGGGAGGTAGCTGTGATGCTTTAGATCCCAAAGACTGATTTTAACCATTATTTCAAAGCAGTTAATTCTAGGCTTCTTTCAGAGTTGTGATAAATCATTTAACTTCCTCCAAAATGCCTACTGGTATGAAGTCATATAATCAGCATTTTCTGTGAGGACGGAGCAGAGTTCAGCTAGTTGTCTGCTTCACTAATGTATGGTTCTTGAGACAAATTAGTGTATTTTCAGATGCCCAAGTTAGATGCATTCAGCCCCTAAAGAGTAAGTATGGATGCTCGTCTGAATAGTCCCATGTAGCATAACATGTTGATGGCACAGGCGATACCTGGTGCTTAAGTCACAGTCCTCTTACAATACCTCTTCAAGCTTTCAAAAGGATAGCCCTTGACAGGGTGGGAGGAAAGGAAAATGGGTGCTGTCCCCTCTCTTGGATTGAGGTAGAGGAAGAAGAGAAAATTTTGATGCGGAATAGCCTACTTGACGTGATGATGACAAACTCTTTAAAGGCTGCTTAAATTAGTTGTCCATATGTGATCTAGTGTAGTAATACTTCCTTTCTCTGACTACTTTTGGCATATTGTGATTCAATGCATAAACAATCAAGAACCTTTGTAAGATACAAGACATAATTATCTATTGTTCTTATTTGCTGGAGGTGTTGGCTTGACACAGGCAAAAGCCAGGTAGCAGCTGAACGTGCAAATATGAAGCATAAAAAATATTCTGAATAGACAGTTGAGTGGCGGTGTTAGTCTGTAATCCCTTATAGTATTAAAAGTACGTCCCTGGTACTTCATTTTAGGAACTTCTTACGCTTACATATATCTAATATTTTTCTGAGGGACTTGGTATATTTTTTGAAGAAAGGAGTCATTTTGAGTCTCCCACATTTCAGTAAAGGTGATTGTCTTGCACTTTGCTGTTTCCTTTACATTTGATATTTAACTAAACCAGTAGAGATCCCTTCCTGTGAATATGGAAATTAGTAAGTTTCTTCAAAAAAACAAAAAAGGAAGTTTGTAATAATGAAAACTAGATAAGATTTTCTTCAGATCTGACTTTTTTGCAAAGTGATGTGTTTGTTCAGTTAAAGTATATCCTCACATCACTTGGCAATTAAACTAAAGAATTTTTCTAAATTATAATCTGGTAACATTGTGGTGCTGTGTTGTTTGACTTTGGTAGACTGTTATTAACTCAGCTTGCGAAGTTAGACAGGGAGGTTTCTGTAGTATTTCCTGTAGCTTCTAGGGCGCAAAGTGGTGCAAATGAACTGCAAAGAAACCTTGAGATTAGAGGAAATTACAATGAATAAAGACAAAAATGACTAAAATGTATCCTATGTACTCAGTCTCTCCACAGCTTGTAAAGTTGGTTAAATTTAACTAGTTTCAAGATATGTTGGAGCAGCAAATGAAAGAAGTTAAAGAAATGTTTGTGACAAGCTCTTTAAAGTAATTTGTTTGATGCTTCTTAAAGACTTCTTTGTAAAAGCTTTAAGTAGTTCTTCTGTTTTCAGAGATCTATGCAAAATTGCATAACTCATTGGAATAAAACTGACCTGGAAATACTTAGACTATACAGTGGCTTTACCTTGATTGTAGCTCTCCCCTAATTGTAATTAGGAAGCTGTTCATGAAGCACCTGCAGATTAGCTAGCTGGAATTTTCAGTAACTGCTTGAACCCTGATACGAGAAGGGGTGATTTGTGAACTCAGGCTACAGATGACACAATATTTTATGAATTGAAGGAATAGGTATCTTGTTGACAATGCTGCAGTAGTTGCCTATTCCAAATCCTGTTCCTGACAGAATAAATGAATGCAATTGCTCACTTTCCTTTTCTAGTTCCTCTTAGACAGGAACCTTGGCAATTAGTGGAACTGTGGTTTTTTTTTCCCCTTTCTAAGTTGACAAGGGAAAACTGTGAAGCTGGGTGCACAAGGCATTGTATAGTATCTGTAAATGTAAAGATGACCTTCACCAACCTTCTCTGAAAAAACACTGCATCTCTTTGCAGCCTATCACCAAGATAATTCTTATCCTACTTGGCTTCTTGCCACAAGGAAGCTCAGTTCATGTGGAATTTGAGCGCTTGATTAACAAAAGTTAATCCACGTGGCCTTGTGGAATAGAAGTATCCAATCTAATGTCCAATTCCAATCAATTTGTAATAAATGCTTTCAGTATCAGTGCTTTTACTATATAGTTAGGCATCTTCACTAATAGCTGTCATTGATTACAGAGGAAGGCTTCACTATCTGAATTAGTAATTCCATTCAGTGGTAACTTAAACACTAAAGCAAAATTTACCACAGTTGTGTATTTCATTTATTTACAATAGAACATATATTATGGGGAGGGGGGGGAATAATCCTAGACTGCATGAAAACAGAGCATCAAAAACCCTTTTGAAGCATATTTAGCCTTTTGCTCAAAAATATCTGATACAATCAAGCTTCTTCTGAGCATTATAAAAATGTTTGGCAACACATGGGTTTCTGTTGAACGTTGTCTTTGGAAAAAGTGTTTAAAGTGTTCTGTTCAAGTATTTGTAGACTGCGTTCCTTTGACTCGTCTAATCATTTCTCAAGATTTTGTGAGGACAATCTTCTGGAAGGCACAGGAAGAGCGTGTCATCTTAAGATTCCTATCATTTCTTTGTGTGTCTTTGTCATTTAATTGAAGCATAGCTCTGTGTACTTAAGGCTCAAACACACTTAGTGTGCCCCTGCTTTGGGTAGCAAGAACCCAAATGCGTAGAGGGGAGATTAAGAAACAGCCTTCTAAGAGCTCTCCTACTATGTGAAGTTGATAGTAATAGTCCTATAAAGAGGGTTATTTAAAATGTAATACTTAGGTCCAAATTTTGATATTTCATCTTTTGCTGGAGTTTAGCTTGAAGATTTCTAGTTTTTCCTTATTTGTTTGTGGGATTTTTGAAATTTCAGTTGGATGTTTCATTTTCTGTCCCTGTTGTGAAAGTATCAAGAAGTTTATGAATTTAGAGTTATTGGCATGGCAGGTAAGGATTTTTTTAGTTTCTTCTGTATCCATTCCTGTTATAAAGAAAAATCTGAGCAACAGGGAGTTCTAGGTCACTGAATGTCTGTAGGTCACTCTGAATATTCACAACAGTGTGGATAGTAGTGGGAATCACCTTTCAAAGACCTAAAGATTGGAAAAATCTGAGAATCCTGAATGATGAGATGGGAATTGTGTAAACAAGCAGGTTTCCTGAAAATGTAGTTGTACTTCAGTGGGTGCCAGCCCAGTAAAAACTGAGCTTCCACCATGCTGGCTGGGAGAAGCAATGCTGGAGAGCGGATGATCAATTGTGATGTAAGCTGTCTTGTTCCAGGACTTCAAATGTCCAGGAAACAGAGTGGTTGCTGCTGTGACTTATAGTCTATATAGTCTTTGACCGTACTGTATCCTTTGAGCGCCTTAAGCAAGATAAGTGCTTTCATGCAATCCAAGCAAATATTGCAATACTGAGAGCTGTTAAAGCTGAGGAATACCTTTTGAGCATTCTGGAATATGTTTTCAAATCTCTAACTGTGCAAACAGTGAAGAAAATTGAAATTAGCTTATTGTGCATTGCTTCTCAGTTGCAATTGCAACATGCTTTCCTTCTGCTCTTCTTTCTCTAAACAAATCATAGCATCCAAGAATGGCTTAGGTTGGAAGGGACTTTAAAGATTATCTAGCTCCATCCCCCTACCGTGGTTTCCAAACACTAGATCAGGTTGCCAAAGGCACCATCTGACTGGGCCTTGAGCACCTCTAGGGATGGGGCATCCACAGCTTCTCTGGGCAGCTGTGCCAGTGCCTCACCACCCTCAGTAAAGAATTTCTTCCTGACATCTAAGCTACATCTTCCCTTTTTCGGTTTAAAGCCATATCCCCTTGTCCTATCGCAGTCAGATCACGTAAAAAGTCGGTCTCCCTCCTGCTTGTAAGCTCTCTTCAAGTATTGGAAGGCCACAATGAGGTCTCTCTGGAGCCTTCTCTTCTCCAAGCTAAACAAGCGAAGCTCCCTCAGCCTTTCCTCACAGGAGAAGTGCTCCAGCCCTCTGATCACCTTTGTGGCCTCCTCTGGACCCGCTTGTGCTGAGGCTGAGGCTTGTGCCTCAGGCCTGGACATAGTCCTCCAGATGGGGCCTTATAAGGGCAGAGTAGAGAGGGGCAATCAATAAAGTAGATGAGTACAGAAGAACAGATTCAAAACCTTTTTCCCCCATGGGCACACATTTACACCTCATTAAGTTTTGGTCTCATGCAAACAAGATACAAATGTGATGTTTGTTTTTTTCTGAAGTAACTGACCTTACATCCTAAAAAAAAGTTCATGTAGAGAATAAAAAGAAAAGAAAATGTTTTGGGCTAAACTTAATGTAAGCTCAGGCAATGTCAGCCTACCGAATTATCAACACAAATGGCTGATGATACAATGGTGAAAGCTCTGTAGTAGGTTGCTGAAGAGGAAAAAAAGGAAGTAAGCAGCTCTGTCTAGGAAAAAGGTGGGATAATTTCTGGTATTGGGTGTTGAGCTATGCTCATAGGTTCAGGGGGCCTCCCCAGTTGCAATAATGGCAGTGTTAGCTACTTCTGCTTTGGTATGCATCTGTAGGTTGTTAAAGGTGAATATGGCATATTAAGGTTATGACTGAAGATTTCATCTTTTCTTCCTTGTGTCACTTCACAAAAGAACTCATCTGCTGTGAACATAACAGGCACCATATTTCTCCCAAAATTATCAATTATCTGGACTTTATAGAATTTTTTTCTCTCTCTTTTTTTTTTTTTTTGTTACAGCAACAAATCTTGAATGTCTTCTGAAATGTGAAGACAAAGTTGTTCTTTTGAGAATGTGCCCTGGGTTAGTTCTGGGTTTATTGGTTTATTTACTCAGTGAAAGTAGGTCTGCTTGTTTGGGTTTCCACTGAGTAGTGTAAGGTCTCGGTTAACAGTTAGCATTTGTTGCAGATCGGGAGGTTTCCCTGAGTCAGCTGCAGCAGTTAGTCATGTAACAGGCTGGTGGATTAGTCAGTGCTAGAGGATGGACGTGGCCAGAAAGCTCATGTCTCCTGCTATGTGGAGCTGTTGCTACTGTTTTGGAAAGGTAAAAGACCATCTGATATCCATAGTTATTTGAAAGCAGGAGGAAATAAGAGTGGATAAAATAATCATCATGTGGCTGTTACAGCTGTTGCAAGTTTCCCCATTACAAACACAAAGCAGAGGCTTTTATTTTCTTGTGGACTGTTGATATGCTTTGCATTTCCCTGTTTATAGAGCTATTTGACACATTCCTCTGATCCCTGAGGCTTCACTAGTGAGTGAGAAGAATATAGTCAGGTTTCTCTCAAATTCAGAGTTCATAACTGGTTTACTTTATGTTAGTATACTGCGCACATTCATATCTGAAGAAAAATATATTATGGCTTATAGCATGCATTTAGGAAAAGCTTGTTCTTTAAAAGCCTTTCTAGAGATGCTTTTCCACATTATAAAAATAGTTCTTTGGACGTATTTGAAAGCTAGTAGTTATTTTTGAGTATCTGAATGTTTTAGAGTTTTGGGGCATGAATTTTTTAAGTAAATAAAGCTATCAAGCACCTGACTGTCTTCGCTAGGACATTTGTGGTAACCATATTTGGAAATAAGACACTAGGTGTCACAGGTTCTTGCAATCATGAATAAACCTTTGTGTAATCAGCTTGGTGTAATTCATTTTACAAAGATCTTTGTAGGATAGCTGCAAGCTGTTTGATATTGTAGAATATAATCTGGTTTAGACTGATTTGAATTTTTTTAAGTATCAACATTTAAAGAAGCAGTACTGCACTTTCATACCTTTCTGCTGTCAGCTTATTTTAAGCCAAAACTCGTAATCAGTTGCTTTTTTTAGCTGTAAAAAGCAATTTTAATTACACAAACTTATTCTGCTCAAAGTGAGTTTAGAATGGAGCGGTAATTCTTTTATACAATGCCTATGCTCAGATTCATAGTAGAATAGCTATAAATATTCATATGGGTTGCATTGTTTCGGATAAAGATTATCATGGAGGGAGGAAGGAAGAAAAACTTTTTGCTGTTGTATGTAACTGCGGTTACAGTTCTTAATATAACTTAATAGTCTATCAGTGGAATAGTGTATGAAGTTGGGAGCTTAGATGAGGAAATAACATCGTGATTCACTTTTCCAAAGCTACTTGCTTTTCTTTTAAATGGCTCTAAATTGAAAAAGAGTAAAAAGGATGGAGTAATGTAATTAAAACACTTCTGTTATTGCTAAAGATGACTTTCCTTCTATTTTTTTTTCCCTGCATTTAATGCACTACAAAGGAAAAAAACCCCTTCAATTGTGAGGAATGTTTTAAAAACAAAGATCTTTGACATTTATTACCTTTTGACTTTTTCTTTGGACTGCAAGAACAAAAGGACACTTGTTTTCCAATTCTTTGGCCAGAATACAAATCTGAATAGCAAAATAACTACTGCATCTGTAGGGTGGCAGCTTTAATAAATCAGTTAAGAACTTCAGAGTTCACAATTCTTCCTTTTTTCAATATGGAGCTTTTTTTATGCATGCTTTAATGCTTTACCTCAAATACTGCCTTAAAGACTTGAGACAAAGTGCAGCAGTGTTCTGTTTATAGTAGCTACAAAAAAATACCTGTTTCCTCCATAAATCATTGAAAATGATTAGAAGTATGCATTTTTCAGCAAAAATAACAGTATGCTGTATTACTCCTAGAGATTTCTTTTTTTTTTTTTTGAAAGAAGGCTGTAATGCCATGCTATATATATATATAAAAAAAATGAAGTTATTATAGATTGTTATTAAAATCATTTAGATGTTGCTTTAGAATGCTGTATGTTTCCTGCTCCAAAGAATCTGCCACCACAGTCCAACTTTTAAGTCTCTGGAATAGCATTAGCCTACAGTTATGCAAATTCTTACAATTTGGTGAAGCAATTTTCTATTGTGAAAGGCTACTAGTGGCAACAATTCTGAGTACTACAGTGGAAGTATTTGTTATCCCTTTAAACCAGGAGAAAGGAAAATTGTGATGGTGCACTGGTGGTGGTATTATTACAGATCCCTTTATTTAAGGAATTAAAGACATGTATTGTAACTGATCACGTGTACCTCTTCTCTCTGCTTCTTTCCCCAAACAGACTGACGAATTAAACCGACCAAAATTTGACTTCAAAGCGCAGCTATTGCTTGTGGTTCAAGCAGACTTTAGGACTGTTATGAATGACATCGGTAATTTACTCCATCTATATTTTGAAATGCCATAAACTCACCTTTGTAGTGTTATTCCTAAGGCTATGGCAGTGGTTTTTTGATCTTGAATTTTGTATAAAAATAAAAATATAAAAAAGTATAACCAACTTTGGTCTTTTGTTTATGTGGAAAATTATGGTACTTCTTTTCCAAAGGAATAATGAAGCCTAAAAACTATATCCATGGTGCACAGGAGCTGCAGAGAAGTACAGAGCAGAACTATAAGCATATAGCAAAAGGACAGATATTTCATCATACGCATCCACCTTAAAAATATCTCCATCCCCAAAAAACAACCTGGAAAAAAAAACACCAAAAAAACCCAAACCTCCCTCAAACACCGCGCCTGACTGTAGCTGTTGTATGCTGTGTTCTCAGGCTTGATTGGCAATGTATTTGCAGATGGGCAGGCACAAGAGCAAGGAAGACAGCACAGTGGTCAGACTCTGCCTTGCTGTGTTATACGGTGAAGTGATGTTTTTCCATGGCTGTGCCTCTTGTGGGTTGGAGCCAGGTTTGAGAGTCCTGGTTGATACCAGGAGGTGTGTGTCAGAGAAATAGAGAGCTGGGCTGTTGGTGGACAGTTTCTTTAGGAATCTTGGAGCAAGATGGCAATGTTTTGTGTGGCTTTGCCTTAAAATTGCATGTTTGTGTGGGATGTCACTTTAACCACGCTACTCTGGAGATGTTTCTTAACTGTTTACACTTTCCCCCTACAATCTTTCTTCTCTGTGTTATGGTTATAATATACTTGCATAATTTGTGTTAGATTTTTAATTCCTTCTTCTCCTTCCATATACTTTCCAACAGAATTTGAGGAGTAGTAAGAACAACTCCATTCAGCTTCCTCTTGGTCTCTTTTCTCCTATTTGTTCATTCATCTGATACTTTCTTCTACTCCTCTTTCTTTAGAAGAGAGGAGCTGTGAGGAAGGTGAATTCTTCTTCTCTAGGTTACAAATGTTTGAGTAGGATGTATAATTTAGTTCTTGTATTCAGGAGCAATGTGGGAGGGTATTGGAACTGGTTGTATTACAGGAAGAGAAGGAAGATGTCTTGCATTTGGGATTGCTCTTACAGTCTTATCTGTAGTGTGGTAATATAAATCTGAAATTAGCCCATTAGTGCAAATGGGATTTCCCAGTACAGAACAGTGCAAAATAAAGGAGACTTGGATTGTCAAACAGGCTATTTAAATCCACTTCCAATTTTCTTTTCAGTATAAATGATCCTATTTCTTGCTCATAGATCAAGTCAAACATGGTACATTTTTATTTTAGATGTTTGTGGCAAGGCTCTAAGTCTTGTATGTCTCAATTTCTTTGCTCTGTTGGAAAAGGTTTTCTTTGATAGCATGTCAAATTTTATTGAAGTTCTTGACATTAACTACTGTATTAAGAATAAAATATTGCATCCTAAGGTTGTCTCACCCTAGTTTATATGACTGTTTTCTTTTGTCTGGGAATTTTACAGACGTGTAAGACAGCTGCAATTGGAAGCTTACTGCTGTGTGTTGGAAGCCAACTAAGTATCATTCTTTGTGTATGCTTTCAAACTACTTTGGCTGAAGATGGTGAAGTGATTCTTCAAGTATGATATGTCTGTGAGCTTATGAGAAACTATTTTAACTGAGACAGTGTTGGTAAAACTGTGACTGTTCAAGACGATCCGGAATATCTGTGTGGAGTCAGGTCTCCTTATGATCTTAGCTAAAAGCAGTTCATAGCCTTTTTTCTTTTTATTTTTCTTTAAAGGATGGCTTAGCCACAAAGGGATGTACTTCAGTCTTCTGAGGTTTTGTTGAACCGAAATCAGCAATAGCTGGGTACTTTACATTAGCAAAAGTAAATTTTGAAATATGACAATGCTTCTGAAGTAAAACAGCATATTGCCCAGTGGAGGGAGCAAAGTAACCAAGCATTCTAATTTGCATGGACATTTCCACTTGTTTTTGTGGTTGGGTTTGGGGAGTAGGTTGCCTAGAGCTATCTCAGGGATCAGATTGGGCTCTGGATTTGCTACTGTCTTGTTAATTGTTTGATTACAACCACCTGAGCTGGTGCTGAGTCTGGTTGATGTGGGTATGCTGCTTTGCATAGCTCAGATAATAGCGCAAAAGCTTCTAGTAATGATATGGCTGCTCTATTAAACTCCTTCCAGGATAAGGAACCAGAGGGGGGAAGTCATCAAGTGACATGGATCAGTATGCAGAGATAGGATGATAAGATTTTGTGAATATTGGCTTTTTTCAGTATTAAGGAGAATGTGATTTCGACCAGTAGCTTTAGGGTAAAGCATGCCTGGAAATAACATCAAGATGACCGTAAACATCACTTGTAAATGGAAAGAAGACCCTGCCTGTGCACACGCACACCTCCAAACTGTATGGATCAAACCAAGTCATGCACTTCATGCAGGTCCACTCCTGCTCGGAAGCATATTGGGAATGGACGTGGTTGGCAGCATGTGACTCAAAGGAAAAGCTGCTAACCCTAACAAAAATTGAGCTTTCTTGCTAAATACCTGGTTTCTTTAATGTTTCTTCCCTGATATAGTGATTCCTGAACCTTAAAAGCTATTTGTAGTAAGTGAAAATCAGTAGCTTCAGTAATAGAATTTATATGCATAACATAGATTTAAACCACTTAATAGAGCTTGCTTAATATTCTTTTTATTGATCCTATTAGGAAAAGATGAAAACTGTGCTATCCTTCCAAGCTGCAAACTCTTAGACACTTTGATTGCTGTTCTGATTGCCATTCTTACTGACAGCTGCTGTACTGAAAAGGAAGGGAAATGTGAAAGTTGGGGGCTCTCTGTGATACTGTATCGTAGTGCAGGACAACTTGAATCTGCAGTGTGTGTGATTAGCAGACAGTAAATCAGCTGTACTGTGTTAGAGCCAGAAACCAGTAGCTTTCACACTTGCTGCCTGTTTCCCACTCATTGTGAAGCCCTGCCCTATCGCTTGATAGACCTGGAAAGGAAGCGGAGAGGAAGCAAATGCCACTGCTGGTTCAGAATGTTCCAGTGCGATTGGAAAGTCTGAGCAACAGCCTGGGTGAGAAGAACAAGACCTTATTGACAGGGTTCAATCCTAGTCAAGTCTGTTTCACGTCAACTTCCTAAGTAGTCACAGCCTTTTTTTTTCGTCTTCTTAGCGCTCTGGGTTTCCCACTTTCACCTCCTTTTTATGTATTTTGTTTTATTTACTTGAATGGGTAACCAAGGAGTTTTCATGGAGTTTTCTTCCTTGATCCACCTCTGCTAAATCCTATGGGAATTACTATTGAGAGAGACAACTACATTAAAGATTTCTGCCCCCACCCCCATATTTCTCCAATATTTCTACTGCATATTCTTAGTTTCTCCTTTCAATGAAATCTTGTTCTTTGTGATGTACAGAAGCACATACTATTCCAGTGATTCCATGGCAAATGTGGCTTGTCATGTTCCAGATCAAACAGTGTCATAGACTGGCTCTTCTGGTTATGAGCACTGGAAAGTGGTGAGCACATGCATATTGTGAATGTAGTGAGGGAAATGTGTAAACTGAGTCTTTCACGGTTTCAAGCTCTTCTAGGCTATATGCGATGTTGAAACATCTGCAATGTAAAGGCTTTTTTTTTTAAATACTAGAGGTTTAAACACACAGTTGTACCCTACCATTCTGTGTAAATTTAGGCATGATTTTGCCATTAATCTAGTAAGCACTCTTCACTGGCCATCCCGCTGCTTTAGGGCCTCCCAGTGCATCTCAAATTTCTTACTTCACTACGTTATTCTCCTTAGGCTGTCTTGAGACACGAAAAGTTCATTTAATCTAAGGTAAGAGAGGAGGTTCTCTGGAAACATGGTTTCAAAAAAGAGGACCAAAGAGATGTGTGTTCAGTTTTGCAATTTGGTGTCTCTGGCCAGGATCACAGGATCAAGGCAAATGCACATAATATGGTTTAAGCATGTGAGCCAAGGTGGTGTTCCATGTTTTTGTGGTATTAAAGCAAGTCAATTGACTCTGGAATGTTCTCCCATTATTAAAGGGGAAAAGTAATTTAGAAAAAAACACTCATAAACAAAAATGCAGCACTCATTAGGCATAACTAGTATTTGCTGTATTGGTTAGCACTCATCCCAAATGGGTGAACTTTGTTGGATTTGTGATGTTACGTACAAATTTATAAGGATAATGACCTGTATTTGGTAATCCTGGCAATAGTGATGCTAGGAAAATCTTTTTATTTCAGAAAAACATGCACTAGTATATGTTTTGAAGTACTTGCTTTTTTAGTAGTTGAATAATTTTGATTTTGACAAAGATTTAGAAGGAGGAGGGAGGGAACCCACTCAACCCTGAGTGATATACAAACTGTGAAAATGGCCTGTATTCTGTGGTATAAATATAGGGTGTACTAGGGGTGTTTTTGAAAAAACTCAATTTGTCAACAGGCAGAATTATTACTGCCTTTGGATTGCTTGTGGAAAGAGTGAGTGCAACAAATGTGAGTGTGACATGGTGCTGCAGAAGCCTATTGGTGTGCTGTCAGTGTGCTAAGCTTGCACCAATTTTTTTAGAACATTTTTCCTTCTCTATCTCCAAAATAGTTCAAATTCAATAACTGCGGTTAGGATATTTTGGAAAGATGTCCCCAGACACTTTATAATGGAACTTGGGAAGAGATTCAAGAGACAGGAGTTCTCAACCAGCATTTGTAAGCATGTTATCTTAAAATATACTGTGTTGTAGTCTAAAATTAACCAAAAAGCATCCATAGTATTCTAGGTCAGTACATAAATCTGGAGAAGTCAAAGTATATGTTTGCTATCCAGTCAACTCATTGCAAAATTTTTTCTTCCCTTTTTTGGGTCCCTAACCAGTCCAAGTCTCTTAGGCCCATTCACTGTGATTCTAACATTTTCCTATATCTTACTCTTCCCAGGATGGGTCGTACTTGGCTGAGTTCCTGCTGGAAAAAGGCTATGAGGTGAGTGACTCGGTGACTGGCTGCAGGCTGATGGAATCATTTGGATGCTGCAGCTCTAGCTTCCTTTGCTTCTGTCCTTCTCTGTGTATGTTTTCCACTCGACCCTAGATAACAAATCAAAACTCCAGAGAGGAATGTGCAACATGGCCTGTAATCATGCCAGCTTATTGTACTATTTATCATCTAATGTCCACTGGTGGATTCCCTCCTCTCCTCAGGGTATAGCTGCTTTGTGTGTTTCCAGCCAACTCAGATAAGCTGCAACCTGTGTGAGCCAAAACTGTTAGGAATTAAGGAATACTTTATGATACAGTGTACCACATAAAGGAATAAAGATATCTTGTTCTTTTTTCTATATCTTGATACTAAAGGCCCTCTTGTTTCAGCAGTTGTACTTCAATGAAAACCTTGTATTTTCCTTTGTTGTTGAACAAACAAAGATTTTCGGTAGTGTTACTTTCTACCCCCCTCTCTTTGACTAATTACATTCTTAGCATATGATTTTATTTACCTTTTTCTTAAAATAAATGGAGCCAAATTCCTTTCAGCTGCATAATATTGACTGGCAAAATCACCAGTTTTCTGTGGACCACCAGTGTAACAATCACATTATTATGGAATGATTTCATGGTTTTGACCTGTTGTAAACATATGTCTGAGAATATTTGCCGTATCAGTCTTGAAGGATGCTTCCAGAAGGGATCACAGTGAAAGAAAAAGGAAGGAAATGGATGATCAAATTAATCTCTCCACAATGCATTTCCTGGGTCATTTAAAGTTAACATTCGCTCTAATATTGGCTTATTAATTCTGTCGTAACATTATTTTATAGCTTGATGTAAGAAGCCTCTTCTCAGCAGGTCTGTAATTACCATGCTTTTGCACATGATTTGTCTTTTTCTTCTCACTGCATTCCTTCTGCTGCTTTGTTGATTGATCTGCCTATTGGTGTAGTTTTTCTACTTGGGGAAGAGAGTTAGTGTGGTTGCTTCTGCTTTCTCACAGGTAAAAGCATGTGGTTTCCTAATCCATGATAAAATTAGGAAGCTCTAGCAGCAACTAAGATGAAATATTATGGACTCCATATGAAAATACATGGACCCATTCCGTAACAGAAAGATTGCAATCACAGGGTACAAGGTTTTTGCTTCCTATTCTTCAAATCTCCATCTATTTTGAATTCTTTACTGTGTTCCTAGCTTGGGACCTCTGTTCCTGAATAACTGAACGCTAGGGTAAAAGTGACAAGGTCACTTGTTTTACTGTTATTTTCTTTTAATTGCAATCTATCTAAAGATCAAGCCCCACTGATAGAAAAAAATCCACTATCTTTCATTCTTAACTAGGTTAACTGGTTTGCACACATCTTAGCTTGTCACAAAGTTTGCATTTCACCTGCCCCATGCAGACAAAGGTGTCTTTCATCATTTTTTACAGTAATATTGTTATCATGGATTAAGCATTTGGCAGGTTTACTTTCTTTTCTATGTGAATACCAGAAAAAGGAGTGAGAGGCTTTTTATTTAAAAAGCAAAACAAAACATCATCAAAAAACTCTGGGATTGTGTGTTTTCTTGTTATTGCTGGATGCAAGAGGCTCTCTGGATTTGTTTGTTTTCCTAAAACTTTTTGAAGTCCTGTGGTGATTCCATTTAACATCTCATTGGTCAAATGTTGGTATCACAGTCGTTTAGCTGACACAAAGCTCTTGCAAGCACAATCTCAAATCAAGCTTTGAGCTGGCAAGGTTTGACTTATTGTGTGGACTTGAGTTTCAAGATACTTTAAGTCAGAGATAATTGAGAGATCAGAGGTCTCTCATCAGGACTTTAGGCCAAAATGTCTAATTTTGCTAGGACAATTGTAGAGTACTTCAGTTAGCTTCCTTTGGAGTTTTAAAGTATCAAATTATTTTAAAGTCTTATTTTTTTCAGCAAAACAGATGTTCACTTAAGTAATCTAAGTATTACCAGCATCTTTTGCAAAAGTGAAGTTGTTAAGGAGATGTCATTTTTTGGAAGCATTTCTCTATAAACCATGTGTCTCTGTAAATTATCCACACATCTCATGAATTATTTTGAAGGGGATTTTAACTACATAACTTTAAACTTGCATTCATTGTTCATTGTTTAGGAAACAATTTTTTGTTTTTGTGTATGTATCTCGTTTCTCCATTGATCTTCAAAATGCAGGTAATGTGCTCTATTGTGGAAAATACAGCGTCTGAATGCTAGAACACTATTGTTATATGCCTATCATGTAGCTGGGTGGTAGAGACTTTATGCAAGGAAATTGATACCACAGATTTGATGTACAAGTTGTAAAGATGAAGCTATTCAGCTGTAATTACAGACCTTGACATCAAAATGTCATTTGTAAAGCAGTAAGCTGATCTCATTCTGAAGCTGTTTTAAGTTTCAGATGTACGATGGAATAAAATGTTTTCTGTGTAAATTGCTATAGCTTGTGCTATATGTAAAATAAAATCAAAACCCACCACCTCTTCCTGCTTGTGTATTCTCACAAGTCAAAGTGAAGTGAGAGTGAAGTGATGGTCTAACTTAACCGAGTGTTGGATGCCTCAATTTGTTCAGGAATCACTTTCAGAAATAAAGGATAGTGAGAAGGGGAGGACAGCTAGATGCTGGAGCTTAATTTCACTTGTGCAAACACAATTCCTGAAGCTGGTAACCTAGGCTTAAAGTGAAATTTTGACAGCAGGCATGGGACTATCTTACATAAGGAAGAAACAGAATTGGTATTAGAACAATTTCTCTAATGTATTAAACACAAACAGGCCTTTCTTCTAATGTTAGTCAGAGCTGCTGCTTTTTCACCAACTTATTTATCATGGCTGGTTAAAGGAAATTCCCAACTTGCGTTTCCATCTTAGACTTGCCTGTGTGTCTTGTAACCCATCTGAGAACACTGACTCACAAGGTACAAAAAATAGGACTGACTGTTCTGTCCTTCCAAGACACCAGAAAGTGAATAACAGCTCTTTTCTAAAGCATATTTGGGCCTTGCTGCTTCTGTTCTTTCTTCCCTCTTGTCTTTTTCTTCTCTCTGACCCCTCTTTCTTTTCCCTGGTCCCAACTCCTGCTGCTGCTTTTTCCATGCCAATCACTTTTGGCTTCAGAAAGGCTTCTCTGTAACCAGGTGGTAGTAACTATCTTGAGATCCACGTATTGCTTATCCAGCTCCACTAATACTGTCAAGTTTCACTCAATAGGAGATACGATGCTCCAGGGCAATTTAGTGTTTTCTTTACTGTGTGGTGCTTGGGCTACTAGGGTTATCAACAAGGGAGAAGGTGAAACCACTTGACACTACTAAAATAAATAACAGCACCAGAGCACATCTCAAAACATTCTGTTAGAATTTGGATAACTGTCTGCCTTTAAGAACAGAGACAACCTGATCACCTAATAAAAGGACTAGGCCCATGTGTCTGAAAGAAGAGATGTTCTCTTTTGTGTTTTAAAGCATTACAAAAACATTTGGAAAGGTTTAAAATATTTTAAAATGTAAACAATTTACCTCTTATGTTTAGTATTTTCTTTTGTTTCTTTCCTTGTTTAATTTCCAGGTGCATGGAATTGTTCGTCGGTCTAGTTCTTTTAATACAGGCCGGATTGAACATCTCTACAAGAACTCACAGGCTCACATTGAAGGAAGTAAGACCTTGTTTTTATATTTAATGCTTTTTCAGTCTCCTTGTTTGGTGGAGAAAGGTTCTCAGGAGCAGGAAGGGAATCCCAGTTTCCTCTGACTAAGTTGCACTAACAAATAGTTATTTTTAAGCTGTGCTTGGTCTAGGATTAGTTATTAATTAAAAAAAAAAAAAAAAAGGCAAACAAAAAAACAAACAAACCCCAAATGTCATAGCTAAGCTTCCCTTTTCTGTTGTCTGGATGTCTCTCAGAAAATCAATTATATTTCTATGATCGAAATGTGAAAAAGCATAGGTATTCTTGTGTGTTACCAAGAGGGGAAAGGGAGGGGCACAGGAAGGCACTTTCTATTATCCATAAAAACTGATGTAGTTCTTAAGTCATAGCAATTACAAATTGGTGGCCCTCAAAAATTGAAAACTCAGGGATTTCGGAACAGTCAAATGTTTTTAAGACAGTTGTCTTTTAACATTTTTTTTTTACCAGTACATTTTTGATGCAGTTAAATAGGCTTTTACGTTACCAACAGCATGAAGTCTCATGTTTAAATAAGTTTTTGTTTAATTGCTTTTCTCTTTTATTTATTTTTGTGGCCTTCCTTTATAGTTTCTGGGCCATATTTTACGCCAAATGCCTCACAATGGAATCAGTTCCACTTAGTACAAAACATTGTACAGTAAAGATATTGTGAGGACTCTCTTGTCAATGTGAAAAGCAATTTGAGAAGGTAAGGTGTCACAAATAATATGCATACAAGCATTTAAGGCAAAGGATGGAAAAGGGAAAAAGAAAGCAGGCCTTAAATATTTCAGCCCATTTATCTCATTTTCCTCTAACTGAGGAATGTAGCCATATGAATTGAAGGAGGAGGAATTGGATTTGGAATCTCAGGAAAGGCTGCTCCATGGCAACTGGTTTGAAACAATGAGTTTCCAGGCAGTACTAGAGGAAGCAAAGAAGCAATAACGGTTAATGTGAACAAACTAAATTTATTTACCCCGTGTTCTTCCCATGAACTGATTATACATTGCAGGACGTAGATGATCTTCATAGGCAGTGAATTTCTTCATTCCCCAAAAAGGAGGGAAAACAGGAAGAAAAAGTGTGTTCCCTCAAGCAAGTCCTCAAGCTACTGCTTGCTGAGGAGGCTTTCAGATTGGATAACTTCAATATCAACCAGTGCTTACCGAAAGGTGTTGACATGTGTATATAAATCTTTGCCCTAAATAAACCTCCTTTCTAGTAGGTCTTTCCACATAGCTTATGACTCCTGAAAGACCTCTTTTTCAAGGTTCTGAAAATGAGAACAATGCCTCATGCCCTGCTTCCCGTCAAAAAACACATTCAAACAAGAAACTTTGAAGATGGTGGTAGACCAAAATGGGTACTCTAGTGAGAACTCTTAAATATAGGTTAATTATGGGAAAGCATTTCTGATGTTCAACTCAACCCAATAGGGGAACCCTCCTTTCTCTTGAGAAGGGAAGCTCAGAGACCATGCTCTGGCTTGAGGATGATGGCAGAACTGGATGCCTTTAGTGCAGGAAGAGGGAGCCTGGCTGTTGTACTGTCTACCTGCTCTATTGCTGCTTAGCCTGGGGAAGAAGTGGTTGCTCTTTCAGAAGTGGGTTTCCTGCAGAACTGCTGCCTGAGGTCTCCTCTTGTAACAGCATCATCTCCAAAGTGTTCTCTCCTAAAGGCTGGCCTAGCAGTCAGAGAGATTTCATTTAACTCCCAGATGAAGTGAGAGGAAGAACAAGGCTTGCCCTGTTGCCTAGGTGAAGCTTTCTTTTCTCATGCAGAAAAGGCAGTGCACTTCAGTTCTTCCCTTCCTCCACTAGTCCACAGACTTGTCCTGAAAAAAGCAGCAACTATCATCAGAGAAAATGGTTAAGTGGTGCTTGCTAGTTGTCTCTGTTAGGGTTATAAGAAAAATGCAGCAGTCCTTAAAGTGGCCTGGGCACATTATCTTTCCCTTGTTTGTAAGCCACAGCTTCAACTGAGTCTGAATTCTTCCCTTAAAACCATTATTTTCAAGCAATACAGACATAAAAGCAGATTTCAGAAAAGTATTGTGACCTGCTGGACTCTGTCATTTTATCAACTTGAAGAGGCTTAAGTACCTGTTAAACTGGAGGAATGTGCGAAGCTGAACACCTGAGAACTGTGTAATCTGTTACTTGCTTGCTGCCTTCTCTGTTTAAAAAGAAAAAATGCCAGCTTATAAACACAACTGGCATATCTGAACAGTGTTGTAAAAATAGTAGTTTCTTTTAATAAACCTTGAATTTTAGTTTGGGGATTGAAGGAAAAATACAGTTACATCTGTGGGTGATACAGCCCTGGAAGAGTGATCATTGTCAAATGAGAAGACAGATAAATTCTATTGAAATAAGAACTTATTTTTATCTTGGAGATAGGACAATGTAAACATAAACTTACTAAGGTCCAGAACGTTAGCAAATGAAAATCAATGTAAATATGGCATTTAAATGAAAATAGCTATTTCATCAATAGTTACAACTTTTTTTTGAATATATATATATAATTAATGGTGTGGTTTTTTTGAAAGTAAGAGGAAAGTAAGACTTGTTTTGTTAGAGTGAATTTACCCTTTCAATAAGGTCTTAACATGTTAGAGTCTGAAACCAAGGTTAAGTTAATAAACCATTGCAACCTGCTGTATAAATTTTGATAGAAGTTGGACTCATGTTCTTACCTACCTTTTCACATGCAAATTAGAAAGTAATTCAAGTCAGGAAAGAATAAACAACAGCTACATGACTGATACAGCTAACCATGTTTGAGATTTATGTTTAATGTCATGAAGCATGATTTATTGCTAGTTACAATATTCTCTGGAATGACTTTTCAGTGTGTATCTAGATCAGTTGTAATAAATGCACTGAGTTGTACTGTGTTGCCTAAATATCCATCTTATAGGAAGCCTAGGGATTTTTGCATCTTTTATTCACTATCTGTAGTGTGAAATTATTGTAAGGAAATTACCGTGAGGAGCTTAAACATGGGCATCATCATTTCAGGATGGATCAGAAAGTTATACTGTGTATGCTTAAATTATTAAAAATGCCTGCAATAAGAGAGATTGGAAGCCCAAACTAAAATAAAGCTCTTTTTTTTTTTTTTTGGCATGTGCGTGGCTGAAATTCAGTACAAGACGTTGATCAAATTTATGTAAGTTGGGTTAATGAAGTGTAAACCAATGAAAAATGCTGTAAATAACATTGTTCAAAAGAATCTAAAATAGTATTTCTTTTTGCAGGGAAATATATATTGTGCCTAAAGAATTGAAAACGAGCAAAATCTTACTTAGCCAGTGTTCTCTTAACTTTTTTCAATAAATGTTTATTTGGGCTTTAAACCTGGAATGGGAACTGGACCAAGAATGCATTATTGGGATTAAAACATATTAACTGTGTGTTCTTAACTTCTGAAGACATGAAGCTGCACTATGGTGACCTCACAGACAGCACCTGCCTGGTGAAGATAATTAATGAAGTCAAACCCAATGAGATATACAACCTGGGAGCTCAGAGCCATGTCAAGGTAAGCTAAGAATGATGAATGTGCATTGGTGGTGGCATGCTGCTTTGATTATTTTAACTTGCCGCATTTGTAGCCATTTTGATGTTTACTACCTTTGAGAGGTAAATACTACCCTCGATCAAGATAGCTGTGCTTTCTGTGGTGCTGAATTGTTGCATGAGTTTGAGTACTGACTATATAATCAGATATCAGAATCTGTGAGGTCAAATTCTCATTATCAACAAGATCCCTGGGTTTAAAAATCTGCTTTCTCAACTATCTGCAATAACTTTAGCTGTGCAGAATGCTGCGGATCAACGCTATGGAGAACTTACACAATGTTGTTAGGTCAAATTATGATTAAAACCACATTACTCTATTTGCATTAAAATCAATTCATGTATGTGTCATTTGCAGAAAGACTTCGCATATACCAGTTTTCATACAGGTGGTATTTTCGACTGACCTATAAACAGAGAAAACAGCTTTGCTGTAATTTAGGGTATTACTACTTTTTTTTTCTTTGACTGGAAGATCAACTTATAGAAACTGAAACTAAAAGGACTTTACCTTGGCAAAAAGTTGCTGTATCATACTGGAGCATGAACAATAGAACAGATAACTTTAATTTGCATTTTGCATATGTTAAGCTACTTTGCTCAGTTCACTAACAGGTGAACTTCATTTACTTGCAAAAACTTTATTCAGACTCCACACTGTGGTTGCAAACTAGAAGTGACTAGAAGTAGCAAGTTGTTAGCCTTCTGTCCTTTATGCGTGCAATATGAAAGTATTCCTCAGCAGTAATATCCCCTAGCCTCTTTTGAGGGTAGAACTGAAGGAGCATTTAAGCTTTATGAAAACCAGTTTGGCTATGGTTTGTAAATCAACCTTCCTACCAAAAGCAATCTGTTGCTCCTGTAAGTTCACAGGCCTAAAAGCCCATGAGGGAAGTCATGGTGAAAGACTCCAGCTATTGATATATTCCAGCAGAATATAAAGATGAAATGGGAATAATCTTGCTTTAAAATTGCTCGCATGGTTGAGTTATCCAGTTCGCTCTGTGCTGTGCATGGTTTTGGTTAGGGTTGTTAGACTCATTCTTATGGTGCTGTACCCAAGGTATGTGACTCCAAGACAGCTCTGGTCCAGAAGGCAGTTTAGCTGCTGCTTCGCAGAATGAAACTAGCAAACCTTATCAGGTATTTGAAGTCCATGTTTGTGTGTTTCAGTGCTTCTTTAACCATTGCATTAGTTAACAATCTCCATGGAATTGGCTTGTGTCCCCTAAGGATTGGATTTAGAACCATGCTAACAAACTATCTCACTGTGTCTGTCAGCAGCTCAAATCACAGCATGGAGAGGTGGTAAAGGGATGGTGGTGGTGAGGCTGCAGTATGTTCTTACGTAATACTGACATGGGCTCTGGGAAAGTTTGTTCCTCAAGTATTTCACTGAATGAACTTTTTGAGCTAATGCAGGCTTAGCTTTTGGAGATCTCAGGTGCCATGGAGCACATCAGAATGGCTTCTTCAGAAGCTAGCCTGAATACAGCAGACCAACACTTAAGCAATGCTAAGAAATCCTACAACACCTAGGTGAAGTCTAGATGGGGGCTTCTTTAGGAGGTGCTTATTGTGCTTCCTAATGTCTCTAATAATACTTCTGTTGTTGCAGATGGGAAAATAGTCAGGCTTGGAGTATCTAGGTTAAAATGACTGTTGGACTTCCCTATGGTATTGATAGGACTTAAATGATTCTATGATTTTAAGGTTGGAAAAAACCTCTAAGACATCAAGTAGAACCGTAAACCCATCACCACTATGTCCACTAAATAAATTATGTGCCTAACTGCCACATCTACTTGTTTCNCCTGGAAGTATTCAAAGCCAGGCTGGATGGGGCTTTGGGCAACCTGGTCTAGTGGGAGGTGTCCTTGCCCATGTCAGGGGGGTTGGAACAAGATGATCTCTAAGGTCCCTTCCAACCTGAACCATTCTATGATTCTATGATTCTATGATTTTAAGGTTGGAAAAAACCTCTAAGACATCAAGTAGAACTGTAAACCCATCACCACTATGTCCACTAAATAAATTATGTGCCTAACTGCCACATCTACTTGTTTCTAAGCAGGTCAAGAGTGTTTACTGTTTTAAAACAGTTCCCAGTGTTAGAGGGAGGGTGGGCGGGCTAGAACTTGGCCACTGGTTAGGAGCAAATGTCTTTACCCAGAGAACTCTGAACATTTCTTGCCGTTATACTTAGCTGCTGTAAATTTACCGCTTCTGCCTGTGTTCATCGTGTTTGGGGAAGGAAGAAAAAAAGTCTTCTAATCTTAGCTTGCTTCACATTCTGGTCACTTTGAACCAGTGACGTCTTCAGTATTTTTTGGTGGTGTTTATGTTGGCTTGTGTTTATGTAGAATAAAGTTTTTTTAAATCGCTCTCGCTTCCAGTTAGCTTAATGTGAGCCATGCTGAAATGAAGGAAAACAAAATAATAGGAAGTTGGTCTGGTTTCCTACAGGAAACCAATGAAGATGAAATTGGTTCTTGGAATGAACCCACAGTAGTCTGGGAAATACTGTCAGAGAAGACGTTTTTCTGAATCATAAATAGCGAGGATTATGACTCAAAGTAGGTCACTGAGAGGCTGTTCTAATCTTTTACATGGGAGAAAGTGAGTGAAGGCTGAAACTTGGTCATTAAAAACAGTAAACTTAACAGAATTATAGCATCAGTAGGAACAAATTATCCAGCGTGCATTCCTGTCTGTTTTGATGAGGAATAGGGATTAGCTATCCATACTGTAACTTGTGCATTGGGTGTTGAGAAAACAGTAGAATATTCACTTCATAGCTACTTTTGCCTCATGTTCTCTGTCCAGTCTCTGTATGTTTTGCTGCTCTGGCTTTCAGTGCTTTGGGAATCTGCTATGCAGATCATGACTTGTTTTCACTTAAGTTTCATGGGAGTGGTTGTCTGTATATTGATTCTAAACAAAAATAGATTGTGTATAGGTAGCATGCAGATGACTTCATTCGAATTGTTACCAAATCTCTACTTTTACCTCTCTCTGTTAATTGCATTGAAAGTCAATTACTGAACTGCTAGGTTGGCTAAAATGTCCTTTTTTCATAGCGTTTCAGTGGATGCACTTGTAGACAGATGTGAACATGTAACTATTTTTTTCTGAAAGTCAATAGTGATGGAATCCTCGTCTGTGCTGTAAGATTTTTGTTTGGAGTTGTATTGTGCTGGTGAAGTTCATAAATATTGCAACAAACCTGAAGTAGAAAAGCAGTGGAAAATCTCTTGCTCTCAGCATTTGTTTGGAAATAATTTCCAGGATTAGTTATTCCATCGCCATCCCAGGGATGAAAGTGAGACCTATTGCTTCCCAACTCTTCCTTCTTGAAGAACAGCAGTGACATCTGCCTTCCTTGTAGTTGTCGGGAAGTTCGCCTCATTGCCACAGCCTTTCTAGAGTGGCTTCATGGCCACTCAACACTCATGGATGCATCCCATCAGGTCCCATGGACTCGTATGTGCCCAGTTTGTTTAAATATTTCCCAAATCTTCCTCTAGCAAAGGTAAGCTTTGATTGCTCCATGCATCTCAGAGCCTGTGATTCCTTAACATCAGCTTTACTAGTAAAGACAGAGGTGAAAAGGACATGGAACGCCTCAGCCTTTTCTATGTCCTTTGTTACTTGCCCTGTTCAGCAGCAGACCCACATTTTCACTGGTCATCTCCTTTTTTTTTTTTCCCCCTGCTGACAGGCCTGTAGAAGCCCTTCTGGCTGGCTGTCATGTCTCTCACCACATTCTGAGTCAAATGTGTTTTGGTTTGCCTGCCCCCATACCTGTCTTATTGAGCAGTGTCTCAGTATTCCTTCTGGGTTACCTGTCTATGTTCCCAACTCTTATATGTTTCCTTTTTATGCTTTAGTCAGAATCTCCTTATTCAATATGCAATCTTCTTGCCACCTTTGCTTTTGACTTTTGTATTTCTCAGGGTGGACCATTCTTGTGAAGAAGATCTTTGAAAATCAGCCAGTTGGGAACCCCTTTTCTCTCAAGGTCTGTATCCAATGGTACCCTATCAAGCAGATCCCTGAACAGTCCAAATTCTGCTCTCTCTCTTGAAGTCCAGGATTGTGATCCTGTTTTTTGTCATGTTCCCTCCTCTCAGGATCCTGAACTCCACAGTCTCATAGACACTGCAGCCAAGGCTTCCCCGACCATTTCTTTCTTGTCTTTAGGAATCAGATCTGTATAGCATTTTTGCCTTGTTGGCTATTCAATCACCTGTGTAAGGATGTTATTGTCCATGCACTCCAGAAACCTCCTGGATTGCGTGTGCCCTGTTTTGTTGTACCTGCAGCAGATATCTGTCTGATGAAATGGAGGGTAGTGAAAGTCCCCTGTGATGATCAGAGCCTATGAATGTGAGATTTCTTCTAGTTAACTGGAGAAAGTCTTATTTGCTACTACATGTAAAGCCTGCTTGCACCACTGGGCTGTTCCTGACCTAAGGGGTGAAAAGTCTTGTGGGAGACAGGGCTTTTCATTTCCCAGCATTTTTATGGATCACATTTTTGTGCAGTTCTATCAGTGCTTTTGAACAACTACTGGGAGAAGGTGATGATGCTGTGCAACTTTGTGAGGAAGGTGATGTTTGGGACACAGCCTGGAATCTAGCATCCTTCTGTTTGGGACACAAGTGTGTCAAGTATTTAAAAATATTGCTGAGCTTTTCCTGCAGGTTTTGTCAGTGATATAGGGACAGTCCCCTTTCCTCCCCCAGTTTCTATCCATGTAGTTAGCATAGTTGAAAATCATTTGAGGAAGTCAGTATAGGAGAGGATGATATTACCCTAAGGCAGTCTCATGAAGAACCTACTTCCACTGTACGTGTCAGGTAAGTACTCAGCTTTGAGGAAAGTCAAGGCACAAACTTAAATACCTTCATCCAGAACTAAGACAAAACCAAGAATCAGGGTCTCCTGTCTGACTTCTGAGATGCTTTTGAGGTCTGTAGCCAGGTTGGGGAATGTGCTATCTATATGGAACAGCTCTCTGCTATGACCCTTTTGTATTGAAAATCCTTAAATTTTGTTTGGTTTAGCTTTTAACCATCTCAGTAACTGTAGAAAACTAACTTCTAATAATCGCTAGTAATGCATATTTAGTAGATCAGTCATAAAATCAGGTATTTTGATTTGGAGATGTTTTGGTATTGTAGTCTGTGTTAAATAGAAATATTCCCTACTAGTTTGTAGGGTGAATTTTCTATCACACATAAATAGCATTCAGTAACCTTAACCATGCAACTAATATGCAAACTCTATACTTACCCAGATTGATTCTAGACCTGCAATGATTACTCCTGGCAAAAGTTTTTTTTAATACAGTCTCACCTATATGAAATTGCAGGCTAGATAATTCAAGGAATTAATTGCAACTTTTCTTATATGTTGCATTATTAACAAGGCTTAAATTGTGCATTACAACTTGTGTAATGTTGTATATACTCTACCTCATGGTTCTTACTGTTCGGTATACATTGTACTACCGTTGCGTAGGTTTTGTTATAAATGTCACAAAAGCTTACAGCTGCTTGGAAAACTAAGGTATTTTTTTTATCTTTTATAAAACAAGGAATTTGGCTGTTCAGTGTAACAAGATCTAGTCTGAGAAGAATATTAGCAGCACTCTTCTGTAGGGATGTTATAATACTTAACCATAGGCAAAAATGAGCCTAAGGTACTTAAATTTTACAGAGTTGAAGATTTTTGTAGTTACACTTTGTAGAATGCTTTATTATCTCAACATGATGTCAAATTACTTTTAATTTAGCATGTATGGTGTTTCATTTTATGGGCCAAAAAGTGAGCTTCCAAACCTGACTTGTGTCACAATAAGACTTTTAGTATAGAACCTCCTGCCCCAGGGTGCCCGTTTAGCACAGGATCCATGTTTACGCCTACAGTACCATGTTCTGTGCCATGCTTGAGTGCTTGTCCATCTCCTGTCATCTGTTCATTGGTTGTGGCAGCTCATAGCAGTCTCGCAAACACAACCTCGCTTGGAAATTGTTATGCAAATCAGCAAGTTCTGTACTTGCACAGTGCTTTACATGATGGGACCTTGTATCTTAGCCAGGGCGACTGGGCTCTCTGCTGTAAGTAAAAGGAATAAAAATTAACTGTCTGTCCTCCAGAATGCTTTACAGCTTTTGGTGGTGTTGGTAGGTGCCCAGGATATGATGGTGTGAAATGCTGAAGTGTTAATGTAGCTCAGCACACCCTATAACTGCTAACTTCAGGCTGTTGGAATTAGTCAGGTGTTTTCCTGGGTTTTGTCCAGGATGTTGTGTCCTTGTGGGATGAAGTTGTAGTGCACCAGAGGGCAGAATAAGCCTCTTGAGTGTTTCTTTCTACTGCTTACATGCAGTGGTATTCTGTGTGTGGTTTACAAACTGTAAGCAATCTTACTCTTATTAAACAATCAGATGTTAGATAGTTGTACACATGAATTATTCTATGTATTTTTTTTAATATAGTAGTTATACTACCTGTTCACATGAGTTCTGTGTGTGGTCTAGAAAGAAAGGCAATTCCAGTAATAGCTAGCAATTGCCATTTTGTGTGTTTCTTCATTTGACCCACTAAATATTTATGGTACTTTACATAGGCGTTGTAATTGTGGCCTGTTACTGTCAGACTAAATACTAAACCAAACTGTTTTCTAGATTAGTGCAGCTATTAATTTTATTAAACTGATTAACTATAATAGCTAAATGGATGTTTTGTGCCTGTGAATATATAAAAAGAACAATGGAATAGCAGTGTTACTAGTATGTATTAGTTATTAGCAAATACAAGCAGTAACAAATTGCTCCCAAAGCCAAGTACTGTTTATGTCAGTACTAATAAGAAAATTAAGGCATTATGTTTATGGGTATGTGTTTACTCCACAGATGATCTCTCATAACTACTTCTGTATGCTAGAATTGCCTCTGTGCTGCCTATTCTACCTCTCTAATTTTCTCCTTCCCTGCCCTGCTCATTCTCTGAGGTAGGGAATCTTTTTCTTTCCCTGCTATGGAAAGCAATACAAGAATTGGTATGCTTTTTGAATTCTAATAACCTTTATTTGTAGTATGCATCATAACTTGCTAGGGCTTTTTTAATTTGTCTTTCCCCTTTTTATCTTAAGGATCGTTTCCAGGGTAAATACTAAACATATTTCTACCAATAAGATATTTATGTACATCAGGAAAGCAACCACGTTTATGGGGAAGGGAAAGAAGTAATTCCAATAGTTAATAAGAGTTGCTGAAAGGACCAGACTGGGCCCTGAAACAGAACTTTTGCATATGGTTTGGTAATTAAATAGCAACATGTCATAGTTTTGTAACTGAAGATCATATTTTTTTTTGTTTCTTTGTGGCTGCAGTGGGTGTCTCTCGCATGATGTCTTACAAATGCAAGTAAGGGACATTTTTTAACTGCTGTTCCTGTGTTGTGCAGTTGCATACAAAGCAGGCTGAGCCCTGTGATGAATGAAGTGGTGTTTATCTTAGTGACCCTGATGACGGATAAAGTACCACCTCCTTCATCTCATGCTTTGTGTGTGGTTTATGCTTTGAGGCTCCATAATTTGACTTCCTGGCTGACTTCTGAATTTTAAATCTGGTGTAGTGAAAGGGAGCTGCAGTGCAATCTGTGTTCATTCAGTGCTGTGGCCCTGATTAGGTCTAAATAGCGGTTGTTGAAATCAAGCTCTCAATTAGCTCTGTTGCTACATAATTTTAAAAAAAAGTTTTAGAAGAAAAATCTGAATTGGAATCTGGTTTGAGTATATAAATGCAAGAAGGTTGCTAAACTGGATTCCCTTTAGCGAAGAGTAGTTACTAAACATCTTTTATTTTGTAAACTCATCTCTGTTTCAGTTGTAGCAATTTTTAAGTGCAAAAGTAATTACTGAACTGGTTTCTGAATCTGGGAATGAGCAAGGAGAAGTGATCAAAAGGCCCTGATAGTTTTACTTCTAACAGCTACTGCAGGGGAAGAGAAAGCTGGGAGAAGGAAAGACAGTTGTGGTATTGGTGGCGTCGTATTTTTTCTGTCAAATAGATGGCAGCAGAGTGTTGTATACAATAGAGCAGCTCTATCGAGTAATAGTACTGAAAGAGGAATGACATTTCAAGCTGACTTATATCAACTGCAGCCTCGAACAACTTGTAGTTAGGCATAAAATAGGAAAGAAAGCTACTATTGATAATGCAAGTGCATAGAGGATGAAGAAGGGTATGAGATGCTATAAAGTACTGAATTTCTGGAGTAGTCCCAGGTGGCAAAACTTAATCTTTTGAGGTATGTCATCCACTCACGCAACATGATTGAAATCAGCTAACATAATATGCATGTCAAAATAAAAAGACAGAAAGAAAAAGAAAGTATTCACAAGTTGCAACTGAAAGTAATATACAGCTGCCTTGGGGTACTGTAGGAACTGGCCAGAATGCCTATTTTTTAGTTAAGCAAGTTAGAGAAAGGAAATGTCAGTCCTCAGTCAGGCAAGCATTCTTTAGTAAGGCTTGCTCAAATGTCAACTTTTTTTTTTTTTTTTGTAAGAAAGAGCTGCAGTCTGTAATGTCCTGATCCTCAAAATTAGATTTGCTGTTAAAATGAGCCAAGGTGCAGATCTGTCTCTAGAAGTGCTTGATTAATAATGATAATACAATGCTTGTCTTAGATTTGTTAACTGCAAAACAAATGGCAGCAAAATAGCTAATCATCTAGGCATTGAAGAGGCTTTTGTTGTATACTCCTCTGCATTTAAAATTTTGTGGTAGGTCCTTCCCAAGATAGAGGTGTGGAATTCTGTCTATATTGAAGGCTTTGGCTTCGATGTCAATGACTGTTCAAGACCTGGGATTTAAGGATAGTGTAGTAGAATAGAAAGAGTAACCTTATAAATGGATATTATACTGTGATAGGAAAAGTCTAGAAATTATGTCAAGGCTGGAATAATCAATATCGAGTCCTATCTTGGTAATATAGCATTTGATTTCTGGTGTGACTGTATGAGCGCTACCATCCGTGGTAAGCACTAGCTTCACCATTTATTTTTCTGATGCATCTCGTAAGGATTTTACTTTCTGTAAGCAGATGCTTTTGTAACCAAGTTGCCTGCTATAACAACTTGATACCTGGCAGATTTCTGTTGGTAACTTGTTTCTCATACATTTCTTTTTCACAGACTTAGTGTTTTAATGATCCACTCACCTCTTTGAGCAGGGTACTAAGAAAACCAAACAACAGCATAACTTGTAAGAAATAAGTCTGACAAAAAATATTTGATTTTCTTTGAAATGTTTCAACTAAAGCTAACTGCTACTAGTCTTCTGGGATCAGAGGGTAATACAGGATTACAGGGGGTAGGTGACTTTCAGTATTGTTTTTTTTTTGATGGAGAGTGCTAATAGAATAGCTCTGACTTCTGGAGTTTTCCCGTTATAGTTAAATTGCTGTTCGTGCAGCTGTATGAGTGTATGAGAGTCTGCATATGTTTTTTTTTTTATTATTATTATTTTTTTCTTTAAAGTGAAAGTGTTTTGACAATTTTAAGAGAATGTTGATTCTATGCAATATCTGTTATTTGAGTGTTGGTAAAACACTGCTGTAAAATTGAGAAAGTGCATGTGATTTGTTAGATGAGTTATAACATGAAGCTACCTTAATGCATTTATTCTCTTGCTAAGTATCAAATTAATTTGATATTTCATGCTTTAAGATTATTACTGTACCTCTGAACGTGCCTGTGTAGCTGCACATTAATTAAATTCTTGGAAGAAAAAACATGTTTTTATGTATTTAGAAACTGTTTATGTTACTGTTCTAAACATTATAAATAAAATTCTATGAAATGCATGCATTATTGTGTATTCATGTATTGCGCTGATTATTCAGATAAACTAGGTTGGTAGAACAAACATTAACTTAAAATAAGCAGTTCCAAAGTTCTTTCTGCAATTCTTCCTGGAGCTAAGTGCTGCAGAGTCCTATTTAAGCGAAACCTCATTGAAATAAGTGTGTGTGTGTGTGTGTGGGGGGGGGGTGTCTCCTGCTTCTTTTCCATTGAGGTAAGGATATTGGCTTGAATGACATCATTTAATTTTCTCAATTTTAGAAATGGTTTATTTGCATAACAAAGCAGTATTTTTTCCCTTTAGGATCATTACTACTGCTGGGCTGTATGTGTGCGTGCATGTTTCTAGTCTTCTTGCTGAGTAACCCTACATTTGTTCTTTGTTCTGTGTAAGCTTGGCTTTGTGGTTTATGCAGTTTTAGAAATGTATGTTCATCTTCTCGACTTCCTTCATCTCTGGAAGAAATGCACTGTGTGTCTTAATGCTGCTTGGTATGTTTTACGGACATGCAAAAGGAGAAATAAAGTGTTTTCTGCAGTAAAAATGCTTTGTCTTTTTGAGAGCATAAAGCAGCATAGAGAGCTTAAAGCATGCAACATTTTTGTTAAAATTCTGGCAGTGAGATGTGCACGATTATGATCATAGAACCTATGATTAAGAAATTCTGTGTGGTCAGTAATGACAGAACACGTTTATATTAGGAGGAATTAATTCCACTGTTACAAGAGTCTGTGGACACAAGGTTTGATTTTTTTTTCCTTTGGAAAGTGAAGATGAAACATAATTTGAGTTCCAGAAATATAATTAGATTTTTTGTTGCTTCATGAGTTTCCATAAATTATGTGGATGTTAGGAACAGACATCATTGTTCAACATAGCGATGCTGAAAAAATATCAGGCACGATATAAATTGTTATTTTGAGATGTTTGGGATTTGGGATTATTTACTGCTGTGTGCATTTTTCTGTTCATAGCAAAGACCTTGAGGGAATCTGCATAGAATACTACTTTTTAACTGTTTATTTCCTGTAAATCAGATAATTATTTACTTCATAAACAGTGTCCATTTGGTGTTTACTTTATAATCCATTCAAATCAGGAATTGAATTGGTTTAAATAGCATTGCTGCCGTTAAATTTTATTCTGATGCTACTGAATTACGCTTTAGCAGGCAGATAAAAGTTATTCAGGAAATGGATCAGTTCTCCTCTGAAATGAAGAGCTTTGTATTAGGAACACTTGGGCCTGGAGAAAATCTTCGTTGTTTGTCGTAACGTGAGGTTTGTTGAGGGGTTAGGTATTTTTTATGTAACAGTAAATTGTTCAGAAATATATGTATAGTTCTGCTCTATGCATTGTGTTAAGAGCTCTTCAATTTCTATGAGGCTTTTGTTTTGACTTTTTTTTTCTGAAGTGTAGCTATGTTGAGTATCTTTGTCAGTAGACTCAGGCTCGAAAGTGCAGTTAGAGCAAGAGGAGGAGCAGTCTGGTAGCTTCTCTTCCTATACAGCTATCCGTACTAGCTTTGTATTACCTTATTTTCTCATTATGCATTTACGGAATAGATTGGCTTGAATAATTGCGTTGTGAATGCCTAAACTGCATTTTTCCTATAACTGTGATGCTAAGAAATAGCATTTTAATTTTAGCCAGACATTCTTGCATAATGTTGCTTCGCGATGATGCAATTTCACTGGCATAGCATCAGAACAAAGAACACAGCATCAAACAAGAATATGAAAACAAATTAAAGGAGGCTAAGAGTTTGAAGCACTACTTTAAAGATTTTAATATGCTTAATATTCTTGATTTTTTTAAAAGCTTTTTCCATATGTATATAATAAATGAGTTCTGCGGAGCTTTTCTAATTCTGTGTTGGTGTAATACTTTCTTCCTTTGACTTGTCTCTAAAACTGCATTGTGGCAAAGAACATCCTCTAGAAATGATGTACTTTAATTACAAGGTATGTATATGCAACCTATGTATTTAGTTAGCTTGGCAGTAAAATTTAATTGCAAAGCTCTAAAAAAAAAAGTTCCTGAAAGCACTGCATACATTCAGCACACCTGAGTATATGGAGTTAGTAAAAGAATCAGTTTACTCAAGCCACATTATCTAAAATGCCAGTTCCACTGAAAAAAAATAGGCTAAAAGTTGCATTGAGTAGAGGACAATGTAAGATGCTAATTATTTATGATACTGATCTTTTCTATACTGTAATTTCTTCCATGTATAAACACTAATTATCGTAGCAGTTCTCGTCAGTTTTATCTGAAATAAAACGGTATATAATTCTTCCTGCTGATTTCAAAAGGTAAAACTTAATTGAAACAATATGGTATGTAAATAGCTGATAAACGAGAATTCTTTTCAAATGTACTATACAAAAAATTCTGAAAAAACAAAAAGCTAACCCTTTCTAGCTTTCAGGTTTTTTGGTGTACTAGACTTTTCTGAAGCTGTTTGCAGTAATTCTAATGAAAGAAAATGGGACTGAGTGATTTGTCATGAGGTCTGATCTAAAGGCCACTGAAGTCAAGGGAAGGGATTCCGTATATGATGCTTGGGAATAGTTGAAGTTTTTTTTTCTTTGGTTACTATTCTGTGCCTAATACCTTGACTTTGTTCAGATACGAGTATTTCTGGGTGTTGTGCATTTTTTCTTGTAAAATTCAAATGTTTAAGAGTATTGTTACTGAATGTTGGAAGTTCCAGTGAGTAATTACATTCTGTAGTGTTACTATATTTGCTGCGTTATTTTTATTGAATTTTCTACTGTGATGAGAAATATGCATTAGAAAGTTGGACTGAGAACACCGGATGCTGAGTAAGATTTAAAAGAATGCCATACAAGTCAGTTGAAGACCAAAACTTGGGTAGTTTTTGGAGAATCGCATACTGTTAACCTTGTTTAAATTGTGTAAGTACTTTATGACTTGTAGTCTGTTGCTTTAGATTTGTGGTTAAGGTACCAAACTAGAATTCCCCTATAAATATTAGTGTAGGGTATTCTTTATTTATACTAAATAAATCAAAGCAAATGACTTGAACTTTTTCTTCAGTGTTTCAACTTAAAATAAATAATTGGAAATCTGATGATTGGGATCAAGTCATGTTGAGGACAAAATTTCACAATAATGACATGCAACTGATCAATATAAATAATTTATGATAGCGTCAGTGTAGATTTAGTAATCTAAGAACAGTAATAGTTTTGCAATTTAATGGCTGAAAATACATGTAACTCTATCTAACATGAAAACCTGTCCCCATTCAAAGGGTAATTTTGCCATTGATTTTGTGGTTTCCATATTGAAGTTGAAATATTTTTTAATCCAAGAATGCTTTCCTTTAAAACAAAACAAAAGCGGAGGGGGTAGGGGGGTGGGAAGAGGGGGATGTGTGTGTGTGAAGAGGAGGTGAATTTGAAGCAAAAACAAGTTCAGTGTGGGACCCATGGATAAAACAGAATTGTCTGTAATATATTATCTGTTCTGTCAGCAAGTATAGATTAAAGTTGACTTTGCTTCTGTAAGCAAATGTTAACATTTTTATTGGAGGAGTATCTTTCTTAATGACACGTTACGTGTGCATGTTTACTGTTAGATGTTAACATGTTAACAAAGTAGAACATGTGGCTTTCTCATGCCATGAAGTGTAAATAGTTTGAAGATTTTAAAGGTCACCAGGACAATATATTGAAAATTTAATTAGATTTTAAGGCAAGCAAGCAATTGAACCTTAATTTAAATATATCAAAAGTCTTAATTTATGGTTGGATTTTTTTAAAAGTAGGCAAGCACTTTTGTGGGGTGTGGAAGGATGAGCATTTAATCTTTAATGTTTGAAGAGGAACTTTTTCCGTGTTGTAATTAAATGTTGTTATGAATAAAAACTTCATAAATTGTATTTTAACTTTCTGAAGTGGCTTGCATTCACTGTACCTATGAGTTTGAAGAGAACATCCCAAGGTGTACGTGTGTGTGGAAACATGGCTTTCACTAGAAATTTGCTTAGGTGCCGTTCAGTTCATTTGTGTGCTCATCTCTATCTGTTGTATATACTGTGCTCCAAGACTGACAGCGCAGAAGCTATTTCTTCGCACGTCTTCTAAGGTCTGAGTGGGCTGTGGTGTAGCTTGTAACATCTCTTCTGAATTGCAGCGTCATGACAACAGAACAGACTTTAAATGAAGCAATTGATAAGTAGAGAAATATCTTTGATCTACTTCCACTAATATATTGTTAGATACCTCACTTCAGACTAAGCTTTCTAATGTGATTTTTGGCTCTAATTTGACTGCTGTTTGTACAGCATTTGTGTTTATTGTGCATTCTTGAACTTCATAAATTAGTGCAGATTTTCTCTTGCTTTCCTTAGCCTTCAGCTTATATATAGGCTGTGCAACCTGATTAGGCTTGCATAAAATCGGAAACTAGACTTGTTAAATGAAGAATATAGTTCTTGTATGTTTTAAACTTCTAGCTAAATGTTTGCTATAAATGCAGGACAGTGCATTTTAAAAATGAAACAATTTGATTTGCAGGCATAAATGCAAACATGTACATAGATGTAATCTACAAGTGCAAATCTAAGCAGTATAATTTTTTTTTCCTGACAGTCTGTAGTGATCTGTCCATGCTTTGTTTCCATTACTGAAATATTAGTACACGTATTAACATGTTTGTGCATTCTCTCATGTAACAGAATTAGTTTTAAAAGCCTTTCCTTAATAAAGTGTGATTGAAAATGAGGTGTTGATCGGGAAAATAATTATTTTGTCATTATCTGATTTAAAGGATCTTTGTAAAATTAAAGTTCTCCCACAGAGTTCTAGTTTCTGTATTACTGAAACATACTGCAGTTATGTTTAAAATGGTGCATGTAAAGTGAGAACAAGCAATGAAATCAGGAGAGTGTGCTATCTGCATCATTTTTATGCTTATTAGATATATTTTATCTCAACTTTTGTTTTTCCCTGTTTTTTATAGCACTGTGTGGGAAGCTGTTATACAAAAGATGCATAAAATTACTGAGAGCAGAAAAGTGCTCAGTTAACTGCTTATTAAATTGTTTTCCTTAGATGTGACACTTTTTGCATGTTCAACTGCATTGCTATAGCATTTAGTTGCATTGTGCGGCACAGAGGAATTACTTGGAATGCCATCAAAGCTATTTTCTATGTATTAATAATGCTGAAGATTTCAAGTGTTTGTCCTGTCATGAGCTAAATTTAATGATAATAGTACGAGTGTATTAGATTGGGTGTTGCATTACTGTTGAAACTTATCGAGTTAAAAGTACGAAAGCCAGACTGAATGAATTAGTCTTTCATCTTTTTCGTCCTGCTCTGTCACTTTTTGACTGAAGTCTTTTTCTTTTATTTTTTTGTTAGATGGGTGGTAAGCATGGGGAGTATGTGAAAATGTTACACTTTGGAACTGATTTAAAAGACTTTGACTAGAACCATCTGTTCCCACCTCCTAATCTTCAAGCTCTTGAAAAATAGGCCAAACCTTTTCCCTGGGGGACCAGTGGATACAACTATCTGCAACAATAATAAGATGCAAAAATACAGAGTATACAGATACCAAAAGCTCAGCAAGCTGTAGCAACCTACTCTTGCTTCTGGGTACTTCGTACAGGTCTGCCTTACTGTGTGGGAAAAGGAATATAGAATACATAGGGGGAAGTGGGGGGAAGCCACCTATTTGTCTCCACTTTTAACAATATGATATTAGCACAATGAAATTTGCAAAAGAACATCACCTTGCCTGCCACATGCACATGTTTCCACTTTGACAGAGGAAGCGATTTTCCACGTACTCCCTGCCCTCAAACTGTGTTGCCTCTTTTGCTGGGAAAATTTTCCGTTATGTCATTTAGGACTAGAAGTCAGTGTCTGAGCCTCACTTTTTAAAATTAAATATAAATAAAATGAATGCCCTTGCAAGCATCTAAGTAAGGCTTGGTGTAGGGGTAGGACTTTTGAATGGTGGCTTCTTGCACAACTGCTCCATCAGCATCATGCTGTACCTCTTCCTTGGCATGGTTCGTCACTAGATATTTGTCACCAGCAAGGTGGTTTTTAAAGTAAATGGAGATTCCCTGAGATGAATGCCTCGTGTCAGTCTCTTTGGACCCAAAGCTCTGTTTGAACTGCTGTATGTGGAGTCTTCTACATCTTAGGTTTCTTTGGCATTTGACATCCATCTAAATTGTTTGCAGGTGCTAATGAGATAATACAGGTAGAAATAGTAGCCTATATGCAAAAAAAAGAGGGATGGGGAAGAGCAGGCAAATGTGAACACCACCATCTTGCAGCTTAGTGTTTTACAGGCGTGGACTCTATTGCAGTGATTTAGTGACCACAGCTCCTTAGTGTGTGAAAGCTGAAGCTGGCATAATTCTCAACAATAAACACAGTTATGCTGTGAAAGCATTCGCCCCGAGATAGGTCTCCCTTTTCATACTGAGTCTACTCTGAGGATGTCTTGTTTACTAATGACATATCTGGGCCTCATCCCAGGTACTGGAGCCATTAACCTCACCTTTCACAACATGAACTCCATAACAGCTGTGTACCTACAGCATCAGTTCAGAAGGTTACGATTGCCAAATACAGTACTTAGCAGGAGTCAGATTCTAGGCTATGGTATTTTTTCCTGGAAGAAAAATATTCTCCAGGCAACTCTCAGAACTAAGTTTTTGAGTGAAACTCAGTTCTTGAATGAATAATGTTGTGCATTCCTGTCAAACCTAAATAAAGGCAACTGTTGACTAGCGTAGTCCCCTGCTCAGAGAAGTCAAAGAAGTTGTTTGTGTGTAGCTTTGTGCAGGGAGGGAAAGCAGGGAGGAGGCTATTGGTTATATTTTAAATACATTAGAGTTGTTTGGATCCTGTAGGTGCCACAGAGGAAAATAAAGGTACTGACTGTTAGCATTACAGAAGATTATGGAACTGTTTTTCTGTATATTTCTCAGGTGTTTCTCTGAAGTGAAAAGTCCCAAACATACAGAAAATTCTGTGCTATGGAACCGGTGTTGATACCTGACATAGACTGTTTCTTCAGTCCCATCTATGATTTGTAACACTACCTGTGTACTGTAGTACTATTCCTGCTATTCTGGCTCTATATTTAAAAAAAAAAAAAAAAAAAAAAAGTGAAAGAAATCCTGCAGAGTGGTTCAGTAATAATATTTTTTCTGATTTGTATATGCTACATGTAAAACTGAAGAAGTTTAGGTGCAAACTGCTTGTTTGTCCTCAGGCTGCTTCACTGCCAACAAATTGCCATTTGCTTCACCTGTGACTTAAGGTCTTTACTGTGCAACTGAGAGTGGATACCAAACTGCCTTTCTGCGCTCTGACTGTGGATGCAAACTGCCTCTCTACCCCTACGCTGCCACACCAGGAGCGCCTTCATGTGCAGTAATATTTAAAACCAGAATGTCCTACCAACCAGTACAAATTTTTAACTCTTTTTCAAATCCTTCCTCATGAGATATGTACTTTCGAGGCCAATTCTAAGAGCTGTAACTGTTGCTGCTATTCCTTGAGCTTAAAAGAAATTTATGCAGTGTGCATAATCTGTGTGCAAGATCTGCTACTGTGGCATCCTACGTGCATTTTGAAAGGACCCTGCGTGTTCTACATGATGTGAAGAAAGCAACACCTTCCATTTCTGGCCTCCTGCTTCAAAGCAAAGAGCCACAACAGTACAGAGGTTCAAAGAAGGGCTGCATACACTTCCTCACCAGAATGTGTTGGAGTTGTTTAGTAGTAGTAAGTATTGCATGGGTCACTTTATACTTGCACATATATCCTAGTGACTAGGTGATGTTTATAAAACTGCTCTGGAAAAAGAAATGCTTTCATCTTATTTTTTAAAGTGTTTTGTTCTGTAGGAATAAATCAGATTTTGCCATATGATAACTGTTTTTAATTTGTCAGGCACTATTATTAGCATCTTCCAGCCATGATATGGTTTTGTACTCCAAGCTAATTGACATGATTGATTTGAAAAAAAGAAAAAAAAAAATGGCTACTTTTAGCTACTCTTTTATGTTGACTTTGAAGACAGAGTACTTTTTCCGTTTGTGTTGCAGGTACATGTAGCATTTGTTTTATCCCCTAGTTAAACCAACACTCCCCTTAATGTGTTTCTGCTCATAGCCAGAGCCTGATCCTTTGTTACAAGAAGGAAAGATCCTTTGTTACGAGAAGGAAAAGATGGTTTCTCCCGTGTTATCTCCCTACTTTGCCAATAGGAGAACTGAAATATGTATCTTAAATAAAAAGCAAGATGATAGTACTGTTACTAGTCAGCGAATATTAGCATAGTTCAGTATACAAATAGTAATTCTAATTCAGGTAGGCAAGATGATGGTGACTCCTCTCAGGATCAGAAGCATAGACATAAGGGCAATGGTTTCAGCTGTGACATCTCTAATGCAGAGTAGACATGAGCTTTTCACCGAGGGCTGTTATTTCCATTGCTGCTTTGAGAAATATGCTAAGTAGTATGGTCTTTCGAGCAACTGGTTCCTGTTTTTAATTATGTAATGCTTAACTATTTGTGATTCATATCAAAACCACAAAGTACTGCTGTTCAAGCTTCATTGGTCGTTCCTTTTGTATAACGTTGATTTTGCAGATTTCATGAGCTAATATGCTTCACCTCTAGTCTTCTTTTTGGTCTTGTGAACTGTCAGGGTGTGGGAAGCTTCTGTCATTCCATTTACCACAATTCAACTCAGTCTTTTTATAGATATATATTTTTACTCCAAATCTGAAGTATGATAAATAAGTGAAGATAGAGACATCTTAAAACAAAATCATTACTTTGATAATTTTGTGTTAAAAACTGGAAAGATGTTTTCTCAACTTGCTTATCATAATATCCAGTTAGAAAGATAGAGGCTTTTTAGAAGAGGAAGATTGTGCCGGTGTTCATAATAATTACACGTTGTTGTAATATAGTCAATGTTGCAGTATTTTTCTTGAGGAAAGAAATAAAAACATCTCCTGTGTTATGTGTCTGCCCCTTTTTAAATGAGCAAAGCATTTTATATCCATAAACACATAAATGTAAAGTGTTTTTATTATGGAAATAAAGCAATTTTTATTCATCTTAAAGTATTTTTAAGAATTAGACATGTGTAATAATGTGGTATTCTGGACCTTTTGTGATCCTGTTGATTTTCTACAGTTAAATAACAGTAGGTGTATTAGATGCCCTAGGTAGTTTCATCAAAATGCATTGAAAGTAGATAGCAACTATTTAAAATTTTCTTTTGTATAATAAAACAGGAAACAATTTCATTGGTGACATAAATGTGGAATGTAATATGAAAATGAAATAAGATAAAACTCCCTATGGAGAAGCAGTCTGCATGTTACACCCCGAAGAGGTGAATGCTGATACTGGGCATGAAGGGCTTCTTTAGAGCTCTGGAATTTCTAAATATTTATTATGGCAGAATAAAATGATTGAATTACATAATGTGTTGCTGTTTCCTGCCTTTCTATATCCTGAAAATACTTGATAATCTTAAGCTTTAATACTTCTTGTAGTTACATTAGAGTTTTGCAGATAGGAGTTGTGAAATAATCAACACTATTTAAAAAAATACTTAAGAGCAAAAGGGAGATTAGAAGGGCATGTTCTAATGGTTTAAGGACTAAGCTAAAAGTAGAAGTCTGGGGTTGTGTCCCTGTGAATAAAAAAGTTATAGATTATAGCTCTTTCCCTGGCTGTGACACCAATGTAAAGATCTATGAACATAGCAGGCAGAGCATTCTTTTTGTAACACCTCGAGTTGGATTTAGTAAAAGGATGTGCAAACGTTTTCCCATTTTATTACCTATGTGGGCAGACTGGAGAGCATTTTCAAAATAATGCCCTAAATCTCTTGGGTATACTCTGATTACTCCTGTGTCTTTGTGACAGGCTGACAGCTGTGGCTTGCTGGTTGTTGACACAGGTTTTCTGTTGATTCACTGTTATCTGGCAGAGTGTTAGCAGGCTTAGTTTAGTTGGTGCAGAGCTAACAGAAGGAAAGGCATCTTGTTATGGCTGGGCCTTGTTAGTCTTGTGACTTTTTTTTTTTTGCCATGGCCAATGAATAACAGCACAACTTTTCACACATTTGGCTGGTTACTCTGAGTCACATATTCAGCTGGAGCTGAAGAAAAGTAACTGTGATAGTATCCAACCATTAGTCTGGTGTACAAGAAACAAAGTAGTTGGAAAAGCTACTCCTGGATGTCTGCTACAAAGCCAAATCCCTCCTTAAAACTGAAGTGGCTATGAACCTGATGTCAGTCTCACAGGTGAGATATATCCTGGCATTTATGTTTTCATGGTATCCTTTGACATCATGCTGAGACAGTGGTTCTCATGCTTCCAGTACTGTTGGGCCACTGTTTACCCTCTGCCTTTTTTGTGGAGAACTGTATTTCTGCTTAGTTTTTAATTAAAAACACTTAAATGAGATATGGTTCTGTAGACCATTTGCTTGGAGCTTGTGGACCATCAGAGACTTTAAAAACAGGGTGTGAAAAGCAGTCTGCTAGGGAATTAATATAGCTGAACAGCTATATTTAATGAGCAGCAGCAACTGCTTTGTGTCTCAGCCTTCTTTATTGAAGACATAATTATTAAAAACTTTATGCACCCCAGTGCTTCTTTTAACTGTAATTCACAGATATTTTCACAGATATTCTACATTTATCCTAAATTGTAAAGCATCAAAACTTATGTAAAACTTTTCACCAGCAAATGTGAAAACTTCATTAAAAATTTTTCCTTCATCTTTAATCAATTATAATGATGTTATAATCCCTCAAGATGTAAATTAGAGTACCAATGAATTATAATATTAAGACTACAGTTCCCCCCCTGAGCTTTTCTATATTAGAGAAGGACATTACTACAGTTCTCTCAGCTGCAAAAATCAAAACAAAACATTGCTTCAAGGAGCAGTCTGGAATGAACAAACTTCTCTGTGAGTAGATGAGCACATGCATCTTCCTTTCACTGGAAAAGAAAGCTTTTATATGTCTTCAGTTATTATACAAATTGTCAGGGTAAGATTTTTTTCTCTACAACTGAGTAAGGTCATAGTACTACTAATGATGTGCTCTGCAATTTACCTAAGTATTTGGCACTTCGAGTGAAACCACAACAGATGCATGGGAAAAGTGAAAACCAACCAGCCAACCAAAAGAGTTACCCAAACAAACACTCCCCTCCTTCTGCTGCCAAATTATATATATGGGAAGAAGGGATAAAGAGAACCTCTGTGTATATAAAGGGAGATGTGGGAAATTTAAAACAATTTTATGCTTTTGATTTAAAAACAAAACATCACCTTGAAATGCACTGATGAGTTCGTTCATGAAAAAATATGACCAAGAGAACTAGAAGAGTGTCTGGCAGATATTTTGGATCATGGCAGAAGAACAGGAACATTTAAGCTGCTGAACAGGACAAAATGATACTGAGGCATCAGCCAAAACTGTTATGTTTAGACAAGTATGATTTTACTATTAACACACCAGATGGAATGCTGCATTAAAACTTCCCTTTATTTACTGTGCAAAGTAAAAGTTACATATGTTCAAAGGTATTGTAAAGAGGCTTTCACTTTAACATCTGCAAAAGAGTTAATTTCCCATGTGACAAAGCGCGTTTCTTGATGCTGCTTGGAAGCAACTGTCATTCCCAGTCAGCCATACAAGTGCAATTAATGCTCATCTAAATAGTTAAATACAGTGTTCTGCTTGTTATTATCTGCACACAGCATGAGTTAGTTTTGCATTTCCTTGCCTTTCTTTGCTTTTACTTTAAACAGTAACTTATGTTAGCAATAGTTTTCTTTTCCATTCCTTTTGTTTTCAGGGGATGGACGTGTGGGAAAGGGCATGATGAAGAGCAAAACAATGTTTTTATAGCTTTTACACGGTCCTAGCCAGTCACTGACGTTCATGCCTGACTGAGATAGACTGAGAATGTTGGAGTGCATGTTTAGGTGGTAGTAAAATGTGTGGGACAAGATCGATTTCACACTGTGGTGTCCATAGGCTGTTGCCTCAAGGATGGGTGAAAGGTGGCAGTGCCACATCTGCAGAACAGATGCAGGCAGGAGCAAACGTGCACTTCTCTTGGGAGGCTTCGGACAGCACTACAGTGAGGATTCAGAAGTGCCTTTGCAGGAGATTCTCTGTTCACTAAGGCAAAAAGATTTTTCTCCTAGAGAAAATTGATTGTGATATCAATGCTATTTAAAATATTTCCCTGCTTTAGAGGTATTTCTTACATATAGATGCACATATGTGCTCTTTCATAGCATACTCATGCAGTTAGCCACCTTGTTTCTGTCTTAGTCAGGTGGAGCTGCTAGACTTTTCCCTTTGTGCCATGTTTTCTTGATGTCTTTATAACAAAATTGAACCATCATTGTCCTGGCAACCCAGTACTCCTGTGAGGGAAGGAGATGTACCTGTTCTGCTTTGTAAGTACTCCTGCAAGGGCTGCTAGAATTCAGCCTACGTATAACGTGTACCTTGAAGTAGTTTTCCTGATATTGTCAATCCAGCAACTCAAACTTGTGAGGTTTTACTCACAGTTGTATTTTGTCTTTTTGTATTTAAAACCTGTTATGGTTTGAGCCAGCAGGCCTAGAAACACCACACAGCCTTTCACTCACAGCCCCCTCCCCCCCCTCCTCCCAGCTGGGATGGGGGAGAGAATCGAGAAATAAGGTAGAACTCATGGGTTGAGATAAAAACTATTTACTAACAGGAAGAGGAAAATAGAGTACAATAACAGTAATGATAATTATATACAAAACAAGTGATTGTACAAAGCAATCGCTCACCGACCGCGACCGATGCTCAGCCAATCCCCAAGCAAACGGACCCTCCCAGCTCACTTCCCTTCCTTATATTACATGATGTCATATGGTATGGAATATCCCTTTGGTCAGTTTGGGTCAGCTGCCCCATTCTTGTCCCCTCCCAGCTCCCTGCACCACCCCCCCAGCCTCTTCACTCTCCTGGCAGAGACATGCAAATGTCCTTGGTTCTGTTCAGCGCTGCCGGGTGTTATCAGCCATGTTTTCTTTCTAGAACCAAAACACAGCTTTGTAGCAGACGCTGAGAGAGAAAGTTTCAGTTAGAAACTAAGACAAACCTTAGTGTATTATGTTCTTTCTCAAAGAAGCTTTTCTGCGGTTTTAAGGAGTAGTCATTATATTTTCATGAAGGAATCCCCTCTTTTTGTCATGGGAATTCAGGAACAGCGTGTTTAGAAGGCAATAACATGTCTCTCCATTCTCTTGCACTTCCTCCTTGTTTACTCAAAAGAATCTGTGACCTTGAACTAAAATTTGGTAGGGAAGGCTAATTGTCTTTTGGTTTTGAGGTGTTTCAATAATGCTTTTCTACAGGCTATCATACGGAACCCTAAGTTTTGTCAAACTGAGGTGATGTTCCACTCACTGTAAAGTTAAGAGGAATTAATGTTCTATAAAGATTGGTAAACTCTTAACAGATGTTCTGTGCATAGTCTAATTTTAGTTCTCCACTACTGAAATGCTTTTTTTTCCTGTATGTCATGACATCTTTAAAGAGGTCTATTTGTTCACAGATACACACTGAGTGTTTTGATGACAAAAATGCTAAGAATGAAATTTTAATTTGTTGAAATTTATTTTTGTTTATTCTTCCATGCAAAACCACCTCTTGAGTTTTCCCCTGGCTCTTGCTAACAGCTGACTGAGACCAGTCATGAACAGGTTTGACACTTACAGAAAAATTTTGAGAGCTTTCATTGTGAGATTAAAAAAGTAACTGTGGCCACAGCTCTAGTCCTAATTAAACTTGATGAAGCAACTTGAATTACACCTAAATTAATTTTTTTAAAAAGTTGTTTGACAGTCTGTTCTAGCGTATACTTTTCAACTGATTTCTGTTAGCTTGCTGAAGTTGTTTTATTTATTTATTTATTTTGGTTGTAAATTTAATTACAGAAATGCACAGTAAGAGTACGATCTCAGAATACTGACAAAAGGAGTATTAACCTATCTAGACTAAGAAATTGTGGAGAAAGTAAGGTATTTGTTTTGACACTTATGGTGATTATTTAGTGAAAGTAGTTTTCTTGTCATCTTCAGTGCTAGTGTAGGTCTGTAACTGAAAACTGTTTCTTTTTTCTTAATTTATTTTCAAGGAAGAAATTAATTTAACAAACTTTACACCATTAACATTTGTAGCATAAACTGTTTTGCTGCTTCCATTTTCTGTTCTCTGTATAACAGTCTTTAACAGTTGTTGTCGCATGGACATTTCCATGCTCTTGCATCATGAATCTGACAGAAAAAGGGTAACTTTGCAAATCATAAGATTGTCAGAGAAAAGATTATAACTGTAAATGAATAAAACTTTGAAGACTTTCATTAGAAACATTTTTGTCTAGTGAGTTTTGAGCATCTTTTTGTCGTGAGCTGGTATTTTAACAAATGGCATCAAACCCAGTGGACCTGATGACATACAGCTCTTCCTAGAAATAAACTGAATGACATTCTGAAATCAGGTGTTATCTCATCTGTATCCATTATGACATACGCATTCACTAATGTTTTGGGGTCCTGTTGTCTTTTGTTTCTTTGAGGATTTACTAGTATATGGTTCTAGCAGAGACGGTGCAAAATTTCTATGTGCTGCAGCCAGAAATTAATTTGGTCACAGCAAAGGGGAATGGAAGATGCCTGCATCTCCTGCTGGAGCTGAGAAAGGCTGCTGCCTTGTTCAGACCTCTCCATTTGGGGACGCAGCAGCCAACGTGGCTGTTCAGCCCTCTGAGTTGCATAGCTTATGAGCATGAATACCATCACGTGAGATTGTTTTGCTGCTCCCCAGCAATCTGCAACTCTAGACTACTGCTGCCTTTGCCCATGTGTAAAACCAGCTGTGGTTCTGCCCCACTGGGATACCACAGAGACCAAATGTAACTGGAGATGTTTGGAAAGAGGCCTCCCAGAGAACCCAGAGGTGTTCTTGTGAACCCAGCGTGCAGGTGGCATGTGCATAAATTAACATCAGTGGCTGCAGGTGGGAGCTGTATTAATTTTCTCAGTGCACTGACAGACTAATACAAGCGTTGCAGTGTAAAATCAAAACTGTTAGGTAATATTTCAATTTAAGGGTCAGTGAGCCTCTGAAATTAAAACTACATGAAGAGAACTAACAAAATCTTGAGAAGGCTCATGTAAAATATTAAAAAGATCAACAAACACTTCAAATTTTCACCTAGCTGAGGTAGGTAGGTGTTCACTTGCCACCTTTCCTTTTCTTGTGAAAGGTCTTTGTGAGGTTGGGGGGAAGTAGATTTAACTTGGTGAGAGAAGAGCGAAGTGAAAATTTTGCTCTCTTCAGCAACTTTTTTTCACATATTTGAATGTTTTCTTTTGCAAAATCCTGATGGAATGGTCTTGAAAGAGTTATGCCTGTTGTTCTTGGCATTTAGTGATCTTGCTCCACGCGGTGCGAAGGACCTGCTGCTTGTCCCAAAAATTAAGAAATTGAATGGAGATTGATCTTGGATGTGTTCCAATGTCATTCCTTAAACCTTACATTTTGAGCTCTCCCCTTTTTCCTCTGATTCCCATCTCCCCAACACACACTCATTTTCAGTGACCTTAGTAGGGCCAGGGATTTCACTTTCTCACTTTCTTTTTAAAGTGTGGTGAATATATACATTAATATAAACATTAAGACTAACGTTTCATAAAATAATATAAAAATGCTTTAAAACTGCTTTGTTACCTACTACTGTCTCCTGACTTAACCAGGATTTCTGTATGTTGTTCCTATTGGGCTTTTTNGGGTTTTTTTGTTTTTTTCTTTTTGGGTTTTTTTTTTTTTTTTTTTTTTTTTTGAGTTTTTAGAAGTAGAGTCTCCTTTTATGACCAAATGTTATGAATTCTTGTTGGATTTATGACCCTTCTCATTAAGAAGCATGTGCTTATGTGAGAGAGAGTTTGCAAATATACACATGAAAGTTTAAAATAATAATAAAAAAACATAATTGTCTTTCCATAGGAATTTCTTCCGATTTGAAGTCTGAATTCCAGAATGACTGAAATTTCCTTCTGATTGAGATTCCCATGAGATGAGATTAATTCCACAAAGGCTACCCTGCCCTGGATAGGATTGGGTCTTGATATCAGTCTGTCAAGATCTTCTACGTCTTTCCAATTTTCTTTTTGAATGGAGTAAATGATACAAGATAATTGATCTCGTTGATTCCTAATGCCTTTCTTCTAAGCTCTATCAGTTAGTTGCCTACTGATCTTAATTATTAAGTAAAACAACCATAGATTTAGCTCCCATGTAGCACTTGTGTGATCAACAACCTTTGTTTTTGCTTTTGAGTCTTAACTTCTGCATAAATTCAAATAAAGGACCTTCCCTTAGCTTTTTCTTTTTCAAATAGGTGAATCATAGAATCATCAAGGTTGGAAAATACCTCCAAGATCATCTAGTCCAACTGTCAACCTGCCACCAAGATTACCCAGTAAACCATGTCCCTCAGTTCCACATCCAGATGTACCTTGAACACCTCCAGGGATGGTGACTCCACCACTTCCTTGAGCAGCCTGTTGCAGTGCCTGACCACACTCTCAGAAGTTGTTTTTCCTACTATCTAACCTGAACCTTCCCTGGCACAACTTGAGGCCGTTCCCTCTAGCCCAGCACCTTGAGTAGCTGTTCTGTGCCTCCCACTGACTGTTGACTTCCATGTGCCTCACTTTCACAGGAGATGAAGTCATTAGATCAAGTATTTGTCACTGAGTTGTTTCCAGATACTTTCCTTTAGTTTCCAATGTTCTGAAAATATTCTAGGCAGAACATCCAGCTATAAAAAGGTTAAAGGATTTAGTCAGTTACTTCGCAGTATTATTGAATGTATGCTTTCTTATATAATATTACATAGTGTATTTCACATTGTATTTTGCTCTATAATGTCCAGATATAGCTGCTTTAAGAATGTGCCTAGTCTGTGCTCAGTTATTTTGCAAGGTATGAGGACTTGGTTTTCTTCTCAAATTAACACTTTTCTGTGCTTGACTGTCATCTTACAGGGTTTAGGATTCTGTCCTTTTTCCTGCATTTTTTTCTCTAGCACTCCTCTAATAAGCAACTTGAGGTATTGCTAAACACTGTTTCATGTTTTAGTTCTCAATTTTCTGTTGAATATTGTCAGTATTTCAAAGTCAATTTGACTATGTGTTCTTGTATTTTTGATTTCTACAAATAAAAATATTGTGTCTTTCTCTGAATCTCATACTCTGAATCTTGATCCCAATACTGAAAACCACCCAAAAGTGACTGAAACTAGTAGTAGGAAAAATCATCTAAAATTCTTATGGTAGTCTTCTAGAGAGGGAAGTGAAATAACTAAAGTAAGAGATTGGAAAGGCTATGGGTTTGATCAAGCTGGTTAGTGTGTTACAGAAGTGCTTGAGATCCTAAATAGGTTGTAGGTTTTACATTTCCGTGATAAATGTATGAAGTTAATAAACCAGACGGGTGGTTTAAGACAGATGCTTCAAAGACAAATGTGAAGTTCCTGCTGTATAACTTAAGCTACTCTGAAAAGCTGCTTACATTACACTTTTTTGCAACCTTACAAAGCACCGGTGTGACACAGGACCTCTGTAGCTGTGCAAGTGGCTTCTCTGCTTGGTCTTGCAGAGAGCTTCTTGAACAGGGAGCTTTGAGCCCTTCTGCTGGCTCTTTTGAGAGGGGGCTTCAGGCTCAGCTGAAGCTGAACATCCCCTGAGGCTGATCTGAGAGTTGGTAAAGAGAGAGTGAGGTAAAGAAGAGCAACTGCTGGACTCTTGCTTGACATCCAGCAACAGAATGATGAAATATTGTTATCTATCTTTCCATTTACATTTTCCAACTTTAGTTTTTCTTTTCCTCCAAACCAAGAGTTCTGACAGCCCATGCAGTCTGCAATGAAGTAATTGTCATTGATACAGACTGTACTGAACCACGGATTTTAAAATGAGTGTGACAGATTGCTTGCTTCCTTAGTTGGGCACCTCATCTTGTATTGAGACAAAAGTGATATTTTAAATCAGTTTGTCCAAGTTCAACATTTGTTTTAAAATAAATGAAACAGAGGACTTCAAATACATATATATATATATTTAGGCAACACTAAATCATGTTGTCCACTCTCTTTCTCCTCCTTCCCTCTCTCTCCTGTTATAGGAAAATTAGAAAAATATAAATCAGCACAAAAGCTTCCTCGAGAAATAGAAAACATGAGGTATTGGCATGCAGACATTTATCTTTAGATCTCATTTGTGTGGGGTGTATTCCACCCTGTGTTATCTTCCCTGATAATATGATGTCTAAATTTGTTCATTACATGTCTTTGTAACTATATTTGTAACATCTGGCCAACGAAAACTCCATTTTTGAACATAAACACAAAGGTGGTAAGCATGACTGTTATTTATTGGTTGGGTTTTAACCTCTGAGAACTGTCTCTACTCTCCATAAGCTTTTCTCTTTTTTCCCTTTTGCTCACAGCACTTTTGACACACAAACAAAAGTGACTTTTGTCTTGTAATGGAAACGTGCCAGGCTGTTTGACATAATGACAGGTGGGATATTATTTAGTGCTGCTGAAATTTGGGTTGTATGGGTGCTTTGTTCCTCCTAGATTGTGTTTTGACTTGCATGTTTCTGACTGCCATTGTAGAATTAACCTTCTTTATTGGACTTGGAACATGCCTGCAAGAGTTAGCCTTATAAATGGCATTGAGTTTTTCCTGCATTGTTAATGTGTTTCTGAGACAAATTGTACAGCAGGAGTAAAAAGTTTTTCTTCTGTATGTTTTTCCATTGTAAATTATTTGTTATATTTAGATGTACATGCTTTTTCCCTCTTTCATACTTAGGTTGGAATATACTCATAAATAAAATATTCTGTTGTTTTTTTTTTCAGCAACATTTATTAAAACAGTGCTTTTAAACTGCTGTCTGACCGCGGGGAGATTAAACTATGCAACTTCTCCTTCTGGTTATTAAATATTTGGAGATACCTTCTCTTTTTGAAGGAGTGGGGTTTGGTACAGGCAGAACACATGCTTGCCTCCTTTGTATAATGGTATCTCCAAAGGAAACAAGCTGTGATGTCACACTTATGACAGTAGAAGTAGACAAGAATTGTTGGTCACCTCAAAATTAAGCAAATACTGCCGTTATTTTTATGCATTGTGTTTATACTTTTGATATTATAATGAGTTCTCTGTTGCATGTAATGATTGGAAAGATGTGTTGAAGGGAAGGCCTTCTGCATGTCAGGAGTGCCAAGTCTAAGGGTCTGGATTGCATAGCTTTTCCTGAGCATTCGGACCGCAGCTCCACACGACCTCTGTATGGCCAGCAATTTGCTGCTGTGACCTGCTGTCTGAGGTACCTTTGGGATTGCCTGGGTGTTTGGCATGCCATAGTACTATAGCAAGACTGGCTAGAGTCCTAGCAACTTCTTGTCAACCTTAGTTTTGCTCAAATGCAAATTTGCGTTTGCGTGCTAAGGCTGGGCTCCTGTGTGTCTTGTTTTAGCTTTGCATTAAGCACTGCTTCCATTTATTTTAGCCTAAATTTTCAGCCAGGTAAAACAGTGGTGTAATAAGAAGGATTATCTGGGCAATTCTGGGTGTTGTGAAACACATAAGGTAACTGGGATAAAAATCAGAATCTAGTTTTCTGTTAAAATGAACAAACCATGAAGTTTTAATTCAGTGATATTCAGAGGTGTTAGTAACTTAGGCTGCCTTATGTTCAGGTTAATTTAGGCTGTGTTGTAGTGTTATAACCACAAAAAAGAGATTTTAAAAGTAAAATGCTGTCAAGTGCTGGGGCAGGAGGAGTGGCAAGGGGCAGCCTGAGAAGTCCGGATGGATGTTAAACCTCTAGCTTGCAGAACACTTCTTGCTAAATTTAGCTGCTTCAGTTTCTCAACTTATAAGCAGAATGAAGGTGAAGCTTGAAATTTGTCAGCAAGAATCCTGTTGTCTATGAGTTAAGGAAAAGACATGAGCAAGCAAGGCAAACCAGAAACTCCTTGATTTGCTGTACGGGAAGCAGACACTAACATAGAAACAAGAAGCCCACTCTCTCCTGGATCAGGAAATGTCAGGAGCAAACATAGTGTAATGTTGATACTGTGGATTTAATTCAGAGTTTGTAGTCAATTATTGTATCTGCAACATGAAGTAAATTAATATATCATTGAATTAACAAAAAACTGGGAAGAGGTCCCAGGCCAGGTGGATCCCTGAATTTAAAAGCAATTGACAGTGAATGAATTAGAGATTTTCCAAGCCTAGTGTAATGTCAAGACTCTTTATTTGAATTGCTGTTTATTTGCTTGTTATACTGTCAAATTTGGGTTATTTGAAATTGTCTAATCCCTTTTTAATCCTTTGTTACTGCTGTCTCATGTATCTCTTCTGTAGTTAGTTTTCAACACTCGCAGCCTAGGTTATGTCTTGCATTGACTTTGGAATATTTTAGTTTAAGTATGGTAATTCTGTGAACCCTTTAATAAATCCTGTTTCTGTAAGATTTCAGACTAAATTCAGATCGATATTGTAGTTATGAAATTTCTGTTGCTGAGTTCCTAACTATCTGGACATTAGCTAGTTGTATGTATTGGTATTCTCCTTTTAAGAAATGTGAACAGTATTCTCAAAGATTAACATTCAGAAGTTCACTACAAAGTTATTCAAAACTATATAGCTTTGACTTGTTCAAAGTAACTTCTGTAATTTGTTAGTGGTAATGCCACCTTTGTAATTTAATGTTCCTAATGTTACAATGTCTGGGTGAAAAAAGCTTCACCTAGAAATCTACCATAATCTTTAAAAGATGGATTTGTTTCACTGTTTCTTTGCTGAACATTTGTGTATTCTAACCCACTGCTATTAACACTTACTGTTCTTAAAATCCACCAAGTAGAAGAACAATGTAACTGCTTTTGAGGACGATTACAGCAAATATTCATAAACTACATTAAGTGTTCCTCATTCTTGATTCACCTTCACCTTTACGTATGTTCTTTTATAGATCTTCTTTACAAAGATGTAGACAGATGAACAAATTACTGTGTGATAAGCCAGTGCTTGAACCGAAGATGTTTGTTAACTGCTGTACGTGCTGTTATGTAATTTTGTGTTGTTTGAACTGGTGCGGCATGGAATGGATTGGAAATGAGCTGTGGATGCATACAGGGAACTGGACTTGACATTGTAGAAGTTTGTGCTTGGCTTATGAATGTCTGTGTCAGCAAATATGCCTAAATGCCACATAATGCATGGAACACTGATAAATAATTGGAACAAAAAAGTACATCCCAAAGTACATCACCAAAAATAGAAATTTAGACCCCATATTGGGAAACATACAAAACTTCACAATTGTGATGAATGCAGGAAAGGATAAACTGACTTATATCTAGGGGTAAAATGCGAAAATCAGATCTGAAAGTCTTCTCTAAAAGCAGTTAAGAAATTTACTCTAACATTTGTTTTACAAATTATTTCAATAAAAATTATATACTTAGTTTTGACAGCCTATTTTGGGCAGGAAATTTGACTTGAAAAGGACGCCATAACTGAGTGTGTGGAGGCACCTGTTGAGTAGAAATATTTATACGTATTATTTTAATATATTGACAAAAAGAAAATGATATATTAAAAATATTATAATTGCTCTTCAGTCATCTCAGTAAGTGTAAAAGTGTTTTGTGAATCAGTAGATAGCAGTATTTGCAATAAGGCAGGTGAACAAAAAAACAAATTTATTCCATCATGCCCAGTGGCAAGTTTCCTACTAATTTTAAATTGGTGAATTTCTCCAAGGTAAGATCCCAGACATTATTTGATATGCCAGTAGCACTTTTAGCCTTACTCTCTTCTCAGCAGAGGGATTTTTAAAGAATGCCAAAAAAGCATCTCTACGTCCTGAGAATATCAGTGTGAGGGCAAGGGAAGCACAGTTATTTTCATGATTTCATGAGATGGCTATGGAAATGAAGCTTCCAGACCAAAGCGATGTCAAAATTACTAGTCTTAGAAGTTTGACATTTCAAAATTTTGTGGCTATGGTTTTAGAAGCAAAGATACTCAGCCATAAAGATGCTTACAACATAGAGTAAGACCACTATGTAGCTTATCAAAATAATTGCAATTGTAAATCATGGACAGCAGAGTAGCTGCAATTCAAACAGAGTCTCTATTATGGCCTTTCTGATTTGAGTAGCCTGAAATGAACTTTAACAGTGATAGCTGCAAACAGTAAACACTGAATAATATCTCCTGTTGAAAAACTGAATCTGAAACCTCTTTGGATGTTTGAAATGAAATGTTCCTTTTCATATAGCTGTAAGTAAAATAAAAATAAAAAATCACACTCATCTAATTCAATAGAACAACTGGTAGCAGCGTTACTTTCAAAATTAGCTTTAAATCTTTCAGATATCTGTATTTTTTTTAGAAAATCTGTCTAAAGTGTTTTTTTTTTTCTTGAAGTTGCTTTGCAATGATTTCATGAGAATTATTTGTAGAGTGGGGAGTAGCCACATTGTTTTAGACATTTAACTTGAAAGCAAATCCAAAAGATACACTTCGAGTACCCAAGCTCTTTAGATATTCGGTGAATAAGGGAAAATACCTCCTGGGAAAGTAGAGGGAACTTGAGGGTGCCAAACTTAAAAGGTTTAGACAGTGTTAAAAAGCTGAGGCAGTACCATCTTCTAGATGGTAGCACCGTCATCTCTGGAGAGCTGCAGCAATTCCACTAATTTTTGTCTGAGGGAGAGCCCAAACCATTTGTTGGTATGCAGTATGGTTTGACTCCTTTTTTCTCTGTATTATATTTCCTTTGGAGCTGTTGATTTATTCACCCCTAATCTAGTAAGTAGATAAATTTCCAAAAGGGGATATAAATTTGAAAGCTTGACTATAGATTGACTATCTTGTTGAAAGAAAGGAATATATTAATGCTAACTGGGAATAAGCTTGAATTCAAAACGCTTAGACTTTTTTCAGCCTCATCTTTTTTCTTGTCACTTTGCCTTAAAAGACAGTTGTCTCATTTTATTGCCTTTTTTTTCCTTGCTTGTGGAAAACAAATTACCGTGTTGTGGGATAGATCAAGTACTTTCGTCTCCATGGTCTGAAGGTAACTTGTTTTATTCAAGCAAAAGGACAAAAGGGAGGTAGGCTTGCTAGACTTTGGGATTTCAATCTTAAATGTCTCTGTTAGAAATGATTAAGCTTTTCCCCCTCTGTAACAGAACGATTACTAATAGAGAGAAGCAATTTCTTAGTATCATCCATGTTTAACAGTCCACAGGGCCTTAGGACAAAGTAAATACAAGAATCAGTTTGAGTGCTTGATGCAGTCTTTTTCACTGCTTTTCATGAAATCTTTTGAAGGATATCACTGAAGTTGATTTTGATCTTCAAAATGTTATTATGAAGTATTTCTATTTAGTAAGAATATTTATATAAAGCAGTGACTTACTCATAATTTGAAAATTAGATTTTCCTTGTGTATTAGTCTAGTAATATTGGTCTACTATTAGTCTAGTCTACACCTACATTTCTATAGCAGTGTTTTGGCCAAATGTGAATCAGGATTGTGACCTTGCTTACAAAAGGCTACGTTTGTTTTTTGGTTTTTTTTTTGACAAGATTGTTGTGTCTGAAGATCCTGTTTTCTGTTACTCTTGCATAAAAAATATATTGTAGTTGATACAGTTAACTTTGTTTCATACTAAAACCCTAAACTGTTAGTTATTTCTGTTTATTCCTATGTATTTTCCTTTAAATAAATACATATACATATATATACATATATATATATATATATATACTTTTCCCCCTCTTTTTAGTGTGTTTAATTTCTTTGGCTGATTTGCCTTGCCATTAAACTGTTTAACTGCGGAGCTTAAATCAATGGAGAAACAACAAAGTCTCAACAGAAGACAAACCAATCAGAAAAAGTCAAAATCACCTGGTAGCCTATTGCTTCTGAGCATAAAGCCATTCCTTTCAAATTATTCCCAGCAGAATTTGAGGAAAACGTTTTAGAAATGAGGACTAAAGCCATATTTTAACGTAATATTTTAAGTGACTGGCTTTTCACCAAGTCTGGCCTTGCAAATGTGCTAGATCAGTTCTGAAGCACCTGTATCGAAGTGAACCAGCGATACCTTTCAGTGCTTTCGACAACTGGCCAAGTCCTGCAGCTCAGGCAGTGGCTGTAACGCAAGGTCCTGATGTCATCACTCTGCTGTGGAGGTGCCTGGATTAAAATGTTCTTCCCTCAAGGGAGGGCACAGAGAGGAAGGAGGAAGGGAGGAGGGGATCTGTCATCCTGGAGGCAGGATTTTGAGCAGTGCAAATACCAAAGCCACTATACCCAGACATGACAGCATGCAGCAAGATTGTTACATGAAATCAGACGTACAATGCACAGTGGACTGCATGACAATAAGGTAATTGTTGTGCACCGAGGAGCTAAGAAATGGACTTCTTGCACTTAATACCTACAAGAATTGCTTGTGAAAGAGGCTCACATAAAGGCAGCGTTATACTAGATTATAGGTTATTACACTAAGTGTTGTGATTTTTTTTTTCGCCAACATGTCAGAGTGAGGGTTTATTGCACTCTGTGTCCTTTGTGGCACTGCAGATTAGCTGAATTTTCCCACTGGCCGTGTTGGTCATCATCTTCCAGAATTTCGATGAGGATGAGTCTTCAGTTTTACAGCTACTATGAATTGGATGACTTTCTTTGGTACCATGTGCAGTGTGGATTTGCTGTTAGCCCATATGTGTGTATAGGTGGAGGGCTGTGTAGACCGATGTTACAGAAAGTGTTAACATTTAAAGGGAAGTAGATTGAGAAGGGGAAGAAGTTGTCAGCTGTCAGGTAATTATTGAATTTTAAAGTTCATAATACATAGAGGATGATAGAAAATAGCATGTTTCAGTTACCTTTTTTCTCCAGATTGTATGATGTGACACTTGGAATTGTGTATTTGTAATAATAATATTATACATATATAATTTATAATAAAGACTTTCTGCTGGTTGACCTAGCAAATAAGTCTTTCCTGTCTGTTTAAATGATGAACTGTGTTAAGCTTGTGTGCAGTTCTAAGTAAATGTGTGCACGTGTGTCCCAAAACTCAAAATAGATTTTGTCTGAAATTAAATACTTCAACTAGATGAGTTATTTGTTTAACTGACTGGTGCAACTTTGTGGTGCTACTGAAGCCATAACATCAGAAGTGATTTTCTTAGGCAAATTAAGTCTGTAAAAGCCTTCAGTATCCTATTTTGAAAACTCAGACTGCAACAATTACATAATAATGAAGGAAACATTAAAAGATTAAATAGAAATTAAAATATTTAACAATTGCATTAAAATATTTTATGAGCAGATTGAGTCTTTCCTTGCTAGCTGTGGCCTTCCTGTCATTGTATGATACCATGTAGACTTGATAGCAAAGATCATGACTGACTTAACAAAACAACACACTCTTCTCTCTCAAGTCCATATGCTATTCTTGTGCATGGGGTCAGTTTCCGGTTTCAGCTACTTCAGCGTAACTCCAGTGACTAAATTTCAAACGAATTTTTCTGTGAAATTACACATACCTATTAATGCTGCAGATTCTGTACCATTCTTTTTTACTTAAGCATTTTTCTGAGAAAACTCCAGAGGTGTCAGTGCCGAAGTGTCAATTTTTTTTTTTCAGAGGAGCTTTCTTTTTCAGTGCATTACAGTCATATGAATCACTAATCTGTGGAACACGTCCAGAGAAGGGCAACGAAGCAGTGAGGGGACTGGAGCACAAGTCTTATGGGGAGCGGCTGAGGGAGCTGGGATTGTTCAGTCTGGAGAAGAGAAGGCTCAGGGGAGACCTCATCCCACTCTACAACTTCCTGAAGGGAGGTTGTGGTGAGGTGAGGGTTGGCCTCTTCTCACAGCTAACAGTGACAGGACGAGAGCGAATGGCCTCAAGTTGTGCCAGGGGAGGTTCAGGTTGGATATTAGGAAAAACTTCTCCAAAAGAGTGGTCAGGCACTGGAACAGGCTGCCTAAGGAAGTTGATGGAGTCACCGTCCCTGGAGGTGTTCAAGAAGCATATAGATGTGGTACTGAGGAACGTGGTTTAGTGGGCAGTTTTGGTGGTAGGTGGATGATTGGATTAGATGAACTTAGAGGTCTTTTCCAACCTTAATGATTCATTGATTAATGCTAAACATCTGCTATTAACATTGCCTAATTTTTCTTTCACTTTTACCAACCTGTGCTAGGGATTATCTGGTTAATTATAGGGTCAGTGTTTGAGAAGCCATCCTGTGATTTACAGTTGAGCTATAGAGATGGCCTCCTTTCAGCTGAATGTTTGTTTCAGTCATCTCATTTAAATTCACTAGAAAATAATACCTTTTTTTTTCTTTGTATTCCTTATTCTTTTTCAAAAGTGCACTGAGAGCAGAGTGGAAATGCTCCAGCTTGCTATGATCTTTTCTTCCAAAGGATTACTTTTAAATGCTGTGTGGCTTGAAACAATTTCAAGATGTTTTTTTTTTTTTTCCCTACCATTTGTGTAGAAGTCATTTTTCTCTATAGCTTGGAAATTGAATATCTGCTTGATATTACAAGTTGGGCTTGGTTTGTTTGTGATTTTAAAAAAGTGTAGCTGGCCTCCTGCCAAGAGGAATATTCCCCATCAGCTGATGACCTCCTATCTTTTATCTTGTTTGTTTTGATATGCTTTTGGCATATGCCTGTGTAAATGTTTTATTGTATCACTACCACATTTGTAATTAACTTGGTAAAACCACAGATATGGATATCACTATAAATATCCCAAGTTGTGTGCCTATAGAAACACTTTTCCTCTTCTCTGGGTCTTCTCCACGGTGGAGAAGCAGAAACAAAATTGCTGAAAATGCCGATGTTGTCTTTCAAGCCTGCCGTTGGGGTTCACACATTCAAAACTCTGGGACTTTAAGTACGTTTATGTTTCCTGTGGAATCTTATAAGAATCTGTTCTTCAGGGGTAATCGCATGAAGCAAATTTTTACTTTCCAATAAAAATCCTGGTTCCCATTAGTATGATTCTTGGAATACTAAAAATGCCATTGGATGATGCCTTCATGCAGTGTGCTATCCAAGTCATGTTGTTTTCATCTGTGGAAATGCCTGATTTCTTCAGTACAACATAAAGTAAAACATGAAGTAATTTTGAAAACAATAGTCATATATACAGGCTAGTCTGAATTAATGGTTATTAATTATATGCGTTGCTGTTCACAGTAATGAAATTTCATCATCTTCAAAATGATTCAGAAATTATGTAAAATGAAGTGCAGTAGATGAATTTTTATGATGGCTTGAATACACTGTAGGTAGTCCATGTTTTTCCTTTTTGTTTTGCGTGGGTGTATTTAAGACAACGTGGCAGATATCTTGCAAGTCCCTCCTTTGGCTGTCAAAAAAGTCAGTGAGATATAGTACAAAAATTCCATGCACTGATATCTTCATAACTTGTATATTTCAGTTTTGGTAATAGGTCTCTCACACTCAAAGAAAATAAGGGAGCAGATGTGCAGACTTTAAAAGATCTGAATCTTCTATTTACTACTCTTTGTTTAATTAGAAAGATTTGTTAGTTTACTACTACCAAAAAAAAGTCCATATTTTGAAAGTAAGCATGATTTTAAATGTTGCGTCATAAATGTAGCTGCCAGACAACTGATACTGCTTTTAGCAACTGGTGCATGAAACCTACTTTTGTTCTTTTTCCTTCTTTTTAAAAACGTATTTTATAACAATTTCACTAGTCCTACAGTAAATGTATAATTTCTTAACAGATTGTGTGTGGAAAAAGGATGATGGTTTGAAAATTTGCTCCATGGACTTTCTGCAGAGGTATTCTCACATGATATGATATGGAGAACATTACTCTGGGTATGAGAATAAAGGCATAGATTTCAAATTAGACAGAGTAAATTTTAGAGCATGGAGCCTGGAGATGTGTTTTTTTATGGACACTGACCAATGTCAATTGCATAAGGGCAGCAATCTGGGGTGTGACTTTGGTATCAGTTTTGTTACACATTCAGGCTACTTCTGAATTTTTCTTTTTAATCCTTGGAATTTTTCCAAATGTAACAAAAACAAGCAATTCATACTGTCTGTGGCATGCCTTGCCAGCAACTGAGGCATATATCTGAATTAAAAGGCTGGTACAAGCCTAAATTATTCCCCGCTACCTTCCCAATCACCGTTCCCCCCCCAACAGAAAAAAAAAAATATATATATATATATGTGATTTCTCTCAGAAAAAGAGGGGAAATGTCTTTCATGCTTTGGACACAGCACTGACAATCCATGTTGTTGTTTGCTGGAAAAGCATCTCCCTGCAGTGAACAAAAATTAGTTTTAAGCTACACAGGATCCAGGGGTCACTGTAAAGTGGCAGCCTAATGCTGTTGTATGCAGCAAATACTTTCATTTCATGACTAAAAATGATAATTTCAGGATTGTGACTCATTTACATTTGCTTTTCCAAGAGGAAATTCTGTTATCTTAACTGAGATAATTACCCACGCTTCTTTTTTGAAATTACAGGATTCCAGCTTTTACAGGCATTTAATATAAATTGCAGGATTTAGACTGCTTGAATAGTGTTAAGTGTTAGTAGACTGTAAGCAGGAAAATTCTTATCTTTTTCACTGTTCTTAAGCTTTGTGAAAATGTTCCATTCTTCTCTATGATGCTGCTTTCTATATAACACTAATTGTTTGGGGAAGTTAAGATCAGCTCCTGTATGCAGAGGCAAAAGAACTTTTGTATTGTGATGGCTTGAAATAAAACGTTGGCAAAAGCAGACTTGACTCCTTTCCTAGCAATCATAAGCCAGTCTGTTACCGTATCTGCATTCCTATAGCATTCCTGACTTCCATTCCAGGGCAATCATATTTTCCACATTTCCCCTCTGTGCTCTGTCCTGTGACCTGAGGAATGTGGAAGCACAGGAGATGGTGGAGGTGCTGGAATTCTGCAGAGGACCGGCATCCAGCTTTTAGAAACCTGGGTATTGGATGTAGATTTGAATGGACCATCGGAAGGAAGTGGCTACTTAATGTGGAGACAGTAAAAATTGTGTGCAGGCATGCTCTGTTCTAAGGAAGACCCCTGTGCAGTCAGCTGATCAGCAACAAGGACTCGGGGAAGAGTGTATGTGCAAAGATGCTGTGGTGTTATGCACTGTGCTCTAGTTATCTCCAGCCAATCCCATGTGGTCTTGTTGAGGTGTGATAGGTTAAGGATATAAGCTGGGTAAGTTACTCTTTGTAAGGTTCTGCTAAAAGCCATAAAAGCCACTTATAATAAAATATTCTTACCTATAGTCTAGTGAAAGTGTTTCTATCTGTAAAGTTTGAATGTTTCAAAGGCAGTGATTCAAATAGTTTGAAATAGAAATAGGAAGAATGGGATAGCAGTCATCTTCCAAGTGAGGAGAGGTATGCAGAAACTAGGCTGGTTCTGATAAGTCATATTGTCACCAGGTCTTCCTACTTCAATCTCCTTGTATTGTGGGCTTCAACATCTGTGCTGCTTGGGGTATACTGTCACCTACAGCTTAGTTCTGGTGCTTGAGTTTGGGCAGAATTCAATTAGCTTTTTAGAAGCTGTATTTTTATGGGCCAGTGAAATACCTGAGCTTTGCTAGTTGTAAGCAGGTGCTAGTATTTTGGAAGATCTATAACTCAGCAACATCTTAACATATTTCCATAGGGTTGGCAGATCCATGTGTCTTACCCATACTAGTCATAACTTGTGTTTCTAACTGAAATCTCATATGCAGTGCAGCTCTGCTGTGAAATAGCTGTAGTTCAGTTTTTTTTTAAAAAAAAAAAAAGAGAAAGGAAAAAGAAAAATGTCAAAAAAAGGCAAATTAAAAAAAAAAGAAAACTTTTCCTAGCTTCAGTTTTGCAAAGAATCCTAATCTGTATCTTTAGGTGAAGTTGAAAAAGACAAAACAAAGCACACAGCCTTAGGCAGAATGCAAATATGGAAAATAGTGTCTTCATACATGGTTAACATTCTGACAAAGAACAGCTGAAAACAAAACCTTTCGGGTAAGCTTGAGACAGTGAGCCGGTGCCTTTAAAGGAATGAGAGCACTCTGGTGATATGATATGTGGACGTGTGATTTCAGAACAGTTTCTGAACTTCAGCCACTAAGACTCGGTTTCAGTAGGAAGTTCTTCTCCTTGGGTCATTGTAACCATGTTTCCATAGATGTGTGAGTCTTGCAGAGAATGTAGGTTCTAGACACTTGGATAATGAAATTGGTAATTACAATGGGATGTAATGTCATTATTTGAGACAAAATGGTCTTTTTTTCTGACGAGTAATAAAAGTAAGATTTTTTTTCTCCCATTTTTGGCACCCATTTGTGCTGGTGGGAAGTTGCTTAAAACCATTGCCTTTGTAGTGTCTTCTGCCCATTTGGGGTACAATGTGTAGGTCATAGTGTTTATCAGACCTGAGGCTTTTGAAGCTTCAGAGAAGTTTCTGATAGGCATGTCAGGGGTCCAAAAGTGCCAATATTCATCGACTGCAAAGTCAATACTGAATATCTTGGAACTGACCTGGTATCACTGCAAGTAGCATTGCTTTTATGTTTCGTAGGTATGTATTCTTCTCTTTGTATCTTTCTCCAGTTCTTATGAAGATGCAGGACAACATCTGTCTCCATTACACTGATTCTCTATCCTTGTGGATATTCAGAACTCAACTGGACAAGATCCTCAGTGACATGGTACTGACTTTGTCCTGCTTTCAGAGTACCACAAGTCCCTTCCAGCCTGTACTACTATATCATTTTAAGATATTGATGTAGTGGAGATTTTATACATGAGCAGCATGCACATACCTTTAGTTCTGCATGAAGGGTTAAGATTGTAACAAAAAGTTTCATCTTTTTTTTTTTTTTTTTAAGAAATATCGGAAGTTTGCACAGCAGGCCTACTCTACATAGAATACTGAAATAAATTAAACATGCTGGAAATGAAGAGATCTTCGCTCAGCTGATGTTCTCTCTTTTTCTTTTTCTCTCCCAAAATAAGTCAAATAGGGTGAATTTATGCAGGTTTAAGTGTATAGAATGAGATTTAAACTGGTCGAAGTAAGAAATAATATGCTATTGTAAAGTTAGGAAATTTTTTTAAAAATATGATCTTGACACAAAGTTATGTATACGGTTCATTACATAACAGATTGAATGAGCTTTCTGTTGCTCCTTCTGCATTGTGTGCACCCTTTTGAAAAGATCAAGAGATTAGATCATTTTTCAAAGTAAAATTTAGACATTTCATTGAACTGTGGTTTTATATAGTTCTATTTTTGAGGCTGCATTTTACAGGTAACCTGATTGATTTTGTCACAGAATCACAGAATCACAGAATTGCAGGGGTTGGAAGGGACCTCAAGAGATCATCGAGTCCAACCCCCCTGCCAGAGCAGGTTCCCTACTGCAGGTTGCACAGGTAGGCATCTAGGCGGGTCTTGAATATCTCCAGGGAAGGAGACTCCACAACCTCCCTGGGCAGCCTGTTCCAGTGCTCCGTCACCCGCACCGTGAAGAAGTTCTTCCGCATGTTGGTGCGGAACTTCCTGTGCTCCAGCTTAAGACCGTTGCCCCTTGTCCTGTCCCCACTGACCACCGAAAAGAGGTTCCCCACCTCCATTAGCCTCCCGCAACTAAGATACTTATAAACATGGATCAGGTCCCCTCTCAGCCTTCTCTTCTCCAGCATAAGATTTTTTTCTCCATGTCTTAATTCTACTGTCTCTGCAGGCATTCCAACAGTTGTTGGATCCAGGCACAGGATTTAATGTTTCTGGGTAGATTCTTAAAGCTTTTACACGATCTCTGTACACTATTCTTAAAAGGAATGGTCTCTGTATCCTTCTGAATATGTGTAAAGCTGTGACAGCTTCCTGTCATAAAGGTGCTGTGATGGAATGGAATGAAGTACTTTTATCGTATTTAGATTTTAATACATATTTTGTAAACATTGCAGCAGCAAAACCTTTTCTTGTTAGAATAACGCAGGCAAGTAGCTTGTCTTTTACCCTGGCTGTTGGAGAAGAAAGCTGGGATTGGTGGTAGGGAGGCTTGTTTGGCAAGACGATGTGGAAAGAGGTTTTGTACCCAAGTACAATGTTGTCATCAATGAAAACTTGTCTCCTAACTTCAGAACGAGCAGCTGAAAGATGTGTACTTCAATAGCATAATGGAAAACCTGCTTTGCAGTACGCCTTACTTTCTTTTGTAACACAATATATGCTAGGATAACTATAATATTTTTTCAGAAGTACGTTACCTCTGAGAGCTCAAATTTTGCTTGGTTGGTTGATTGGTCTCTCAATTTGTTAAATATTGAGACAGAATAAATATTTACGATCCACTTTACCATTTATATTTCCCCCTCCAATTTCCATTTGTGTAAGTAGCAGCTGCAGCTTGTTTTTTATTCTCAGTGCATTTTATTTTTTTAAATCTCCTTTGCTGACATAGCAATTAAAGAATTATCTCTAGTCCTTTAGTTCTGAGTTGTTCCCTCCTTTTTGAATAGAGAAATGAGCATTTACATTGTCTGTTAAAGGAAAAGTAGGCTTACATTGGTTAATTCGTTTATTTTCCTCCAGCACTTTCAGCTCTGTGGAAGGAGCTGAATCAGTTTGATAGCAAATACATCAGGCAAGGCTTCATGACAAAGTAGTCTGATTAGAAAAACACCTAATGCCATGTAAGTGCTTTCCTGGTCAAAATTAGTACTCCATGGGTGCTACCTTTTCAATGTGCAAGCAGCCTCTGCTTGTACTTGTTCTAGTGTAAATGTGTCCTCAGGGCCACATTTTTCACACAGTATAATCCTTGAAGATACAAGTGCATGCCTTATCTACTGCTCTTCAAGTGCCTGGACAACTCCCTGCCATTGATTTGTGAATCATGCACTTAAAATATTCTCCCAAAGTACACTGAAATCCATCCCAATGTATTGGTGAAAGTAGGCCTTTATGCTGTGACTTCTTCAAGGGATATCTAATCTGGGTCTTCCAGCACTGTTCTAGGCATTTAACATGTTTGCATTGGGAAGAAAAACAAAGGGTCTGTTTTCTGGTTTTGCTCCTGCTGTAGATATGGTAGCTTTTGTTAAAAGCAAAATTTTTTACTGTAAGCAGTAGTTTGATGCAAGCACTTCAGGAGGCTGCAAGCAAAATCCGCTCGTGGGGGCCAGAGAGCAGTTCCTACAGAACAGCCTGATTTTGATGTGTTAGTTCTCTGCCCTTCCTTTGTGTTGCTGCAGTAAACAAGCTTCAAGTCTTCCTCCATTTTCAAGTCCTTCATTTAAACCTTGTGAGTTTACGGTGAATTACATATTGTAATTCAAATAGTAATGTATTGTTGAGTAAGACTTTTGGATGAGATTTTGAAAGTGGTGTTAGTTTGTTTCAGTGTGGTTTGAGCTTTTTCTTTTTGCCCTAGTAGACCTTAATATTCTTTCAATCCTTCACGTGGGACTGCAGTCTTTCTTAATGTCCGCAGCAAAATTGTCCTTTTCCCCTCCACAGATGATTGGAGTACTCAGAACATTTTGTAGACTGTACAATGAGACCTCTGTTGCTCTGTGCAATATAAAGTTGATTCAATTGTCTGGTTTTAGTGATAATAATTAATTCATTGGAGATTTATTTTGCATAAGGAAACAAAGCAGTTTCAAATTAGGCCTGCACATAGTCCAGTCCCTTCAGATTTCTGTTCTGTTGTAAAAGAGAGCATTTTTTATTTTTACTGTAAAGTTTTGAAAATGAAATGATTGACCATTCCCTTTTCTTGGTAAAAATCAGAATGAAATATGTAGATGTTCTGAGCATAAGAAAAATATTCTTGTAATTAAAATATAGGGAGCACTGCTGTTAGTCTCCATTTATGCTTCTACTTAGCTTTCCTGAAAAATTAGTGCACTATATACTGACAATTTTAGTTAGAAAACAGTTTTTTTTTAAAAAAAGCATTCCTCAAAATTTATATTGACAGAACCATTAAAATATCTGGAAAAATTTAAATATTTCCTGCTGGTTTTGCATTAGCATTATTTCTGTAGAACAGTCAGTATTAGCATCAGAAATCTAACATTAAATAAGGTTAAAACCTATGGGGCGTGCATCTAGAGGAACTTCTCTTTCTCTATCTGCAAATATGTCTTACTCATCTAGGCTAACGTGCAAGTAGAGGTGAAGCCAGTAACTGTGTGTTACTGTTAACTATTACTGTTGACTATGTTAAGTTACAGCAATTGCGTGGCTCTCTTGGGATCAAGCAACATTTGCTAGGTAATTTTTCTTCCACTTTCAAAGAGCTAGGGTGCCAGAAATATAGGGACATCAAGACCAGATCATTGTGGGAGAGGAATATTCAGAGTGTGTCAGTGAATATCTCCAGTGCAGCAAACTTAAACGCAGGTAATGGATTTTGTTTGTTTGTTTTGGACAGTTTGAAATAAGTCTATCTTCCACTGAACTGAATTGGAATTTTACCTTAATTGTATTGGGAAGATGGAAACTCCTATTTAGTTTTGTATGTGTATGAACTTTTTAAACAGCTTTGTCATGCTAGGAAAAAAAAAGAAATCTTTGTATTAGCATGTTTTTTTTTTTTTTAATAAGTACAACTTGTGGACACATTTCTAAAATTTAAGATTTGTGAAAAGAGGTCTAGGGTTTTTGTACATGTTTAAGTGACATCTGTACTTAATTAACAAATTTACTTCCAAAAGTGCTTAGCTGAAGTTCAGAAATTAATCCCAAAAAGTCTTTTTCTTTGAATTTTTGGTAATATATATAAAAATAAATAAGCCTGTATGTTTCTTGCTTGTGGTTAGTCCAGGCTTGTTTTTTCCAGGATAGACCATTTTTAATGCCGTACCACTAGTACCATTTTGAATTGTGGAAAACACTTCTATAAAATGTTGCAGTGAGGGAGACTTTTTAGCAAAGTTTTCTGTTTTTATTTCCCATATTTACAGGATATTGCTTTGACGTATCAAAGAATCAGTTCTGCTGCAAACAGAAAGAACAAGCGTGTACTAAAAGTAACTGAGGACGGGTGGGTAAAAAACAACAACTGGAGAATGCTGTGCAAGAGATTCAGGTTGCTTCCAGCAAACAAGTCTTACATTCATTCCCGAAAGTCTCAGGCCTGACTCTTTTGCTAGCTTTCACCACTATGGCCTGCTTATCAAAGCACTTTATCAGTGGGGAAGGGATGTGGGTTAACCACTTCACTCAACTTTAACTTCCCAGCTAGCAGTCTGTCACCCAACAGCTGTTTTTCAATATGTACACTATGTGCTGTGGAGCTGGTTCAGAGCTCACGACAAGAACAGCATTGTATTGTGAGGCTTGCTCACGTTTGGGGTTAGTTTCCTATAAGCTTTAAGGGTAAAGAATTCAAGCACAGCTCCAAGTTTTTACTTTATTTTGAAAAGATATTTTCCTCAACGCAATTAAGTATATGTGTATGTGTGTATATTTAAAATATGCAAAGGCTAAAACGTGTATCTCAGAACACTGGTACAGGGATTTTTGCATTCCGGTAAACCCCCAATTCCTTGCTATTTCATCTTTCTGGAAAGAGTCGGCGTATCTATTTCAAGTGCTAGTATAGCAGACCAGGTCAGTCAGTACATCTGTGGAGTGGTACGTCCTTAATATAGATACAGGGCGTGAATGTGTGCCTATAATTATATTTATTTCCATTCTATTTTTTTCTCTGTATATATCAAAATAGATTCAAAGGCAGACCAATTTCAAATCACTTTAGAAGAGCGGATTCAGAGTGTGTTTAGAGCGGGGAAAATAATTCACCAGCTCTTCAGCAATTTACTTTCTTACTTAAAAACAAACACAGGTTAAATATCCGGCCTTTATGGGGGTGAACCTAACCCTCTGAAAATGAATAGATTTAATGCGGTTTCAGGCAAGCAGTGGATGAAAGATTAATACCACGCCTGCTCTTCAGAGTCTGAGCACAGCAGTGAAACTTGTGAGCTTCCCAACAGCTTCCTGGCGCTGTCGGGAAGCCATGGGCAGCACTATGGGTTGACAGCTCAGAGCTATTCCTGGGCCTGGAGAACGCAGAAAACAGAGGTCCAGTGTGGGGAAGGCAGATTAGCAGAGCAAACCCCATCCACTGCAGCAGCTGTGGGGTGGCAAAGTAGAATAACAGACCACCCAGTAGTTAAGAGGGTCTAGGGTGGATTAAAAAATAAAGGAATAGCAAAGGTTTTTTTGTTTCTTTTTTTTTTTCCCGGTTCTATGCCAGAAGGAGGTGTGTGGGATGGAATTGGGCACTGAATAGTTGTTAATCACCTCCCATATTAGCCAGAAGTTAATACAGAAGAATTATTTCCAAGCCAAGTTCATAAAGCTTGCTGAAAATAACCTTCTTCGTTCTCAGCAGGTGCCTACAGCTCCTGGAATCTTCACTAAAATAATGATTCTGGCACCCATTGCTCCACTCCCTGTCCTTCCCCTTACCTTGTACACTGATCTCTAGCTCAGAGATGCATCGTTAAAGTTTTCAAGGTCTCTGGAGATTAATAATTGAAGCAGGAAAGTGGCTGGAATGGAATGCCATCCCACCAGGACAAATCCCTCCAGGACACTGATGCGGCCAAGTTTGGCTCCAGTGTCTCTCTGGAGCTTGTCAGGCTTTTACATCTCTCAGCTGGGTGAAGTACACTGACAAACTGCTTATTTTTGGCAGGCTACAGTGTAATGCTTCACCTTGCAGATCAGAGGCGTCCCAAGAGAAGATTATCTCTGTACCGCCATGAATATTTTGAATCCCACAATTCTGCAGTCTTCCGATATCACCCTCTCTTTAGGCATCTTGACGGCAACACTATCCTCGGGCTGTGGGTCACAGGTCCTACTGGAACAGTTCTATGATGACTTTCTGCAACTGCCTTTCTATATGAGGAGTATTTGTCATCAGAAGGGTTTTCCTAGGGATAGAGTAGGAGGAGGGAGCGTTAAATATTCAACTTGTTCTGAATTTCAACATTTTCACTGGAATCAAGTGAAGTCTAGAAACAATTTACCATGGTTACTTTGACAGAACTATGACAAGTCCTGTTAATGAGTTATATATCAATCTTTGAACTTGTGCAAATGAGTTCTGTAACCATGTTTTCATTCCTTTCCTTGAACATAGCAAATGAATAAGAAATGTGGAAGAATGGAGAACTATATAGTACTGTTTTTTTAATCCACTTCCTTATACATATAATAAATAACATTCTTTTACCATACTGGATGCAGAACACTCTTTAAAATCCTTCTAAAATATTCATTTTAGATTCATTCAAGCAACTTATCAGAATGATATAATCTGACTCTTTATAAACTTCTTATTCTACAGAATGTGGAAAAACGTACAAATATGCTTACAATAGATTGAGAGAGAGATTGAGGATATCCACAACGAATTAAATCCAGACAGGTTGAATTTACAAGCTACAACAGAAATGCTCTGCTAGAGCTTTACTGAGGATTCAGTTATGCGACCTATACCCCAAAAAGGACCTTAGTGTCTACCATAGTGCCTCATACCTGAAAGATATTATTTCTCCTGTCAAATTGCAACCTAGAGACTTCCTGAAACATTGCTTCATTGTGGATTATTTTGATCAGTATAATTTCTTACAGCGTTTATGGAAATTATCCTTCCTTCCAGCATCCCCCATTCAGCTACTGACTTGGCATAACTACTGTCGCAGAAGAGATTAAACAGCCTTTACAAGGAAGCGGTCTGAGAAGTGTTAGAAGGCAGTTGCGCTATACAATGTTTTAGCTATCTCAGTGGGTGATTTAAAGGGCTTAATGAGTGTTGTTGATAACAATCCTAATGCAGCATGTGTTTGTGTTTCTAATGGAGGTGCTGTATTTAATTCTTATAAATTGTGTGAGCCTTCTTTCATGACCAAGAGAAATAGTTCTCCAAGATGAAATGTTAGCAGAATGGAGTCTGCTTTGCGTAAATCACTATGCCACTCTTTATTTCAGATTGTTAAAGTATTTTGCAAATGTGAATCATACCTCAAAGATGGGAGGAGGTAAACATGAGGCTTGTAAGTTCTTAGGAACAAAGAATTAGCGAATTTCAAAAGTTACCAAAAAAAACAGATCAGAGAACTTTTTGACTTTCTAATTCACTTGGTTCAATGCTAAAGGCAGATGTGGCTGATGTTCTTTCACCATAGCACTCCCCAAAATTACTTTATATACAGTGTCTGTTTTGGTGGTCAGTGTATTTGATGAGCTACTGATGGACACAATCTAAGTTTTGATTTTAATGAAAATTTAGTCTAGGTTTGATGTGCATATAAGCTGATAAACATCCTAAACTTTGGAATAGAGCCATAAAGGAAAGTATCCTAGTTGGTCACCAAGTGGGGAGTCTAGGTGGCCCAGATAAAGGATTTTAATTCAGGACCATATTCAGGTTGTTCCCAAAAGTCCTTACACCTTATTGTGAGTCAGGAAATCAAAAGCAGGAGGAGCAAGGGAAAAAAGATTATATATGACTTGGTGCTCACCTCAGGAGCACCAACTTGGTTTTCAAATTAGTTGCTTGTCCAGCAACTATTACTGTTTAATAATCTGAGGAAACAGTAGAGGGCTTGCAGCCGTGGAGATTAAGCAGGACTTTTCTTGCCTGGGTCAGATTGGCACAGACCCATCAGATATTTCAGAGGAAGGGAAAATGTGTTCAGGAAGTCAAATATGCTTTACGCCTTAAAGGATGACAAGACATCCCAGTGATGACCAAGGGCCGACCTTGGACAGTAAATGGTGTAGTAGCAGGTTGCTAGACCTTGAGCCATGGCCACTTCAAAACAAAATACAGTAATGCAACTTAGTGAACCCTGAGTTTTAGGTAAGATATTTGGATCCAAGAAATCATCTCTACTACCTCCTTCCCCAGCAGATTCTAAAACAGAGGTTTTTGTTATTCACTGTTTGTAGGATATAGTTGCAACTAGTTCATGCCTGATAGTGCAAATTATAAATAACATAAATGTGGAACTAAAAATGGCAGGCTGTAAGTTACCATGTAATCCCGTGAACTAATAATTGGGAAGGAATAGATCTGAGAGTAAATTCTTTTTTTGTAGTTTAATTCCTCTAAATTTGAAGTTAAGGCTAATTTTCTGCATTTGTAAAAGTATTTGTGAGCTTTGTAAAGCATCAGGAGGCTGCTCGCGACAGTGTTTGTAGCACAGTATTAGTGTTTGAGGGTTGATCATCTGCAATTCTAAATGCTGCATGAAGGTGGCTATAGGTGATGGCAGACTCCTTTGGATATTGCATCAATATATCTACTGTTTTCTTAATACCTTCTTACCAGAGCTGTCTAGAAAAGTTAGTTTTTTTCTTCAAAAAGGAAACTTTATTTTACCTTTTAATTTTGTTCTGTTGATTTCTATTATTAGTTGGTTGTGGGAGATGGAGGTTGAAGTGAAACTCTTTACAACCAGGAACATGCCTGTTAGATTTCTTTTTAAAAAGCTTGTCAAAGCAGAACTGCGTAATCTTTCTTTTTTTTCAGGAAAATGCTTTAAAAAAGCCCGACCTTCTGTATTCCTCAATGTGCATCGCCAGTTTCAATGTAATATAAAATTAGTGATTTTAGCTGCAAAAACATTGTCCCTCCTGTGCAAAGAAACTGTTACTTTTTGATGTGAAAGTAGACAAAATGCTCTGTTGTGTTCTGTTGAATATCACAGGTGAGATTTGAATGCTGCTGAAGGAAGTCAAGATTGAACATAGAATCTCCTCTGTATCTGGAGCAACAAACAAACAATTTTTACAGACCTATTGTTTCAAGAGTTATCATTAACTTCAGAAACAGAAGGTTGTGATGTGCCCTTTGGAGAATCTTGTTCATTTTGTCATTCCTGCAGACATGAAAGAAATTCTTCCTTCAGAGAGGTCATTTTTGAAAATTGTAACGGAGCAAGTTTTGCCACCTTCCCTTTAGGAAGTGCTCTCCAAACAGTCCAAGGGAAACAGAAGAATGCTTTTGCTGCTGTGACTAAATGTAGGTCTTGTTAAGTAGTTGGCTTACTTCAGTATCTATCCCCTCTTCACCCAACTGTAAAGGTTTACCTGGGCTGCAGGACAAAAATAACACAATTCCATGCCAGCTACTGCAGCCTTTCTTTTAACTGCCTCCTACTGATTAAAACTAGAGCTCTCCTTGAAGTGGAGGCTGTGAAATTGGATCACCTGTGCTCCTACCATGTAGTCTTCAAACATACCATCTTTCCCTGCTACAGTCCATCTCTTGATCGTTACAGCTGTTTCAATTCATTAAATTTAGTTGTAGCAAAGCCATTATTTTGTAGCTTGATTAATTTTCAATGGAATTTGTCAGTAATGACGTAACTAGACTGTATTTGTCCCTATCTGAGAACAGGAGGTGTTGCATGTTGCTTCACTTGTATCATCAGATACTGTAGCTTAAAATAAGAAAAATGATCTCTTCTGTTTAAAATAAAAGATAAATGTTCGAAGTAGAGCTGGATCATTAGAGTACTTCAAGTTGATTTTGATGTTATATTTGAACTCACTATTTGTACTTGCTGCTCAGCCATGTTTCACAGCTCCTGAAGCTTCTAGGACAGACACAGATTGCTGTACAGAATCTCAAGTTCTGAAGCGTGGGACATCTCTTCTCTCTCTCTCTCTCTTTTTTTTTTTTTCCAAATGTACGTGATCCTTTCATCTTTTCTTTGCTCCATTGCCTTTTGTCTTTGCCATCAGCTTCTTCCCCTTCAGGTTCTTTGTTGTTGTTGTTGTTCCTTCCTCCTTGATGCTGTCTGCACCATCTCTGTGTTATCTCCCCTTCCCAAGCATTGGGATCACCGTTCATTATTTCCCAGCATCGTCAGGTTAATTCTTATGCTTTTGATCAGTGCTTCCCTCCTCGCTTTGCTCACATGCTTCAAGGAAAGCTGGGAGGAAAGTGTGAGGAGATCAGACAGTCTGGAGACAACAGAAGCATGATGTGAGAGCAGCATCCTGGGATGCGGTCAGGAAAATGGCTTAATAACAGGATGTCCCATGCAATGCAGAACACTTGAGAAATGTGACAGCCTTTAGAGACCCCAAAAGGCTGTAACATCTGTAGCTGCTTCTTGTATGCACAGTTTTAGTAGTTGCTACTTTGTCTGAGTATGGGGTTTGTATTTTGACAGATATTTCAGAGAGCTGATTGAAAATATGCTCCAAAAAAGGGGAAAAAACCATTATTCCTACTAACTTAGCATTTCATTTTCTGATTTTAGCTACTCTAAGTCCTTTATGCTTGACCATTGACTTCCAATAATCTTCCAGATACGTACAATTTTGAGGTCGTCTCTATATGTCTTTCAGTCAGCATTTAAGTGCGTTATTTGTTTAGTTGAACATGTGTTTTGCTTCTGTAAATGTATTATTTATCTGATAAATCCTGTTGGTTTATTTGGAACCTTTACAGCCTGAAGGGCAAACACATATTTTGGCATGGCAATAGTTTAGAAAACATGTATTATTTACCCATCAGAAAGTAATGGGTCCAAAGGAGCCATTCTGGTCCAGCTTGTAAATCCTTCTCAGTTTGCATATTATTAACCCAATAGACAGTAACAACTCTTGGGACCTGTTGTGGTCTATCCATATTCATTTCGTTGCCATACATGTGTGTGAAGTCAGCTTGCTGAAAATCCTTACAAATGCTTGGCTGAAAAAAATACATACATAAAGTTATACTTAATGAAATTGCTTGGTCAGTTTTAATTTCCCTCTTTCCTTCTCTCCCATAAATACTTAGAGACACTTTTAAGGAAAATTGTTTTGAAATTGCACAAGTACCCAGAAGAGCTTTATCCTAGTAATTATTATTATTTTTTTTTAAGGCACTTAAGTAATATAATACACAGTCTGACTTCAGATGAATTTTAAAAAATGTTTTTATGCCAAGTTTTAGGCTAACAGCATTTTTTTTTTTACTCTGGAATAATAAACATTAAACACATCAGTGCATAATGGAAACATTGACATCCCTAAGGCTAGTTGAACAAATAATTCTTGTGTAATGAGACTTTTGCTTTTTAGAGTTAGATGTTTTGAAGTTTTATTCAAATAATTTCTTTAAAACCAAAACATTTTCAGATAGCATGTATGAGTTGTATGTGATCCAAGAAAAGTGTTGCTATCACCAGAACTGTCAGGTTCCAGAGTACCTGACGAAAAGCTAGTGGCATTGGGTGCTTCTGTGTCTTTGCGTCTGAGCTTCTTACACTTGTTTCTGCAACATGATGGGAGAGGATAAATAAGGATTACAGCTGCTTTGGTATGCAATTTTCATAACTCCGTGCCACAACAATTTCCTTGTGAAGCTTGTTACTGTTTAGAAGACTGACTGGGGATTTTGCTGTAAAAGCATAACAAAGGCAACCAAAAAAATAAAAAAAGATCGAAAGCTGATATTTGTGGTCTGTGGAGTGAAAGCCTTGTTCTGGCCAGCCATAAGGAAATGAATTTCTGTTTAAACCAGGTCCACTGGTGTTAATTCTGGAACTAGTTGCCAGTATTTGTTAAGGAGCTTGCTTGGCTCTGAGCTTGAATGTGCTGAGTACCTCGCAGAAAAGAAAGTGGGCACACCAAGAATGGGGCCTGGCTGGATGTGATGGTCCAAGATGTGGTGAACTGGTGTGCCTGCTTCTTTCAGAAAATTGCAAGCCAGTACTGTGCAATGTCTATTCACCGTTCTCAGCCAGACAGAATTTGTGGCCTTCTTGAAGACTCAGGTCTTCAAGAGGGGGAACTAATCCCCCTTTGAAACTCAGAATGTTTTATGAAGTAATAATAATGAAATGGAACGCTGAATTCTGGAATTGTTGAAGGGCAGTGGGAAACTTGATTGTGTACATTAACCATGATTTTTTTAGGCAATGGATGCTTTTTGAGTTTACCTCTGTATCTGAATTGGAATGTGCACATTAATAGATTTGCATATTTAGGGAATGCAAGTGTGTTTCTGTGTGTATTTTAAACTAATTACATCACTATTACAAATTTCTGTGCATTGCTACTTATGTGCCCTATCCAGTCTTAAAGCAATTTGTCTGGGGCTATGTATGATGCACATTCACTCGAGCTTCAGTGTTCAAATAATATGGACTCACAGCAGATTGAAATGGGGCTACAGCAAAACAGTCTATGCCTTTTTATTTAAAAGTTGTGGTCAGATACTCAATCCTTGCTGCAACATGGAATCCGTTTTTTATTACATCTATAAACAAATGACAGATATTTAATGGAAAATAATAATCACTCTTTGACAGTTTATGAAGCTTAAAGAGAGATATCTGAATCCTTAGAAGACCTTAAGTTCTTTAGTCAGGAAATATAGCTTGAACAAGAAAATGTCAAGAACTACAACCTGTCCTTTTTGCTGCCCAAAACCACTGCTGTCATCTCTGGCTTCCATGCAGAATCATCAGTCAGTAATTATATCTCTTGTATAGTAATATCTCTTGTATAGTAATCAGCATTTGTTAATACCTATTATTCATACATAAATCAGCTTTAGAAAAAGGTAGAAGACATTTATTTGCAATCTGTTTATTTTAAAGTTTTTTACAGGTAATCCACAAGAAGACGACTTCTGCCAAAGCTGAAGAAGTCTATTGCTTTTTCTGTAGACTTTGCTTATCATTAATAGAAAGCAGCATGTGTACATCCTGCAAACTCATTTCCTTATTTAAAGTGGGCATCCTTCCTTTACTGAGATAGGCTTCCTCTTTCAATACAGGAGTGAGGATGAAGCCTTTGTAAGTCCTTTAAGGCACATCCCTTCCAAATGACCTTTTGTCCTGTGCTAGTAAGCTGCATTGTTTAGTCAACTCCCTGTTCAGTGTAGTTATACGAGGTGTCTTTGGAAATGAAGAAGAAAATGGAGCTCTAATTATATTTGGAAACATTTCATATTTTCCAATTATAAGGTATAAATGAAAGCTCGGTAGTGCGTGTTGTGCCTTTTGGTAGTCTGTGGGGGAACTGAATTCCACAGAGTAACTCAGTAGGGCTTATTCATTCACTGCTCTGAGGATAGTTACTACAATTGGGCAGAGCTTTGCCTTGTGGTTTTCTAAATCCTTCATACAAATAAGAAGCTCTGTTTATTTTCCTTTGATTTATATGACCAAAGTTTGTCCGAGTATATGTAAATATATACAAAATTACAGGTCTAGATACCTTTTCTCTGTATGAGCAGCAACATATAGTGAAATATCAGTACTACAACATTTCTCTTGAAATTTCAAGCGCAACTACCAGTGCACATTTATTTTTGCCTAGGTCAACCTTTTTTTATTTATTACTTTTTATTGGATTCAAGTTGAACAGAAAATTGTTCCTCTCTGTGAACTCCTTGTGCTTGATTTTCCTAACAGTGTCACAGATAGCTGCTGTGGAGGAGATATTAATATTGCAGGCACTGGGTTTTAGAGCATTATTAAATTAATTGGGTAGAGTTTAGGGAGTTTAATGGCAGATACAGTATTTCATTAATCAGAGATGAGAGAAAAAAGAAACATGAAAAATTTCAAGAGCCATTGGTCTTTCAAGGCAAGTTTCAAGGCTAAATGTTACCCTTAAACACCTTGAACGTTATGTAGCAAGAAGTTGGGTCAGTTGCTCTCTCATGTTTTTATCGTAAGAATAGGTAACTTTAAAGGGAATTATGTTTTCTGTACTGGGTATTTGATTTGACCGTATGAGTTTTGGAAGCCTTTCTTCGTTGTTTCCTCCCTCCATTTCCCTCTATTTACTCATTTACTCAAGAAACAGCCATGATTGCACCATTAAAAAACACTCTTAATCTGTGGTCAGTTGCCTTTCTTCCTGTCCCAGCTTTGTTAAGATGCGTATATATGCTTATCATGAGTGGCACTGTCTGTTTCCAGGGGACTTCACACCTGTGAAACATTAGGAGTTATAGTCATAGTCACTTCCATTCTAAAACCTTGTTGAAGTAGTCTTCTGCTTTTTTATATAAAACCTCATGCTAAAACCATTTGCCCCAGAAGCGGGAAACCTGAATGTTAAAGCTTCATCCTAGAGGACTTATCACCCACATTGCCCATTCTTCTCAGGAAGCTCCCTAACTGTGAGGGTATACCAAGATGGGACCAACTCCGATGTATGCTGTCTAGCAGCCAAGAATTCAGGATATTTGTTGTAAAGACCAAGACACTGCAAGTGAGGTAGATGGGAGTATAAGCAAGAAAATGAAATAAAGTATGGGTTCAAACCTATAGAGGAAAGAAGAGCTGGAAAAAAATACATTTTCCATATTCCTTGGATAATACTGAAAAACCAGTATAATTGAGAGTAAAATCTTAAACCCATTGCAATCAACTGGAATGTTGTTATTAAATGCAAAGGACTTAACCCTTCCTTTTAGTGACTTTTCTTCTTAGTAAGTGCAATGGAAGTCCATGGCACAACTGAGTCCTGGTTCCAGCTTTACGTGACTATGTTTAAAAAAAACAAAAAATGAAAGAAACACAAATATAGCTCCATGAAAACTGGAGTCTTGAAATGTGATTTAATATGCCCTCAGTACAGTAAAGTCTTCACTGGAGTTGTTTTGTGACCAACCTGTATGTGACAGATGTTAATGATGTGGTTATTAGAACAGACACCCTCTGCACGCTCAGTTTGGAGGGGACCTTTACATCCGAGTGGTTGGTGTGATTGGGCTGAGAGTGAGGTCCTTGCTTGCTTGCAGGTAGTGCAGATTCTCTGTTTGCAGAAACAGGGCTGTTTCTTTAACAAGTCTGAGTGAGTGTTTGTTCTGGAGTTAATTAAGATGCTAGCAGCAAAGGAAATTCTTGTGCCCTTCTGTCCTTTCTTCACCCTGAAGAAAGATGTTGAGACAGCTATCTTATTAGATCCTGTTTGACTAATGAGTGTGCGTCTGTGAGGCAAAACACAAGTGGCTAATGACCTTAACGCTTCTGGCGTCCTTTCCTCTGGTGGAAAAGGGGAAGAGGAGGAAAAGAAGGGAGGGGAGGGAGCGGAAGATTTTTATTTTTATTTTTCAATTCTTCAGGCTGTTATATGGGGGCCTTAAAAAAGAAAAAAAAAAGAAAAAGAAAAAGAAAAAGTTCTTTAGAATTTCTTTAAAAGGAACTTATATTTTCAACCATACGTCCAGGTGAAATTCTTTTAATACTTTAACCAAACAAGTTGCTACAATTTCTGAAACTGTACACCAATAATTTTGCCTTTTAGATATGTTATATGACATAGTTTTATTTTTTGCTTTCTGATTACAGAAGGAAAGAGACAACTCAGACCAGCTGCTAGCTTGCATGAGTAAAGACTATTAAGTCTGACTTAGTCCTTTACTTATTGTAGGCAGTTTGTTCAGTATGGAGAAAACTAAGGCACAGAATGATGATTTACTTGGATCTTTTATTGTGTGTATTTATAAAAGTAAGATTGATTCATGAACAATGCAATGTTACCATATGCACTTAGCTGTAAGCAAATGAAGGTTTTGGAGGGAGTACTCAGATTTTAAGATAACATTCATAAGTGTTTTATGAATACATATCCTTAAATGTTATTTGATCTTGTATCACTAAGATTTCCAGTGTTTACAGTATACACTTGAGTTTTTAGAGGCTCGTTCTATGCCTGGGAAAAGTGTCACTTGGCACTCAGCATGTGTTACTTCAGTGAATCAGAATACAAAACAGCTTCTCCCATTTAGATCAGGACAGCAACGAGCAGTTGTTGCTGCTGCTTTTAAGGAACAGGTTTACGGAACGAGAGGAGCCCTGCTGGAAAGTGCATGTGGAATTGCACCCATACGCTGGACTTGAACTTAGCCCTAGACCTACGAAAATCAGTACTTCTAAATGCTTTCAGAGTGGTTGTGAACCACTAGCTTAATGATCTGGGAAGCAAAAATGCAGCCAGCTGACTGTCTTGGCTCACAGTGACTACAGCTTGGCAAAACAGATTTCTAAGAAATGATGTATTTATAGAATTATGTATTTATTCACCAAGTGGATTGTACTGGCTCTGCAGGTTATATTTCCTTTGATATATGTCAGTAAATATTTTAATGGCTCATTTGATTGTGCAAAGGCTTGGGGATTTTTTTTAAGTGATACATACCTGCTTTGATGCTTAAGTTATGTGTTCAAAACAAACGAACGAACAAACAAACAAAAAACACACACAAAGAACAAACAAACAAACAAACCACCCAGATCTCTTCTAACACCTTTTATGTTAGGAAAGAATCTTTGAGTAAAATCTCAAAACTTGAATTAGTTAAGACCAATACTTCATCTTAATTGCAATTTGTGTTGCTCTGTTAAAAGTGCATATTAGCAAAGGCTTCCCAAATTTTCTATTTTGTTTCAGCCTTCCTGGAATCACTAAGCCCATCACTGCCTCCTTCCCACCCTCAAAACCCAAACCAAAAAAGACCCCAAAGCCCTGAAGTCTCCCCTAACCCACGCTCTTGAAACTAAGTAATATTTTTCCCTATTTTTACTGAGAGCTTCAGAGTGCCAAAAGTCTATCCTGTGAAGCACATCAGGCATGTTTTGAAAAGTGAATGGGGACATAATTTGTAATTAAGCTTTGTTTTTAATACGCACAACAGGACAAGAGTAATTCTGGGGACTATGAGCTTTTACATGTAATCTGAATATTGTTTATCTATCAGTTGAGTGAAATCAGTTGTAGAGTTTGAGAGGAGGAAATGTTACTCCTGGAGAAAGAGAAAAGTGCCTAAATGAAAAACCTACTTTATATAGTAAAAACGTAGCATAAACAAGTAAGCCCAAATCCAACGTACGTAAAATTAGTCTGGTGTTCTGCTGCTGACCAGCACTATGTTTGAACTGAATAAATAGGTGTGGTGGTTTTTTAAAAAGTGGTGAACAGCTGTTTGGCTTTCACTGAAATAGAAGGAAAAAGCCTTGATATTTTATTTTGAAATTGTAACTCTCATTCACTTTGAAGCTGACATTTTAGTGTTTACATACAGGTGGTCTAAGTGGAGTTTGGTAAAACAGACTTTTTGATTTCATTCTTGATTGACCACTTGGCGATATTAGGAACAAACCTTCCTTCAAAGAGAGGAGGTGTTGGAAGCATCACAAATTGGTTATCTTTGTCTTTTTTTCATGTAGCAATTTGTGTTACGGTCCTCAGTGCTTCTAAAATCTGTCTTCTCCAACACTGAATTACCAATGTGTTGTGCACTGGAAGAAGTCTGTGTTTGTGCTTTATTTGTTCCTGAGGTCTTTTGAGCTTCTCTTCAGTAAAGGCTGCACCAAACTGCTTTCCTCTTTGCCCCCATGGCATGCTTGGAGCCTTTCTAAGCACAAAGGACCCAGCTGAGAGAGCAGAGGGGAGCTAGAGAGCTCTCAGCTTTTGCACTGGTCAAAATTGTTTCTGTATTGCAGCTACTTGTCATCAGAAGAGCACTGCAGCTTGGAAGTGTTAATCCCAGTTTTCTTCAGAGGGTTTCTAGGTGAGCAGGTGTTGGCCTCTTAGCACACCATCAGGCAGATCCACTTCCTGGGAACTGGCTTCTTATGAGCTGGTGTTGGTTTGCGGAAAGATGGTTGTAATCCTTTTGTCTACTTTTTCTTATACAAAATCGCATTTGCTATTAGTGAACATAAGAACTAGACTGTGGCAGATGACAATCTAGAAATGATTTATGATATAACTGGGAGTGGATAAGAACTGAAAACTAAGTACAGTATAGTGGACTATTTTCCAAGGAATTTGAGTAACATATAAAGTAGATCTTTCCAGCAAATTCTTGCTTTGTACCAAACCCAGTCTGATTGGTATCTAAGTCAAACTGGGATATATGCAGTTACTAGACTTCACTTAATGAGTGTGAGTCCTCCCTGAGGAGAAAGATTCCTCTCTAAACAATAAGGATAATTTTGGAACTTTATTCCTAAATCTAATACACTTCTGGCCTGGTCAGCATCTTACATATTTATATTTATAAAGTTGGAGAATGGAAGGCAGAGAGAAGGAAGAGGATATCCTGTACATGAGTAGGGTGGAGTGTCATCCCTTCTTTGGCTTGCTTCTCTCAAGTTTAACCAGAAGGAAAAGTGAAAAGGAGAAGTGAAGCATATTCCTCTGCTCTATTTGTTGTTTTCTAGTGCTGGAAGAGGGTCATATTATTTATTTCCTGTATACCTTTTCTACATGCACTCTGATCGCACTTCTCTAACTCTGATCAGTTAGAGAAGCAGTTGTCATGCCTTGGACAAAAATACAGTATTGTTAATGCTCTTCTGGTATCTTCTAACTATATTGGCTGATTTAGTAACTCTATCCTCAGAAGTTCTGTGTTATGAATTACAGGCTTGTTACTGCTAACATTGTGAGAAAGCAGGCTGTGCTGAGCAAGTTACATTATGACTGCATGATCTTTATAAGAAACAAGTAAAATGAAAGGACAGAGAGCAAGGCTTTAAGATTTGAGTTGAGGTTTACACGGTTGATAGCAAGAGTTGCTTGAACCACTCAAATGTTCAAACCGAGATTATTTAGAACTGACATTAAAGAGAAAATCATTAACCTCACAGGTATGACTTCCAAACTAAACTTCTGCATGCATTTATTAGTATCTCGCTGGTTATACGTGCCTCGGGCCTTTTATCACCACTTTTGTTCTTTTGTGCCACTGCTTCAACAGGATGGCTGTTTCTGTGTGCTAAAGGAGAAGAAAGTGCATTCTGCTGAAACCCTTTAGAGCGGTGGTTATAAATAGACTTGGAAATAGCAACAAGCTGGGTCTGCTGCCTCTGTAATGGCCCTTTCCAAATACTTTAAAACAAATGATTCATCAAATAAGGAACAGTAAAAGAAGAAATCTGCCAATTTGTAGAATTTGACTCCTCCTAATCAGAGCAAGGCAACAGGATGTTGAGTTCCTGCCCTGCACCTGATTAAAGCCAAATGCACTAGAAACAGCTGGGAATAAGAGGAAGCGCCAAGCTCTTCTCAGTTGGGGGTAGGACAGCAAAAGAATTTTTTTAAATCCCTTCCACCTTTGTTGTTCTGTTTTCCTGACTCTTTGACAGATAAGCACTTATTTCCTCTGGCATTTGGAGCCCTTAGAAACCACGTACAACATATAGACCATAGGAAAATGCCGCACGTGTGTGTGCCTAGCCTAGGAAGAATTAATTTTGGGCGTGATGTTGTATGACATTCCTCATCACTGCACTTTGGCCAAATTGCTAACTTTACAGACTGTGCTCACACAGGTGCCAAGTTCTCTAAGTTCACCTTCAGCAAGTCAAAAGCAGGAGTAGTGTGGAGACTGAGGTGCATTCTCCATCTGGATCGCTGTCATAGTTCTCTCTGCTGCATGCTCAGGCAGAGCCCCTCAATGGATATGCTTTTTTCTTTTCTTATAATAACGCAGAAATAATATGAAATGTTTGCCTGTGCTTTCTTCCTGTGTTCTAGAAACCGTAAAAAACACAGCTTTTCAAACTTTAGAGTACGTGCATGCTCTCAGATAAGTGTGAAGCAGTTATTTTTCCCTGTGCAGTTGCAGAACGCATTGTAGAATACAGCCAAGCACAAAAAATAAGCGTCCTGTAGTATATGCCATAGGTACAATAACAGTTATACAGAAGATTACTGCTTAAAATACAGGAGTTACTTTACTGTCAGAAATCTTAGGACAAGGCTCCTTCTTTTACGTTTCATGGAGTAACTTCTTATTTGATTATTCCCATGGCACCGGCTTTTTGCATTCGTATCACAAAGCTACTTTATACACATGCAGCTTCCTCTCTGTACCTTGTGTCAATAGCACAGGCTGTTTGCTCATGCAGTCCCTGGGTCAGATCCAGCACGCAGTCAGGTCAGGAGCAAAAGGCTCCTCTTGACTTCCCCAGGCTTTGGATCAGGCCTCCTGCTGCGAGTGCTCGGTATGGTGGCATCCGTCACTCAGCTCTTTTCTCTCTCAACATCAGTGCTGCCAGAGTCATGACCATCACTGTAATGCTTCAGAAAAGCACACAATTCAGACAAGCTCTTTTTTTTTTTTTTTAAAATATATATATATATTCCTGAAACACTTTTCTCTCATCTTTAAGTGAAGACAAATGTGCACTAAGTAAATCACCAAGTCTTGGTCTGCGCCCACTTTTCTTCTCTCCTGTCTTCACTGAAGCTTTCCAGACTCTCCAATCTCCTTTTCCACTTCTCCTGTTTTTCCTTGAATTTCCAGGTTAATGTTGGTACCGTTTTGTGAGAGTTGCTGTTAACGGTGTTCCTGACATTGGAGGGAGTGTTGGGACTGCTACTCGCTTACCATGGCATGGCAAGAGTAGATGCAGCCAAATTTTATGATCTCAGGAGTTGTGCATTTAAGAACTTAGTATATGTCAACCAAAACAGTCTGTCTCTACATCAAGCAAAGAAAAGTGATACTTGCATAAACAGTTGGAAAGCCAAGAGGCTCTGCGGCTGTTGAGAGAACAAAAGGATTGATCCATAAACTTCTGCTGTAAAATAGAAACCTCAGGTACTTTATTTTCCTCGTTTGACTGGCTTGGGGATGTGGGATTTTGACTGAGGCTAGGCTGACCTTCACTTGGTATTTCAAAAGAAAAACACTGAACAGACGACTGCCCAGATCACTGCGCTGCGCTGTGTTCTTTTCTGTGGAACCAGAGATCTTCCCTGTTGGGGGAGGTGAGGTGGGAGCTGTGAGCAAATGGGCATTGCTTTAGAAAAGCAGATACCTTTCAGTGTTTAGCGAGTATGGTTCTGTTGTTTATGGCTTTTAACACCTGTTAGAAAGCAACCAATTACTCTTTTTCCTTTGATAGTGTGTAGCCTAGCTTGCCTATTAATTCTTAATGTGCTTTCTTAATATAGCATAGGAAACTCTTCATAAATTATTACTCGTGTTATATACAACAATGCAACAAGTTGTATTTGCATAGATTAAGTTAAAACACTGGAGCAATTAAACACCTACTCATCACATAATGTGTTTTTCCTGTCTTGTAGTGCCAAAAAAAGGTGCACGAAAGCATTGAGAGATGCACTAATTTTCTCTGAGCTAATGGAACTTGCCTGCTGCTATTTTGGAACACACAATCATTATGTATTCTTAGATGTATCTATATTTAAAGCCCAAAGCAGATGTTGGATGTTGAGAGCAGATGTTGGATGTTGAGACAACTTGTGGAAACTTGTATGTCAAGTCTAATCTTTTTTTATCCCATTGGTTCATTTGTGAAAACAGATTGCTTTCAGAAGAAAATGCTCTAGAAGTTAGAGGTTAATTGCCCTTCATTAAAATTGTTTTTGAAGAAAAATGTGCAAAATCTGTGAATAAGCATATTAAAGCTTTCCATTAGATTACATTCTTTTAAAGGTTTGATAGGTATTCTGTGTTTTTGCAATTTGTATTATGGCTTGAAAACAGTACCGTTACCAACAAACTTGTTTTCCTGTTTAACTTGGGAAAAGGCTATGAAAAAATAATGGGTAATGCTATTCAAAAATCTTTAGAATAATAGTTAGCAAATTCACTCAAATTCTTTCACATATTGAGCTGTGAATGAATGTTTAAGGGGTGCTAGTGTACATATGTCTATACAAATACGGGGGCATGTGCATGTATACATCCTCCCTAGGGCTTATTCTACTATGTACCCCGAAGGTGTTATGCTGTTGTGTTCAGTAAATGAGAATCAAGGGCCTCTATGTATAGTCATATATATAAAACATTAACTCAAATGCTTTTTGGCCACATTGCAGACATTCCAAAGTTTACTTCATTTACTTCTCCAGATCTCTCCATGCCAGAGAGATAAAGCCAACAAGGAGAAAACAAATATTTTATGATTTCACTCCTACAATGCCTGGTCACAATATGAGCCAAAAGAGAGTTTCTTATGACTTACTTTCCTTTTCCCAGCAAACACAGATGGCTGTCTCTGGATTGTTTTGGGTTTCCACCACCCCAGCTCAAAAATGAGTACATCTTGTGATACTCTCAAGTGCCTTTTTTTTTGTTTTTTTTCCTTTGGAGGGGAGTGGGAGTGTTGTTGATCACTAAGCTTTTGTAGTGGAGTTTATCACAAGTGTATCCTGTGAATGCTGGCAGAGATGTGGTTATAATAAAACTGATACAAAGGAAGAGATGAACTCATCAGTACAAGTGAAAGTGTTTTTTACTTGAGAAAACCTTTCATTTGCTTTCAAAATATTGTTAGCTTTTTGCACCATGAAAGCACTTCATTAGAAAACTATTTCCTCTGTCTTTCTTTCTGCAGATGAAGTCAGATCCAGCAGTATTGACCTGATCTGTAGTAAAATTCTTACTCAGTTAACAGAATTTGGAACACGCTAAATGTTTAGGCCTTACATGACACTGTGACAAATTTTGTAAATTTTGGGAGCTTCAGTCCTGTTCATCTTCTTTTTCTTCCTGCGTGTAGGTGGTGGTTTTTCATGATGTGAATCAGGAGATCAATGCAGGAGCATAACTGTTGAAAGAGTGGGAGGGAAGGTCCTTTTGTCTGCTTGATCTAGACTTATTTTCCTGTTTTCATTTTGGATTAGTCCTAGTGAGGTCTCTAATTTGATAAAGATGCTGGGAGAGGTAAACTGTCTTCATCGTTACAGTTTACTCTGGCAAATGAACTCCGGGGGCTAGAAAACGCATCTGCTTGTGAATGGATGATTAGTTAATGCCAGCAGAGTCAGGTTAGTCTGATGCAGCTGTCTTTGAATCTTACTCCTGTCCAGTTTTCCTTTTTGGGAGGCTCAGTAGGGGTTTTGCCATGTCCCGCAGTTTTTGTGTGGCCATGGCAGCAAGGAAAGCTCCTGTGCTTACAGTAACATGCCTTTAACTTCTGCGTGAGGTCTGCTCCATGAAAGGGGCCATGTCCATCTGAAACTGGGCTTTCTGTCTGCAGCTATGTCAGTCACTGCTGCCACATTACACCTTCCTGGCATCCTGAGCTGAAGACCGACAAGCTGAGATTTTTTAGGTACCGCTGTAAATCCTTGTTTTTAATACAGAGTTATAATGTGAGTGCTGTCTTTTAAACGGATCAGCTCTGTGCATAAATTTAAAAGACAAAGAAGTTTTCCAACATACTATTTAATTTAAAAACCACAAGAAAACAGTGCTTTCTTATGGAAACCCCAGAGAAACCACACTAGTAGTTTCTTCACCCAGATCTTCACATTCCCCAAACCCACAACCCAGCCTTAAAAAAAAAAAAAATTAAAAGTGAATCCTGAGGAATCATTAGTTATCTGTCTGATTTCTTGATGTCATCAAAAGTGACACATTTTAGAAGAGAGGCGAAATTCTAATGTAGTATAGATGTATTTCCTATTTCTTCTCATGTACTCTGGTTTTATTTCTTTATGCTTGCATTATCAGGCTTCCAAATAGGTTCATCATTCACAAACCTGGTGCTTTGATCCTGAGTAACTAAAATCTTGGAGCTGTTCTACAATTTGCAAATAGATTCAGTTGCAGTTTCTGTGTTTTTAAGTACCATAGATATAATTAAACTAGTTTCATACCTCCTTTAACTATATCTCACCTTGGATTGATAAAGGTGACTGTGCTGGTCTAAGATACAGCATGCAGTCCAGGAAAGGGGCACTGGGGCACTGCAATATGAAACATGTTCGGAGACCTCCCAATACATCAGGCCTGGTTTTGCCAAGGATGGCACTGAACTATACACAGTGGTTAGGATGATACCTGGACAGGTGTCTGCCAAATAGAAAACAAGGAGTCAATATCGCCTATGTAAATTCATTACGCTAGAAAACTACAGCTCTTCTCATTTTCAGAGTGTGTTGACAATTGGAAATGACTTGGAGGAAAGATTAAAATGATTTATTTCAGGGCTGGAAAGCAGGCTTCCCAGTAAATGACATTAGGAGAACACTAGAGTTACCTCATTTAAGTGGATATGAAGGAGCTATTTGATCCTGTTAACACAGTGAATAAGATGTTTGGTATTATAGGGTCCTTAACCCAGTAGGCAATTATGCAGAGATCCAGTGCTGAAAACTAAAGCTAAACAAATTCAAACTGGAGAAGAGGTGCAAATTTTTAAAAGTGAGGACAATTACCATTTGAGCAGCTTACCAAAGGATGTCAGAGATTCTCCATTACTTGCAGCCCTCAAATCAAGATTGGATGCCTGCCTAAGAGATATAAATAACTACTAGCTATTTATACAGCTTGATAAAAGAATCACTGAGTGAAGTCATATGGCCTCTGTTATGCTGGATTTTTTATACAAGAAATAGGAAAATTGTAAATAGTAATGATTATATGTGTATAATTTTTACTTATAATTTTATTAATTGTGACAAAAATTATGCTTCTTTTGTTTTAATAATCCTATTTTCCTCAGATTTATCTATCAGTTCAAATATCTGATGATTCAGTTTTCTCACCTGCAGACTTAAATAGTTGTGCCTAAATGCCCAGGTGGGAATAAAGTACTTGTCATTTTAGACTGTTGGTTTTGACAAGATCATGTGGGGATGTATCTCTTCTGATAGGACGAACATAATTTTTAACTAAGTCAAAACTTTGAAATTACCGCACATTCCCCACACATTTTAGGAAGGGATAGAAGCTGAGGAGAACTAGAGTTTAGAAATATTGCCTTTTTTACTTGCAGATCTTGCCCAAGGTATCGTAACTATAAAGAAAATAAAAATAAAACTCAGACTTATGTTAAGGTTAGCCATAGAGATTAAATGTGATTTGTGCATTCTCAGGATAACTGTTTCGTCCTTCTTTTACATATTTTTGTCTGGCTCATTTCATTGTTTTGAAGGGCTGTGTGAATCTTGTCTCCCTTTGTTTCACTAGTCCATATCCCATCCCATAGAAAATCATTTGTTTTCATTGGAAAAGGAATATTTACATGGGTTAGAGTGACTGTGAAATACATACTTTCTCTCAAACTAAATATTGAAACCTGATGGTAATTATTTGGTATTGTAAGCCAGTTGTAGTAACTGTAATAGATTATTCCACGAAAAGATGTGCCTCTTGATTATCACTTGTAATACCAGCTATGGTTTCTTTTCATTCTACTATATATGCTATTAAGTAGTTCTTGCTGTTGTTTTGCTTCCAGCTTCTTACATTAGTGTGCTGCATGCTACAGTATTTGCATTATAAACAATAAAATCGAGTTTAACAAAAAAAAAAAGGAAAAAATATCTTCTTATTCTTTCCAAATTAAAAGTGCAATTATCTCCAGATTTTATACAGAAAATCAAAACAGAACTTATTCTATATTTCCTTAAATTATTTTGAAAGTCTGAATTGACTTGACTGTGGTATATATATGATCTCTTGGCCTACAGTTTTTACATGCATCCACAGAGACAAGCACATCTTAACGCTTCATCTGAAGTGAGATAAAATTACCTGGTTAATTTCCTTGCAATGTTGCTAGAAATCATTAAGAATAATGTCAAATTCTTCTGAAACTGTAAAAACAGAAGGTCTACAGAGATCTCACCAGTTTCAAACCTATTTTAAAAATCACATTTATTTACAAAGTAGTCCAGTTTGAAATTTATAAAAGCTAACTTCTTTAAAGACACATTTTCCAAAAGTACTCTCCAAGCCTTAGTTGTCTTCACCTATCTGTAGTGGTCGTCCTACTGCATTTCAGAAATGGGGTGGTGGATGACAATGCTGATGCAATAGGTGTGATTCTTTTTCCCTTTTTAATTTATTTTGGCAATATTGCAAGCGGAGGGTAGTAGATCTAAATCAGGTGCTGTTGCAGTGTGTGCTGAATGCACTTTGATGTGTGTTATGTCTTCTGCAAGGTAATAATCAGGCTGTTAACAAGAAGATAAGCATCATGCCCAGCTTTAGATAAACTTTATTTTCCAAAATGACTCCATGAAGGGTGATGGACATAGGAAAAGAGAGCAGAGAGTACGCCTGGACAATGGAACTTCAAACTAATGAGAAGGCAATTGCTTCGGCACTGGGCTGCTGTTTGTACGAACAGCGAGGCGAGCGGTGTTGCTGGATAGATGATTTGAACCAGCGCCTGCCTGAGTCACAACCAAACACTTCAGTTAATTCATCACAGGACTCTCGAGCACTTCACTTGTGCAAACTTAAAAGGTTAAGGCCGTAAATAGTTTATTGCCATCGAGGCCTGCTGAACATTGATCACTGCTGAATTCCCTCTGTTTAGATATAAGTTCTTTTGAAATATGCTCTGTAGGTTTAGTCTGAGAGCAGGATAATTGCCTTGAGGGCTTAAAATTTGAAAGCAGACACTTCTACAGCCAGAATGCAAAAGGCTGCCAAGACGGACTTGTGTGAAACAATACACTGGTATGTTTTTTTCTTCTCTGGATTTGAATGAAGCAATAGCAAAGGCTGTTTTGTGAGGCACGGATGGGTAAAATACTGTGTAGTTTGCCCCTTTTGTGCCTATTAATAAAACCCTTGATATAGTTCTATTTTCAACCTCTCTAGGGTTTATGCTGCAATTCTGAGCAGCTGATGGTCCTCCTTAGCCTAGTGTTAGAGAGTTGCTTAATCAGCATGCAATTGTTTTCTCAATGCGCGTGTTGATATTGGGAGGTTAGAAACATTCCAGAAGATACTCCTGCTGCGCATATAGCTTTGCGCGTTTTCAGTAACGCTTATGTAATGTATAGGATTCCTACTCTTACTACAGTGAAGCTCCGAGTTTCTGAAAAGCTGTTGGCAGTGTTCAGTCCATGCACGGTGCTGGTTGTGTGCCCAACAAGCTATGTGAACATCAAGGTCTGCCAAAGCATGATCTAATGGCTCCAGGCTTTGGATCCAGATTTACTGATTTCTCTGACTAGAGGGGAGAGTGATAGGTTTGGGAGGGCAGATTACAGCAGTAGATTTGAAGTACAAAACCATCGTAAATGTCTGTTTATGCTTTTGTAACTGTATAGGGTATCACCATGGCATATGTGACGGTATCACGTGTTTTGTGATCATGTTCCTCCTTCTTAAAAAGGTGAAATCTCCAAATTATAGGCCCTGATCCAATCAACAGCTCAGCCAGGATGAATCTTCGGGTCCACCTGGACCTTCTTAACTTCCTAGATCTATGTACGCACTTGAGGTTTAAAATCAGCTCTGATTAAGTTGAGTTGTATGTATTTATATCCTTAATTTAATTTTCAGTAAAACTGTGCTGATACAGACACACAGAGTAAAACACAAGAAATTTTTGAGAAATTTAAGCCTGTTTATTGTTCTGTAGCATATTGTTTATGAATTTAAACTTTCAAAGTTTGTACAATATGCTGAATATACCTGGAGCTTGTTATCAAAGATAGTGTCTTCAGTCTTTTGTTTCAAAAATAAAAATGTTACTTCAGATTGTAAAGAAAAGGAGCTGAGATGTGTTTTCATGCATCATAAATAGAATTTTCTAATAAGTTCAGATTGATTTTGTCAAAAAACGCTGGAACATCATTAGTGAATTCAATACCCCAATTTTAAATTTAAGAGTATTTTGATAGTTTTGAAGAAAAATCGTCCTTTAGAACTAAGGTCACAATCCTTTAGAAACCAAGTCATAAAAATCAAATTCCTGGACTTACAGATTTCTGTAAAGTTCAAGACCAAAACAATAAAGTGAGAGGCAAAAAAAAGCCACCACCACCAACAAAAAACTAGTGAGCAGTCAATCTCTTTCTCTGTATGTGGCCTTACTCTCTATGAAGAAAACAGCACCTCAGACTTGCCAGCTGTGAAATTTTTAGTTCATCTTTACCATGGAGCCCATTGCATTTTTTTTTCTCTTTCAGACAGAACTATGAACAGATGATGGATGAACTGTAGATTCATTGTGTTAGAAATACCTTCTTGATTTTAAAAGCTAAGTTCCTTCTTGACAGGGCAGTCATTCCCTCTTGTAACAATAGAAGAAACATCGTGAAGTCATAGTTCAGCTCCACTGAAAGACTTCATTCAAAGGTTTGGTGAATAGCAGAGGGAAATGTAAGCAGAATAGCATGACAGCTAAAATCTTTTTGTTATCCCCTCTTTCACTATCTTAAACATCAATTTTTCCTATATGATTAACGATAGGTGAGAATTCACAATACAGACAGCATTATTTTCAGCTGACAGATTTCAAGGGTGAACGTGCTGATTTTAAAGAGAGACAAAGATTAATCTGAACTAAAGGTGGTACTGTGTAAGACATGCATTTTAGAACAACTGTTGCACCTGGTCTCAAAATTTCTTCAGTTTCATCGCTTCTAGTGGATCTGAAGGATGTTTATAGCAGACTTTTGAGATGCAGTGCCCTGCTCTGCTCTGCACTGGGTGCAGCCTCATCTTGAGCACTGTGTGCAGGTTCGGGCACCACATTATAAGGACATAAAACTATTAGAGAGTGTCCGAAGGAGGGTGACAGATATGATGAAGGGTCTGGAGGGCAAGGTGTATGAGCAGCAGCTGAGGTCCCTTGGTTTGTTCAGCCCAGAGCAGAGGAGGCTGAGGGGAGGCCTCATGGCGGCCTACAGCTTCCTCACGAGGGGAGCAGAGGGGCAGCACTGAGCTCTGCTCTCTCGTGACAGCGACAGGGCCCGAGGGAACGGCATGGAGCTGTGTCAGGGGAGAGTCAGGGTGGGTGTTAGGAAAAGGTTCTTCACCAGAGGGTGGTTGGGCCCTGGCACAGGCTGCCCAGGGCAGTGGTCACGGCCCCACGCTGCTGGAGTTCAAGTGTTTGGACAATGCTCTCAGCTGTAGGGTTTGAATGTTGGGTGGTCCTGTATGGAGCAAGGTGTTGGACTCCATGATCCTCATGGGTCCCTTCCGACTCAGGATATGCTAGAATTCTGTATTTGCTCACAGTATGCTGAAATGCCTTTACATGAAATTTTATGAGCATAGTAGGGCTTCAAATACTGAATATCGTACAAATACATTAAATTAGTGGGATTTTCATTTAGAATTTTGTAGAACCATATAATTTCAAAACAGCATTAACAGTTTTTAAATGTTGATGAGAAATAATGTCTTGGGGTAGTGTTGGAAAGAAACAAGACTCCTGGGATCAAATTGCTATATAATTTTGGCAGGGTATCTAATTAGATCTCATACCTACATGTGATGTTTATGAGTTTGTGTTTTAAGATGTTTCACAGTGTTACTGTCTGCTGGCAGAGAGTTAACGTTATCTGTTCAGTGAAGTGAATCAAGTAGCTATGTGTTCTTTCACCTGAGGAAGAAAATGTGTTGTTTATTTTGTCATCGTGCAGGATAAAAAATCCATGTACGCATATTATTAGGCTCATACATAATTATGTGTACTTTACAAGCATAGTAGCAGTTTTCTCCATAAATTTGGGAAGTTTATTGCATGAAGAAATAAGCATCTGCGTTTCCATACAGTGAAGATATACAAGTAGGTAGATATAATTAGTTTGAATTGTATGTCTATTAACTAAGTTTGTCTGCATGGAATGGAGGGCTCTCTGTAAACAATGGCTGGATTAATAGGTAGCACAGCTCAGAAATTCAAAACTGATTAATTCCC
>WBMW01000737.1:59909-150961 GCA_013396635.1 Penelope pileata | reverse complement strand
TTTTTTTTTTTTTTTTACGTAACGCTTCCTAGCATTATCCAATTAATTTTCTAGGAAGACTTTCACTAAAGAGTATACAGCCAGTATAGAACTTTGATGCTCTCTAATGATATTTTTTATGACTGCACATGGGGAGTCAAAGGGTGTGGTTGTATGCAGGTGAGATTTTCAAAGGGTATTGTAGGTTTAAGGGTAACAGTTTATCTGAACTTTCTGAGGGTAATAGCCTTTGCTGAAATAAATTTTATGGGATTTTCCTGCATTTACTAATCCCATGACTGTATTTACTAAGAGGTACTGAGAGATTTGATTTAAGCTTGTATGTGGTTTGCCTTATTGGTTTGCATTTTCTTTAACAGATTTTATCTCTGCTTTTCCCTTTATCTTACTGACGAGAGACATAGCTTCTTTTTACTCATGCTGCTAATTAGGAAAAAATGAGAACTCAACAGTTTGAGCTTAAACGGGTTCACTAATACCAACTATCAATCTTCTGTATTTCATTATCAGAAGTACACCTCTTTCCCTTTCCTTTTCCTCTCACCCAACAGAGGAGAAAAAGAGACAGTTCTCAAGGGTGTGGTTATCATGAGATAATTGCAACCCCAAGGGGTCTGAAACACTTGGGTGCATTTCATATCTTGTAGCTGTCCAAGGATGAGACTTTCACAAAGCTCCACCCCACTGTATTTTTTATTGCATAAATCAGTCTATGTGCTTAGGGATCATTTATCATTTCTCTAATACTCACTGGGGTACAAACAGTACTGTACTAGTTCCATTCAACTTCCTTATTTCTCCATCCTTCTGCTCAAAAAAAAAAAAAAAAAAGAAAAAAAAAGTTGGCAAAATGCTAAAATTATATAATGGCGGTTCTGTATTTAATGCAGAAATCATACATTACCCCCAAAACCCTTCACCCCTGAGTACTCTTTGTACTTTTGAGAACATGATATATGGCTGAATAGTGCACTTAGCAACCATGACTTCATTTAAATCCTTCAGTTTCTGAGAAAGGGATTACTGCCTAGAACCTAACCAGTATTAAAACCACATATTTTCATATGCAACTGCAGTTAACATCAGCTTAAATTTGTGTGTGGAGAGAACACTCTCACAACATGAGAGGTGTTAAAATCTATAGGAGTGGAAAGTGAAACTTGCTGAGGTTTTGTTCCTATGCCAAAACTTTTTAATTTTTTGCCAATTATAGAATTCTTCATCAACACTGCATATTTACATTTCTCAACCTTCTCAGCACAGCTTCTTTAGTATATACTGGTCACGCAGGGTTGAAAATTAACATTTCCAAACTCCCAAATGACACTTTTGCAATTTCCTCTGCTTTTCTGGCTAACAGACAGCACCAGTATGTTTCTCCCCTTGTTCTTGTAGTTCCTGACAGAGCTTCTAGTATCCCAGGTGAGGATGCTCAGAGCCCAGAGGCAGCCTGGGGTCAGCATGCTGGAAATTAACTAAAACTATTACTGCAGCCATGAGATGCAGTGTTCTTAGCTTATGTCAGTGCTGTGTGGAATCATGGGTCTTGACTTGCATTGTTTTTTCATCCAGCCGTACTTCACAGCTATTCAGCGTGTCTCCCTCATGAACAATCACCTCTCATAATGACCTGGTGCAGCAGGATTATTTCAGTGTTGTGTAGAAGTACTAAAGATCCCCTCTTTTTGTACATGCACTTGCTGGCAAGGTTGTACTATGACCCCTTTGTTCATTCTTGGGCTTAATATGGTCAAACAAAACTTGTGGGCTGGAGTTTTTTTGTTCCTGACAGACAGGCTCTAGAAATGCTATTTTCTTAGCTTCAATTAAATTCTTGTGAACGCTGCTTGTTTGGAAGGACATGGAAACTGAGAATGGTCCAATATACAAGCTTGCAGGCACTCAGAGAAAACGTGTTTGAAAGGAAGACAGGTTGAAAACATCTTGAGATTTACATGTTTTCTTCTGCATTTATCTCTTAGCAAGATGAATGCAGGCTGTCGGCATGTGCTTATGATCCTGCCACTTCTTGACTGAGAGATCTGTGAGTCATTTAGAAAAGTATGATTGAAAAGTGCTAATTGAAATAAAATATTTGCATACAATAGAGACATGATAATTGCCTGAGCTGTACTTTTTTTTTTTTAATAAAATGCAACCATGCACAGTTTTACAGACTTTACCTGATTTGTGAAATTTGATGTTCCCACTGACAGTGTCCAATAATTTGTTCATTGCATTTTGGCAACTTGATCTTATTGTCCATATTGCCTTTCCAGCATGCCTCATCTTGAGGCTGCAAAACTTGCTTTGAAAGCTGGTGGAGCTTTTTCTATGCCAGGAAAGTCTTTCTCAAATTAAGGATTTAGGGGCACACGGAATACCACCATGCTCTAATGTAGAAGGAATACTGTCTTTCATTTCTAGCACCACAAGAAACAAAAATCTCTATGCTCTCTTAGGTCATAGTCAGGTGGATGAAAGTAATATAGTATTTGTTCATGGGGGCAAGAGGGGAAACTCCCGAACTTTTTGATTTATGTAATTAGCTGACTGCTACATCCCTGTTTCTTGAATGTTTTACCTCTGTGTTCACATGAAAAGCAGCTATTGCTCCTATTCATTTTCTCTGTGTCAAAAGCCAAGAGACAAGTGAAAAACAGGGCTGATGTTGGTGTTACGGGTTACACTACACAAATCAACTGCAGTGTTTTTCTTTGATTTATGATCACCATGCCTCATAAGTGTCAAAGCTGCCTCTTAAAATCAATACGTTATTTTGTAAGAATTGCAATGGAGATGCTTTAGTAGCCAAATGTAAGAATAAAAGACAGATAAAAGGGGACACCAGCAGAAAATTTCTCAGATTGTGGTTTATTTCCAGAGAGAAGCATCCCACCAGTTCAGAAAAGGGAAAAATAACTTAAAGGGTTTAACCAGTGGTCTCATCCCTTTAAGCTCTCTGCTCTTTAGCCTTCTCCCCACTAGCCCCACATACCTGTCAAGATGCATGTGTTTTTCTGATTCATCCCACAAGTTTCTAGCTAGCCACCCACATCCTTCTGAAGCAGATGAGTTGATTAAGTAGAACTTTTTATGAGGGGATCATCTTTGAGTTCAGAGGGCTCATTTTCACGAAGAAATCAGCAGTTTTCTACTTGAAAGTATGGAACTGAAGAAGCAGTAGGGCTCATGATTTCTTAAGTAGACTTTAATGCCAACAGTGATGACTGTAGTGCGTTCCACTCATGTAGCTTCCTACACAGGATGAAGAATTAAATAAAGTCCACGTCAAGGTATGTAATTGCTATCCTAATCTTGCCTGAAAAGGAAAGTTAAAATTAGATGTTACTACAGTGAGTTTACTGAAAGCTGTTTCTACAGGTTTATTACATCATTCCCAACAAAGCCATCATCAGCGACTATATTCGTGGATGCTATTAATACTCTGGATTTAAAATTAATCATGTGTAGTGCCTGTACTTGCATTAGAAGTGAGGGTGAGGGTGTTAGTTCTCATGTACTAGAGTTCACTGGCTGTAGCATTCCAAGGTGGGGTAGTTTTCTGGTTCACTGCTTGTAATTTGAAAAGATGTAAAGGATTTGGTGGTCTTTTTTCATAATAAGTATTTGGCTATTGCATTTATTTTAAAAATGTTTTAAAATGTCAGCTGTTTTCAAGAACAAGTAAAGGAAAAGGAAAGTTGTTGATGTTATGAAAAAATGCTGATTTTGAAGTGTTGTTCTTTTTTGAGTAAAATTATCATAAGATTTTGGAGTAAAATTTGACAGATGATCTTATGCATTGGAAAAAAAGACAATGATTTGCCCAGTTCCACACAGAAAATGGGGGAAAAAAAAGAAAAAAAAAGCAAACCTGGTGCCATTTCTTGATGTGCTATTGCATGTTCTTGTATTTTTCCAGTCATCCCTGCTGGAGTACCAGAGCAAAAACTGCAGATGGAGACTGTGAGAGTGTGCCTTTTGTCAGTACATACAAATCCATCCAAATTCGCCCCATGCAATTAGCCATAGAATTGAGTTCTTTGTGCACACAGTAAAAATGAATAAAGGTCTGACGTAGACGCCAGAGGTATGCTGATGACCTTCTAGTTAAAGAAGAGTAGTTGTATTTTTTGATTGCTTTATGGCAAACCAGAAAGTAGATCTAGGTCCACAGAGGTGTAATATAATGAAGAATTGTGATTAGTTAGCACCCAAGGCAAACAAGGGGAGAACTTGGACTTACAGAGAAAGATGAGTAGAAGATGAGTAAGTCTGAAGTGATATCACTCATCTTTTGTTTAGAGGATGTATTTTTATAGTACTTTTCTCTAGGATGGTATCTTTGTGAAGAACGTGACTTTAGTATTTTAAGAATAATCTGAGTGCATGCACACTGTTTGCCTGCTGACCTGAGGGACCTGGTGTCTCTGCTGCACTGATGCAAGTGCTGTAACCCAAGCTCTCAGCACTCCCGGGAACTTCAAGGCAGAGGGTGTTCCCTCTAAAGCTATGCCTAAGATGAGACAGGCTCTCCGTCTAATGGGAAATCCATCTCATTGGGTTTATAGTTCCAGTAACAGTAACATACATGTTCAGCTGATGCATTTCTTCTTGCAGTATCCCTGTGAAGAAGGGAAGCTCTGTCAAACCCAAGGTAACTGTAAGGAAGAAAATAGCAATTAATTATTGTTGTCAGGAGAAACAGCTTTTAATTTTAGAAAACGTGAATTACAGATATTTCCATAGAGTAAGAGGTAAAAGCTTTTACTAAAAATTACAGGAAGGATGTTTCTATGATGACGTGCCTGCTATATCTCTCTAGATGCTTCATTCAGAGTGTGCCCAGCTCCATTAAACTGGCTTATAGGACTTAACAAACAGTCAGTGTTTTCTCTTTTTTATCATGATGGCTGTGCTACATCAGTTACTATGGAGGTAGAGCACAAAAAGCCAAAACTCAAGTAATGACAAATATAACTCAGATAACTGTCCAGACAATTGTCAGTGTATAGTCTGCAGGGAATTGAGGGGAAAAAAAGGAACCAAAAATTATTTTCTAAAAATGTTTTCAATTTTATAGCAGGTTTAAGTTTGTACTAACTTGAATTTGAAAAACTTGAGGAATAATTTTACAAAGATTCAATTCAGAACCTTGTGTGTATTGTCCAATACATTTTATTTCCAGATTAAATGCCCTTACAGAAAAAAAAAATTCTTGTCTATACCCAAATCATATACAAAATATTATTTTATTTTGTCATTGAGGGAGGAATATTTTTGGTTCTTTAGGAATATCTGAGAAATGGTTGTTTGAGCTGCTTCTAAACTTTCTAAAACAATGTCATTTGGCATGAGTAATTATAGTCTAAGAAGCAATTTTCTGAAATGATGTACAATAAATTCTGGAAAGACTGTGTTCAGGCTGAAAGGCAAAACTTCTGGCAGGGCATATAAACCTCTGAGATTTTGCCTTATGGATTGACAGGAGATACAAGAAAGTCAGGCAATGTAATTTGCAAACTCTTGGGGTAATTCTAGCTTCTAGGCAATAGCAGGGGAGTTGTGGAGATTTTTTGGTAGATTTTTTTTTTTTCATGCAGTGATGTTTTTATCACTTCTGTGCAGAACATCTTTCCACATGTTCTGAAAACATCAAGGAAGCAAGGATGGAAGTTTTTTAAAAAATCACTAGTGAAATATATATCTATACACACATATATAGTAATACTATAACCTATTTGTCATGATTGAATTTTAAAATAGCCTGTATGCTTTATATTCATTTTGTTATATGTGAAAGGGAATGAAAAATTGTAGTATTTCTTCCAAAATGACTACATTCCCTATGCACATTTTATTTGTAGCTCTCTATTCCCTTGGTACATATAAAGCAAAATGAATTGGCTATCTTTTTACATCTCCCTTTGAATGTTCTCTAGTGACTCTGCAAGTTGCCCTTTTTTGTCTTTCTACTAAACAGTGTTTAAGGCTTCTGGCACAGCTGGTGTTCAGTATGTGAGAAAGCTTTTAAGGTATTATAATGTCACTAGCCATTGAAGTTGCAAAATTTCAAACATTCAAACCCATCCTGACTTTACTGCTTGCTCCTTGTGCTTAAAAACTTGGGTAAACATGCATATTGTTGAAACAATCCCTGAAAAAAAACGTGATGAAAAGGAAGGAAGAATCAACGCTTCTTTTTTAAAAGCTTCTTTTCTAATCTCTGTAACTTGAAACTAAAGACTTTGAACAGTGGGTTGGAGATTGTTCTGAAAGATAAATTTCTTGCATCACATAACCCTGACAACTCCCCAGTTCCATCAAATTAATAACAAATGGATGAGAAGATAAGCAGAACTAATGGTGAGGTTACATTTTTGTGACAAAAGTTTATGGCCATACTGAATCTCATGCTCTGTGATATCTCTCCTCCTTCTCCTCCTCCACTTTTTTTTTTTAACCATCAGATCTGAACATTCCAGTATCTGAAGTTCTCCAATGGAGGAGATCTGACGAATAGCAAGTTGGACTGTGTGCCTCCTAAAAGTTGCTGTGAACACTTCTTTACTCCCCCAGTAGATATGGCTGATGTTGTACAAGATCAGGCCTTGTCCTTGCACACCGTCCAGCAAATTTCTGCTCATTGAATGGTGCTGTCTTTCTGAATATTGAAACACAATGACGTAATGCCATCTCCCTGTTTTGTTAAAACTGTGACATAATTTAGTTAGGAGCAATCTCTGAATGTCATGTGGACCAACTCTTTCTATAAATCAGGGCAAACTTACAGCAGGTGACTCAGGGCCACATCTGACTGAATTCTGAGTATCTTCAAGAGTGGAGATGCCACAACCTCCTTGGACAGCCTATTGCAGTGCTAGACCGCTCGTACTGTCAACATTTTTTGCTAGCATCTAACTATAATTTTTTGTGTTGCAGCTTGTGTCCATTGTCTTTTGACCTCTCTCTGTGTGACTGTCTTTTAATCCAGTCTGTTAAATTCTCTTCATGCAATAGTGAATGCCAGTCAGTAAGTAGAGGAATAAGCAATTTACAGATGATCTCTATTCAGAGACTGTCTATTGACTGTCTATTGGCTGATCCTTGTAGGATCCTTGTAGGAGACATTGTCTTATTGCAATGGACCTCAAAGGGAATGAGTATTCCAATTAAAGACTGTGGCATTGAAATTTAAAAATAATAGACAACTGGACTTCAGTGGTCAGGCATCTACTGGTAGGCTGCTATCAATGCAAAGGTGAACATCGTGACCTCATGAGCTGGATTTACAACTGTACCTGAAGTTTGCCAATGAATGCTGAGGAGCCACTTAATATAGAAACCGAATAATGAATCCAGCTATCAACCCCTGCTAGTTCAATAAATGTCAACTAATCAGGGAGTATTTCTCCATGCCTTTTCTCTGCTTTGGGTTGATTTTTTTCTTTCTTTTTTTTTTTTCCCCAACAAAAAACTAGTATTAGTTTTTACTCATTAGATGGAACATGAAAACTGTTATAATAATGCCAAGCTATTTCTCTTTAAAGATTATTTCAGCGAGTTTGCATCAAAAACTTGAAATTAATCAGGAGGAGAGTTCTAAGGAAAACTTTTCCAAGTCATGCCATCAGAAACTGCCATATGGACATGCATTGTGAAACATGTTATATACCTCTTGCTAAAACCTTTTGAGTATTTCAGCTGCACAGAGAAAGTTGCTGCCCTGTTGGGAAGATGTGGTGCTCAACTAGATAGCTGGGGACTTCAGGCAATCTAGCAGTACTCTTGCTGCATTTCGTATGGGCAGTAGCAGTACAGCTTAGCTATGCGTGAAACTTTTTAGTGTTCGTGGTGCTGGAAGGTGATAGCTGCTTTTGGATTCTACAGTGCTGAACCTTTTGGGGTGTAATGAGAGATGACGCATGGTTTTGCTGCTGATATTCTGAGTAATTTTTTTCTGACATAGGAGAACACAGTTGTAAGTTGTCTGTGTCCTTCCACCCCTCAACACACATTTCCCAGCTGAGTTATCTCTATATGCCTGAAGAAATGGATGGTGGGAAACCACGAATGAGCTGGACTCATCTTCATCCCTCATTTTTGCCTTTTTTGAGGGTACAAAAACATGTGTGTGTTTGGTGCAATGAGCAGGGCAAAATTCAGACTGTTCTTTTTTATGTGTAACCAAAACCACTTTGAGAGTACTTGATTACGATTCAACTGGTCTCTTAGGCAGAGTCTATTGTAGTTTCATAGCTTATGGAACATGAAGGCCATGAAGGATCATTTAAGACCACTAAACAGCAAGTGGCTTATTCTTGCACTTCGGTTTGCGTCTTCTCTCTTAGGGATGAAGATGAAATACTGGCACACTGATGTCAAAACCAAACTTCCAGCCACTTCAAGAAGTCTTTCTGGTGATGCAGTCTGCAGTCCAGAGTATGATATAGCTGCAGTGGAACTGAACCACAGCATGGGGACTGGCAGATCTTCTGTCAGTTGTGTTGGTCGTTCCTTTGCTTCACCAGTAATTTGAAAATGAGAGTTGGCCAGATCCAAAGGTTCATTAAAACAAAACAAAACAAAGAAATGAGGTAGGAGAATCCCTGTTTTCTTTGAGAATGTGAACTGATGTATAAATATTGGTAATTCTTGTTCTTTCTTCAGGCTGTCTCCCTAATTCTCTGCTTATATTCAGGTTGCTCCGATTTTATGCAGAGCACTTTATTTTTTCTGTTTTATTAATGGAAGAACAGGAAAGGAAATAAGAAAGAAGTAGATCTACTAAAATATGTTCATTTTATTCAAGTTTTCAGTCATTATTTTTTCAGTCTATTTCTATTGAGCTTAGAAGTTGGAGAGGACTTTAGTATATCAAGAGTGTAACTTGACAATAAGCAACACAGAGCACTGAATTGATTGTTTTTAATATAACAAAAATATATTGTTGTTTGGGGGGGGGGTGGTATCTTTCAACTACTACTCTTATTGGATGAGAGAGCAATGAGCTAAGCATTCATTATGAATTAAGCTGTTGGAGGCAAGAGCAATTGTCATGTTTTCCTAGAAGGTTACCTGATGTTTTTGTAGGTGTGTAGGCTCTTCCCCACCCCCTTGACACCTCCCACCTCCGCCCAAATTCTTTAGGTTTCCTAAAATCCCTAGGACTTTTTTGGTGGTGTTAGGACTTTACAGAAATGCTTGGCCCATACTCTGTATTAGATTTAGCAACTGGAATGTTATGCTTTAAATGCCTATTCCTAGGGGTTGAGCAGTTTGTTTACTGAGATGATATAAGTGATCCCAGTGGTTTTTATTGGCAGTGGAAGACACACTGAATATTCAAAGCAAACAGAATTTATTTTAAAGAATACAAAAAAGTAACTGCTGTGAAACTTGTGAGACTTGAAACATTTCTGAGTGATTTTTCTTCTCTGTGATTTGCTTGTCAGGTGTAAATCTTTGTCAATGTTTGAAGAGACCTGATACGTATCTTCTGCTCTGATAAATCTAAAGAAAACTACTTTAAGTTTTTTCAAGAGACCAAAGATGCTTAATCTAATGTTATATTTAGGTTAGCCACCTTTGCTTTCACAGTGAAAGAATAATATGTAATTTACACTTATATTATCCCATTTCCTCCTGGGGCTTCGCATAAGCTTTCCTCTTATAATACCAGCCTTCGAGAAATTCCATGTTATGAAACTGAGAAGGCTGTTAGAAGGAGATAAAATTTTGAATTGTTATTTATATTCCTTAGGTAGAGCATTAGAACATATTCTGCTTGTGTGTGCTGTTTTTTAGTAGAAAGCTAATAGTATGATTGCAGTCCATCCTTTGCGTTGTTCTACATGGCAAAACAGAGATGAAGTATCTCACAAAGCTGAATCTGTGTGCGCACTAGATTTATATTTGTTTTCAGAGTATCACCACTGTTGACAATGCATTGGTGAGAAGCAAGTGTTATTAAGTCTGCAGGCTTGTATATAGTATTTGGAGACATGATAGGAATGTGTTCTCGTGGAGGGCAAGTCCCATATGTTTTCATTTAGATAGTTTTCAATAAGCTTTTAAATCTTGTTAAAGACCTTGCTAAGCTTGGTTTTGAATGATCAGTTGGGAAACATCGTATTTAAAACATTGCTCTGTTACAGTCGGATCTTGTGTAGAGATTGAACCTGGCAAACATAAAGAAAGAAATGGGAAAAAAAGAGTTCAAATTGAAAATATGCAGGCCAATTCACAAAGCTCACTGTCATTCTTGGAGCTGTGCTATTGAAGAGACACGATGTAGTATTCAGTATATTCGTATTTTGTCCTAAGTTTCCAAGAACATTTTAACTGATGACTCTATGCTTTTCTCCAGAAAAATTTATCATCCTATGGGTAAGCCTTGCTATGGAAACTTATACTTGCCTGAGAATGTGTTTGATTTGTACCATTATGAAAAATTAGTCCAGCAGTGAAATCCATATGAATTGAAGATAGTGTATAAAAGTCTGGATTCCTTTTTAATATTCTTTGAGCCAATGCTGCAGAGTGTTCAGAGCATGAAAACTTGGAACTGAAGTACTTCTAACCAAGAATTTAAGTATATCCATTTTGTTCTGTCTGCTTTTAATGATAGTGCTATCACTGTTTATTGAATGGAATAAGGAGACACATCGTCAGTGTATATATTCACAGCATGTCCAGAGAGCAGCTATGACAGCTCCAAAAGCACCGTGGGAAGGGAATTCCGAGCTCAGTCAAGTAGACAATTTCTGTTTTGTTGGTATGTTGCTTTCCCTTTGTCACAAAGTCTGTCCAACGAGGGCAAAGGAGTATTGGATCTATGCCTTTAAGACTTTTTGTTCAGAAAACTTTCCGTTTTTAAGTTTCTTCCAGGCAAAGACACTTCTTTTCCCTACTCCAGTCATTACAAAACCTCATGGTGTTGTCTTCAGAAAAGTTACTGGGTGTACTGCTTCGAGAGTAGCTGTTTGGGATTTTTGAGGTTAGGATGGAGCATGGCTCTTAGGCAGCTAAATCAGAAACTAGCGCCTATTATCTGCTAGTGTTACTTAAACATTTTTTCCACTGGACAAATGTTTAACCTTTCAGAAAGCATGGCTTGATTGTAACCTTTATGCACCCGCCCTTACAAACTACCATTTTCATGAAGTTTGTACTCTCTCAGATAGTCCCACTGAGCTAAGCACACAAGCAAAGATTATTTCTGAGTATCATTTATAGAATCTGATTCTACAGTTGGTTTTTGTTACACAAGTCCTGGCCTTTTGTATGTTGTACAAGCAAAGTCACATCTCTTTTGCACACCCCTCTTAAAGAGGTCTCTGCATTCTTTTTTTTTTTTTTTTAACTTCAGTCTTCCTACTTGTCTTGCATGAAATAACAAGTTCAGAAGAAGAAAGAATGTGATAACGAATAGGTCATCACTTTTTGATGCTCTGTCCTGCTTCATTTGTAACTATAGTTATCCAACATTTTATAAAACTTTTTCACATTCTTAACATTGAATTAGAATCAAAATTCAGTGTTAAGTGACACGGCACAAAATGTCTTAACAGTCCTGTGTTTTTGGAGCTGGAGCTTTTAGTGGATAAAACCATTTTTCACTTTTCTGAATGCCATTCTAGTGTAACCTGCAGTCCGAAAAGAAATGAGTTTAGTGGTCTGAGTCACGTCCCTGGTGAACAATAGTCGACATTACAAAAACACCAAACCTGCACAAAGCTGTCGATTTCTGCTCGGGAACACTCAGACCCGGCCAGTGTGGAGACAGAATTACCTCACACCCTGGGGAGTGATTTTTCTAGGTGAAGATTGAGGTCATTCTTCAGGCAATAGGGAAAAGCATATCTTGTGAAACTGGTCTCTGAGCAGCCATCGAGAGCAGCCCCTGGTAGTGCTACTGCAGGCTCTTTGTTCAACTCAGTGAAGAGGTTTTATAGTTTGGGATCTTTCATTTAAGACCGCCTGACATGTGCATGTACCATTTACTCATGTCAGTGGAATATGCAAGCAAAGTCTGCAATTTGGGGAGGTGTTTTTAGCAGGTTATTTGTTAGGAAAAATATGTTAGTATAAGTAAATTCCTGGTTCTGCTACAATTAGTGTTTTGCCTTTTCTTAGTGGGATGGGATGCCATTGTAAATAGGTGAAGGTGCTAGCCACATGGTGAATATGCTCATTTACGTTCATTAGTGCATTATGGACTGTATTAACCATTTTTTAAGTTTTCCCAAGAGTTATTCTAACAGTGAAGCTGAGAGGCTCTAAGTGACTGTCATCTTTGCAGCAAATGAAAAATAAAAAGCTCAACACTTCTTAGTATACCAATGCTCAGTTCCAGCTGAGTTATTCCAGGTTAACATGTAAAGAATCAGATTTCATTTTTTTATTTTTATTTATTTGATTTAAAAAAGTTAAATTTGTTTTAGTTCATATCATCAGCTATTTCAGATCAAAACAATGTGAGAACATTTTTATTTTGGAGTACAGTAATACAATTCAGATTATTTCATACTTGTCTTAAAATAGCTGTAAGTGCAAATTAAAATTAATCTGATTATTTGGATTTCATCTGCTGTGTAAATAAGCCCCAAACCTCTAGCGATTACAGAACAGAGAGAGCAGCTTAACAGGAGAAGTGAGTGCTGGGCTATCTGTCTGGATCTGCAGAGAGCCTGAAAACATACCTGGCAAGTGTCAAGTTTCCCTGTGCTGGCTCATCTTGTCCAGTGAGGGTCATTTACCTTCTGCTCCATTCATAGCTCACCTATCACTGAAGGCTAAAAAAGAAGCAATAGGAGTTTTGTACTGTGTGCATTTGTAGTGTCTCACTAACCTCTGGGCCAGGTCATGTAAAGGGGCTGTAATGTTGCCATCACTGTAGGGCTTATTCCTGAAAGGCAGTCATCATCAAGAGGGGGTACCGAGGTGGAGTAATTTTTCCTTTGCTCAAGGCAATGGAGGAGATCACTGTAGCAGTCTCTTCCATTTTCCTTTTTTTTTTTTTTTGTTTGCTTTGGTTTGCATGTAAAAGCAAAATGCTAGGTTAGAGAGAGGATATAGAAGGAAGAAAGAAATTGTCTCTGGACTGAGCACTGGTGGGAGAGAACTCCTCCAAGTCCAGGAGCTCTGTTGGCATGTCTGAACAAGGAGCCTATCCCCAATGAGCAAGCGAAGTGAGTTGGCTTCCTGCTATTTCTTCTCCTGCCCTGCCTGAAGACTGTGGCAGTCACAACACATCTCATATCTTCAGATGATTTCTTCCAGTTCTTTTTCTTCTTCTAACTGTGAGGATTAGAATTAATAAATTTTAATATGCATGCTGAAAGCTTGAGCGCAAGTATTGTCTTGTGGCCTATGCCACAATCAAGATCATCATAAAGGTGATCTACTAGAGCAGGGAGAGAAAGGAGAGCTATGCCCACATGCCCATTACCAGGTTTTGAAGGATGTGTCAGCTGGAAGAGAAGTCAGCTTTCATTTGGATACCTCCACTCTTTACTCTCCCACTTCATCACCCCCATGACCTTTCTGCAAAAGTCGTACTTTGGTACTACTTAGCCAAGTGGGGTTGGGAATGCCATTTGAAAGCAGATACTCCCAGCCTTCTCTCCATTTTAGAATGTGTTTAAATTGCAAATCTTGGAACCTTGTTTAAAGTTGTTTATTTTTAAAATAAATGTTTATGGTCATGTCATGTTATCTTACATATATTTTTTTAATATATTTTGGCCACTTTTAACCAAACTCAAGTGTGTCAAAGATATTAAGCCTGAGTGAATATTGTGAAAATTGGCAGCTGTGGAGATGAGAGAGCGTCTTATAACACGCTCACTATAGGGTAGGCTTACCCCTTACTTCACATGGGAAAATAATCCTGAGAGAGAGATCAGGGAACAACAGTCTTTTGATTCTGCTATTTGTGGAACTACTTGTTTATTCTTAGAAATCCTTTGAGGGTACTTTTGTAAACTGAGCATCAGCTCCGTACAGAAGTGTCTAGATGGTTTATGGCAAATGATGTATTGCTTTGTTTGGTTGTACATACGTACATGATCACTGCATGCTCTGGTTCTCCTAGTAAAACTGGTGTTTTTTATTTCCTTCTCTCTCCAAGATTTCTTTTGACCTAGCAGAATATACTGCTGATGTTGATGGAGTTGGCACTTTACGGCTCCTAGATGCTATTAAGACCTGTGGCCTTATCAACTCTGTGAAGTTCTACCAAGCCTCCACCAGTGAACTTTTTGGAAAAGTGCAAGAAATCCCGCAGAAGGAGACCACCCCTTTTTACCCAAGATCGCCTTATGGTAAATAAAGCTTGCTGATGCATGTGTGTCAGTAGTGTCTTTATGTCTATTCTCCCTTCTCATGTCTCAGGGCTGAAGTCATTTGGGTGTGAGATTAGAATGACGATAGAGCTAAAGTGACTAGACATGTTGAGAGGCATACCTTTATGAATTACTATATAAAAAGTGTTTGCTGCCATTGCCTGGGGGTTGGAAATTACCATCTCATTTCCCAAGACCGTGTTCATTCAGATCAGAATTAGAGAGCACTTTTAGAGAAGAGGGGGAAGGGTGGCTCTTCCTTCACAAAGGGTTGTAAGATACCACTGAAGTGATAAGGTTTCATATTTTTTGTTGCCTAAATGAAAAGATCCCAAGAGCTCATTTCTTCCTTCATGACCTCGCGTTAAATTTGAAACACTTATTTAAGCAATGTGCATGGAAGACTTTGGTGATAAAGTTTCAAATCAATTTGAGTGTTAAGGCACCAGATTTTTGCTTTTATTCCTCTAAAGTCATTTTTTTTTTTTTTTATTAGCAGAGGTCACCACAGTGGCACATTTCACACGCTCTGGCTGTGTTAATTGTGTTGTAAAAGAAAAAGTGCAATGCTTGAATGTGCATAAGAAAACAAGTGAGAGAGTGCCCCAACACTTCCTGGCTGGTCCTGAGGCTGTGCAGAAAAGGAGTATTTTCCCATTCAGCTACTGTTTATTGGGCTGGATGTTTTTTGCGTATGAAATGTGACACATCTATGGAATGAACTGAATTCTAATTGAATTGTTGAAATGTGGCCATCACCCTGCATGCAAGAGAGATGTGTATATGTGTCTGAGCAGTGCACAAGTGGAGTGGTTTTGTGTAACGTTTTCAATTATTTTTGTAGGGGCAGCAAAACTGTATGCCTACTGGATTGTGGTGAACTTCAGAGAGGCCTACAATCTCTTTGCTGTGAATGGCATTCTCTTCAATCATGAAAGTCCCAGAAGAGGTTAGAAAATCCGTGTAAAGCTGTTCCTAAGTTTGTGTACCTCTGATGAGAAAAATGAAAGAATGCATCCATAAGTTTCATTTAAATTTCCAAAATGCTGTGGTGGGGGTGTTTGACTTGAGGTAGCCTATGCACTATGTTTAATGTAGCCCTCATGGCAGTTTCAGAGTCTGCAATATAGCAGTTTTCACCTTCAAGCATCATATTCTATTTTGTAGCCCTCTGACGGGAGGCTGGTGTATCTGATTTTGTGTATCAGTGCTCTCAGGAGGCTGCAAAAACATCACAACATCTCTGAGTTTTCTTTCCCTCCTGACAGAAAGTTAAGGCTATAATGTTAAAATGATGTATTAAAAGGCAGGCTTTAAAAACATTTAGATGGGCAACTGCATAACAGATGCAATTTCAAGTGTGAGTTGTACTCAAGATTTTTATTTGCATATAAAAGTCAAATTAAGAGGCAGAAATAATAGAGCCTCTAAATTCATAAGACTAATGAGTACAGCCTGGTGTATTTTGGAAACTTGTGGATTATGACCCATACCTTCTGACAAGATGGCTTTCAACATATGGCTTTAAAATGCCTTTCTGTTTAATCCTTAATAGTAACGCAGGTTAAATTCCACTTAATCATCCTTTTTCCTCTTGCAGTACTTTATGAACAGTTAATAGTGGTACGTAGTTTGAGTAAAAGTCCATGGTTGATTAAAAGTCTCTCATACAATGACAGCTTTCCTTTGCCCTTAAAATAAAGTGACATAGCAAACACTCTAAAATTAAACTTTAAATTAACACACAAAACTGGATTGTCAGTGCAGAAGCCTTTTATTGTGGTCTGTTTCTAAATGAAAAATATATCCAAATTTTACAGGAATGCAATTATGTAAATTATAATAATTTTACTCATACTCACAAATATAAAATAGACCATAATTGCAACTGTTTAAAAAAAATAGAGGGAAAAAAGTCACTGTCAATAGGATTTAAATAGGGATTTCTTTGAGAGTCACAGCTGTAAAGCCTAACAGTACACTGAGTAGGCAACATTTCCAGTAAGTGATGCATCAAATCCTTGGTGGCAAAAGTTGGTGTGAAATTAAAATTAAAAGAGAATCCAATTCACTAAATTGTTTCATTGAGAAATGCTAATACTTTGCTTTCTTTTAAACAGTTCACTACAATATAGTCTTGGTGCACTATGTGATGTCCAAATTGCTCTGAGTTATACTGATGCAATTAAAACCACCTGACCAACATAAAAAATGAAGAAAAATGCAATGACAAATACTAGCCTGATGTGATTTCTAGTAATTCTTAAGGGGTATTGAATGAAACGGAAATGACAGGAACACATTTATGGTTTGTGCTGTTTCTCTGTAGGTTTGTGCCATTTTGAAAGAAAAGCTTCAATACTCATTGCTATTTTGATCCCTCTGACATTTGTTCCAGCTTTGATACTGCTACAATGGAGCTTCCAATGCAAAGTCTAATTTCAACGCATTTAATGTCCCTGTGGAGAGCCGTGTCTCTGCTTTGATGTCCCAATCTGTACTTCTAGTTGTGTGTATGTGCTAGAGTCAAATTGAAGCATCTTCTGCCATGAACATGAATCTTGTCTTAGAAGTAGTTTCAGATGGCACCATTAGCCTTAGAAGGAGCACAACCAGTGAAAGGAACTGTAACCACAGCCCACTGCCATTTGCTTTGGTTTTTAAGAATGTCTGAAAATTTCACATGGAAGAAAATAGATGTGTAAGAGTTTTGAGGTTGTTTCTTAATAGCCATTCATCACTTTCCTAATGGTGTTGAAGACTGCAAATGTGCTCTGGGAAGAATAGGGGATATAATTGGGACAGCTAATTCAGAGATGGCAATATACATGTAAGTTTTAAAATGTCTTGTGGTTTGCCCTTTTTTTATTCTATTGACTACAGAGACTGGAAATAATTAAATAAAAAAGAAAGAAATGCCTCCTATTTTATCATGTTGCCCCACAATGTCAGAGGTGGACGTTGGTGCTATGGCAGTAGAGGTTGAACCTTCCCACCAATATCCTGTTCCATTTTGTTGCCGTGTGACAGATGGCAGCAGAGGGGCACTCTGACACAATGGTGTCTGACATGGAAGTGCAGATGAAGCAAAGGGGTGGAATTGGATTCTTTCATGCAGCAACAATGGCACCCATTGACATTCATCAATGCTTGTTGAACGTTGATGGAGACCAAACAGATTTTTATGAGCACAGCATACAGGCTTTTTTTAATCTCTGGAGAAAATGCATAGCTAATGGTAGTGACTGTGTTGAAAAATAATGTTTTGTAGCTGAGAATTCACTTTATCGAATAGTGTTATTGTACCCTTTACATCTGTTGTAGTTTCCGTGAAAATAAATAGGAGGCATTACTTTCAGGGCGACATATATTTTGTTCCAATATATCACAGCATTATTCCCACTGATTTAGTGTTTCACTGAATTGTTCAAATACAGCTCCCCATTAATGGTGATACTAACTCTACCTTTTCCACTCAAACCATCATGTCTAAGGAATCAGTCAAGAGCAGAGGGGTGTAGTATCTGCTTGCTCCGTCATAGAGTTGCACTGTTCAGGCAGACAGTACATATTTTTCCCCATACCTGAAATGTTAGTCATACCTATGAAGATTTGTATAAGCTTCCTACAGTCAACAAAGTTTTAGGGAAATCCTGTGAAAAGACAAATCCTAGTGTTTCTTGTAGGCAGGCATCCATAGGGTATATTGCATTGCAAGGCAATGGCAAAGATTAATGGAACACATTTTTGGTACTGGCAGCCTAAGCATGGACTGTATTCAAATATAGGAGTATTTGTGTTTGAGGTAGCAGTATTCATGGCCAACGATGGTGTATGGGAGTTGTCTGCCAACTGACTGTTAGCAGCTGGTCAACGAGACAGGGTGAAAAGACAACTGGAAGAAGATTGCTTCAGTCTTCTCTTTTATTATACTGTTAAGGTATTATATTGCTGAAGCAGTAGCAAAAATGAGAACTGTCTAATCCCAAGAACTGCTTCCTTGAGAATGGAATATAGGAATATATATAACTAACAGATGATAGGATTGATGGAAATGTTTTCTGTTTCTTTTGCAAATCTACAGCGTAATTGATATGAACACCAAATATACAAAACTTACTTGAAGGCAACCTCTGCTTCATCAGTCCACAATTTCATTATATTGGTTCAATCTTTTAACTTAGTGAGTTGGAATAAATGAAAGAGATTGGGAGAGGCAATGGGAGGTGTGAAAGACTTTATTTTTTTTCCATAAATGCACTCCTTTCTTTACTTTCTAGCTCAAGAAAACTCAAGCATTACTTTTGAATAAATGCCTCTATCTAGCAAGAGAATTAAATGTTTCTCTTGCAGGTTTCTATCAGTTGCTACATATGAATCTAAACAGGTAAACAAAACTCTTGTTACATAATCTTTGAGCCATCAGTGCAAGGGAAATGCACAAACAGTATCTTTTTTCTCCTCAGATCGTGTTTTTTTCTCTGCATCTAAATAATTCTTCACTGGTGTATTTCCTTTCTAATTACGTGCAAAACGTTTTAAAAATACAAGTGTAACTACAACATGTAAGCCTGGCACAACACAATGTGAAATTTGAATCAAAACCTCAGATATAACAGTTAGAAAATAATTTTTCTACCTTTCAGTTTTATAAGCAGGACATTTTTGTTGAACCCATTTTCTCCTTAGGACTGTATGAAGAAAAATCAAACAGAAACAACATGTCTTATTTCAGAATATTGATTCTACTCTTTAGCCTTCCCAATTTTACTTTGGAAAGGTGCTCTAGCAGTTGATCTCATATATACTGTACAGTAATAGGCAAGTCTGCACAGAGTTCATAAGGGTTATGAGTGCTTAAAGCTACTATAAGAGGTTTCTTATTTCCTGAAATTATAAATACTTGAGAAAAGTGCCGTCTTTGAGAAGCTTGATATTTTCACTTTTATCTTGCTCTTTTTCTCTATAAGAAAAATACAGTAACAGGAGTAGTTCTTAAGATGTGACACTGTACTGCAATTTTGAACACTTAAGCTCATTATGTGGGCTTGCTTTTAAATCTGATGTTTCACGTTCACACAGTCACAGTGACTGAAAAAAAAAAGAAAGCAGCAATAAGTTCCAGGTTGCTTGAACCAGCTATCTGAACCTTTCATCTTTATTTGGGGAAAAGCAGTACAGCATTATCAAATTGCAGAAATACTTGAGTCCATGCTCAAGAGATGCATGCATATGTAATAACAGAGAACATTATCTAAAATCTCATATAGAGGATAGTAAGTGACTATGTAGTGCTTTCGTTTTTATTTTTTTCTTTAAGAAATGAGAGGCAGTAGACATAATATCAAATAATCACTTTTGACCAGTACATATTCTTCAGCTCACACAAATCAGTATGGCTGCACTGAAGTGAGAAGGCTCATGTTGATTTATGCTGGCTAAGCGTAGTATTTCAAGTGGTGGTCTGGTAGTGTAAGGTAAACATAATTTGCCAGTGTTGGGGAAAAGGCTAGTAAGAGCAACACACCTTGCTAAATCTGGTTTCTCGGTTACTTTCATAGCTCTTTTTCCAGGTATAGCTCAAGTGTTTCTTGATTTATGGCAATGCCAATAGAGAATGGGATTTTCCATTTCTAAGGCTTATTTATTGTCTAAATATGACATTGTCTGAAAAGCAAAATGCTCTCTACAGTGCTAGTAAGCTACAAGATGGCCTCTGTTTCCAAAACCAAACATACAAAAGAAAACCTAAAAAGCCTTCCCATAAAAAACAGAGAGATGTACATTAGGATAAAGCTGAATGATCTCTCCACAATACTCTTGTGCAGCTGCCATAACAGGGTAGTTTTTTGATCATGTTTCATAGAGCCAGTTCCAAAGTCCTGACCTGCCAGGCTCCAGAGGGTGATCTTGTACAGAAAGCTGGACACACAGTATTGTAGGGTTTGGATTGTTTGTTTGTTTTTGTTTGTTTGTTTTTTTAATAACATTGTGGAATACCAAATGGGGAAGATGGCGCCCAGCAAGTTTCTATTGGTAGTTGAATGTGGCTGCCACTATTACCACTGTGGAAATGTCTGCCCTACAGCAATATTGAAAAGGTATTTCAGTTCAGTGAGGTGACGGTTTTGACAGTGGAAGAGTGAGGCAATTAACAAGGCTAGTTTTCAGGAAAGCTGGGGCTCGATCCAAGCCTTTTTCATACCATTGGAAAGATTTCTGTTCTTTTGTTGGGCTCTGGATCTCACTGATACCGTTTTTTTTTATGAGTAAGAAAGCTAACTACTTGTTGACAGTGTCATTTGTTTCTTCCCAGACAAGCCCTTATTTTTTTTTTTGTTCCTTGGTTCTGTGAAAAGTTTTCTCAAGTTTACAAGATGTGCCTTTGGATATCTGAGATAACTCTCCGATTTGGTTAACCACTTCATTGCTTGCCTCATCTGATCTTTATCTGCCAAGGTGTACAAACATGTACAGCATGTTTCTTGACACAATGCAACAAAAGTTTTGTTTGCTTTTTGCTGTGATTTTTCCATAAGTAATAAATACTTTGCCTCCACACATGACATAATTGTGTAGATCATTGTGTAGGAAATTTTTGTTTGTCTGATACCAGCTCTGGTAAAGCAGTTGTCATCAGACCATTGCTGTATAGCCAGAGGGAAAGGATACAACTGCTCATTTCTATGATCTCTTTCAGCCAGGAAGGAAATGGCTAGGTGTTAGATTGCAGGCTGAAGGTTGTCAAAGTACATGTAGCAAGATTAAAATGAAAAGAAGTCATGATTTGAAGAGAATGGGGAGTGTTCTTTGCTTTTATTGTGCAACTGGATTGCAGNNNNTTGTTTTTTTGTGCTGGGGTTGTCGGGGGGGTGAGGGGGGGGGGGGGGGGGATAAGGGATTCCACTACCTGCTGTAAATATGCTTGGGTGTCATGAGTCTTGAATTTTTTTGTTGTTAGTCCTTTTTTATTATTATTATTTTTAAAAAAACAAAACAACAACAAGCTTTCAGTCTCCCTTGTGCCTCTATTTAACAGGGATAGCAGTAGCAGATGGTGACATCTGCTACCGACTTTCACAAGAAATTTCTACAATCCCTGCAGTTAACAGCTGCTCTTCTGCATCTCCTATAAAGTGATGGAGCCAACATCTGTCAGATTTCCCATTCTCATTTTTTTCATTGAGGTGACTAATTGCTGGTGTCCCTACAAAATGTTCTGCGCAAGAGGGGCTTAGTCAACCTAACACTGCTTGAAATACTAAGGGCTTTTGCTGGCCTTTTTTTTGTAAGTTTAGGCCAGTGAGAGGTCCAAGTATATAAAATTTTCAATACAGAGCTATTTATCTTTCATTTACTCTAAAACCTCCCAACCCGCAAGTATATCTGAATAGCCAAAGCCAGCGGAGTGCTGTTTGTGTCTTGCTGACTCCTTGCTAGATGAGAAGAATGCAGGCTAGCTAGTATTATCAGGGATCATCTGCCTAGCATATTGAAAACTTGATGGCAAGGTACCATGGCCAATGTAAAAGGAGTTACTCAGACAGTTGTGTGCTACATAGCAGCCAAGATCATTTCATGCTTTTTAGTTTGCATGTTTCAACAGAGAAAGCATGCAGTGTCCTGAAGACATGCATTCTTACTGGCTTTTTCTCCCTGCTGTGAGACTGATCCTGCTAAGTGATCCATGCAGGTGTTCTCTTATCTACACATGCAGTCAGACATCAGTGGGGATAAATTAGGATGTTAGGGTCTACTTATACTGATGCATTTGCAGTAATATTGACCATAATGAGAGAAAACTGCCAGGTGCTGTCTCTCTGCTATTTTAGTTAGGTGTGTGTTTTTTCCTAAGATAAAGAGCTGACCTTACAAAGTCAGTGAATTTACTTAATTCTTCTGGTGTTGAACATGATACTGTCTATCTCGATAGTACAGATCAGAGCACATCACAAAATGCAGAGATTTTTGTGTGTCTGTCTCATTTTCGTTTTGCTAATAACTCATCTTAAACTTGAGTTCTGGTCAACACATACATGAAGGCAATGTAATCATGCCAAAATCTGAGAGGGCTTCACTCTGTGAGCTTCAATTTTGAAAGCAGTGCCAAACTTCTGATACAAGCACTGAAGGCTGTGAACATTTCTACATGTGCTTGATTTTGGACATCGAGGTAGTCCAGGTCAGTGCCATGGAACTTGTCCCTTATGGGAACTAAACAATCACGTATGTGAACTGAATCAGGATATAGTTAAAGATTTTTCTTGAGTGAGTCACTGATAAAAGAAAATGCTGTGTTGAGCAATCTAATTATTGAAATATTTTTTGATTCAATTTTAGAAACAATAGTGTGTGAAATTCTTTCTGATTTCTTAATATTTTTCTTTTCCTTTCCATTATTGTAGTAGCCCTGGTTCCATATTTGTTTATCTGATGTACTTTTCTGGGGTCTATCACCAGTTTATCTAGATAGTTCTGAATATAGCTCTTACAAAAACTGAGTAATTTCTTGCCTGTGGGTTTAGATTTTTGAAACAGCTGCATTCGCAACCCAGATCTCTCCCTGAGCAAATTATTATCTTATCAGATACATCTTCTTGTCATTAAATCATGTGCTCCCTTGTGGCTTATTCCGTGTTGAGAAGAAAGTAGATTACACTTTTTGCTGTTTCCCATGATTGATTTAACTTTTTTGCGTAATTTCCAAAAAAAAAAAAAAAAGGTAGAGTACCCACCCAATTTACAAAATGTTAAAACTACTAAATCTAGAAAACCACCTTGTCATGTAATTCTTTATATTTCTAAAATTGTATTAGCTGATGTCAGTGTTTGTTTCTGAAATTGAGTGAAGACACTGCATCTAATGAAATACCAACTCAAACCTCTGGAATACAATGTTAAGCAAGATATGGCAGTCAGCAGTCACTTCAGCCATTGCTCTTGCTGTTTCATCTGAATAAGTATTTTTTTCTTTTGTGACTTTCTTTTGTGACAAGTTTTTTTCTCCTCTGATTGTGCCAAGACCTGACTGAAAGTTCCCAGAAAGCTGTGCTTTAGAAATACAAAGGAAATCCACACAGACTCCTCACGTGTATAGTCAGTTTAATTTCAGACCATTAAATGTATTGTATACTTTTTGGGGCTGTGCAAAATACTTCTATTTATAAACTAATCTGCATCACTTTGAAATAGATGAAAATCACAACAACAGGATAGCTGATTTGTGTTAGTCTTCATCAGGTATTTTTTGAGCATGTTTTAACCAGTCCCAAGGATTTTTAGCAGTATGTACTGTCAGTTATACATAGAATCATAGAGTCATGGAATGGACTGTGTTAGAAGGGACCTTAAAGCTCATCTAGTTCCAACGTCCCTGTTGTGGGCAGGGTTACCTCCCACTAGATGATGTTGCCCAAGGCCCCATCCAACCTTGCCTTGAACACTTCGAAGGATGAGGCATCCACAGCTTCTCTTGGCAGCCTGCTCTAGCGTCTCACCACTCTTCAATAATAAAGAATTTCTTCTGAAAATCTATCCTAAATCTCCCCTCCTTTAGTGAAAAGCCATTACCTCTTGTCCTATCACCATCTCCAGCTTTCCTGTAGGCCCCCTTTAGGTACTGGAAGGCAGCTATAAGGTTTCCCCAGAGCCTTCTCTTCTGCAAGGTGAACAAGCCCAATGCCCTCCTCTTGTCTTCATAGGAGATGTTCTCTAGCCCTCTGATCATCTTTGTGGCCTCCTCTGGACCCATTCCAGCAGCTCCACATCTTTCCTGTATTGGGAGCCCCACAGCTGGACGTAGTACTCCAGATGGGGCTTCGTGAGGGGAGAGCAGAGAGGGACAATCACTTCCATCTCCCTGCTGGCCACTCCTCTCATGATGGAGCCCAGGATACTTATTCCCCTCACTGTTGATATGTGCACACCTTGCCAACCCTACTAAAACATTTGTGCTCCAAGGACTTAGGATTCTACTCAATTGTTAGGCACCATCTGACAAATTAAAGCTATGTCCAAAAGCTTGAAAATTCTTCCACAATTTACAAGTATTCATTATAATTAAACTGTTGCCACATGTTATGTAGATGTTGCAATAACAGTAGTATATTTCACTCTGTATTGTATGTCATCCCTATGGAATGATAAATGCTAAAACAAAAGGTTGTGGGCCGCAGTTAACAGGATTCCCCTGAAACACTTCAAGGTTGCTCTTTGATAAGGGAAAACAAATTAAAACCTAACCAACAGAGAAAACACAGTCCCATGTTTTCTTTACTTTCTCATAACTTTTGCCCTGGGCCCTCACCAAAGTGATCACTCCGGTGCAGGTGCATTGCTCAGCAGAGCAGAGATGGTGGCACACAGGGTTTCCTGCTCCAAGGAGACCAAGGGAGAGCAGAGACCCCATTGGATCTGGCAGCACTCAGAGAGAGGCTGACAGGTTGGCGGGCATGCCAGCAGTGGCAGCAGCCATTGCCCACATAAACAGAGGTGGCCCTGTGGAGCACTGCAGCCAGAATGGGCAGTCAGGGCATGGCATGGCAGTTGGAGGTAGGGCACTGTCACTACTGTCACCCGCTTGCAAGGAGCTCTGGTCATGGCACCCACCAGGCAGAAAGCTGTGGCCTCTGCATCCCCTGTGGCCTCTGCAGCCACAGGAACCAATACAGCCACCCAGACAGAGACCTTGACAAATGAGAGGGCAGGGCAATCACTAACCACATTAAGTTTAACAAGAGCAAATGCCAGGCACCTGGCTATCTGTACAGACTGAGGCACAAGAGGCTGGAGAGCAGCCCAGCAGAAAGGGATCCAGGGGTTCTGCCCAGCAGCAAGTTGAACACAAGGCAGCAGCGTGCCCTGGCAGCACAAAGGGCCAACGGTACCCTGGGGTGCCCCAGGCTCAACACTGCCAGCTGGGTGAGGGGAGGGATGGTCCCACTCTGGTCTGTGCTGTGTGGCCTCACCTCAAGCGCTGCGTGCAGTTGTGGGTGCCACAATATAAGTAGGACATGGAAGTATTAGAGAGGGCAACAAAGATGGTGAAGAGTCTGAAGGGCAAGGTATATGAGCAGCAGCTGAGATCCCTTGGTTTGCTCAGCCCAGAGCAGAGGAGGCTGAGGGGAGGCCTCATGGTGGCCTACAGCTTCCTCACGAGGGGAGCGGAGGGGCAGTGCTGAGCTCTGCTCTCTGGTGACAGTGATAGATCTCCCAAATTCTATGTAACTCTTGAAAATAGAATAAACTGAAAGTTATTCCTGGACCTAACTGCTTTGTTGATTAGGGATGGTACTAGTGGTACAATTCATTTCAAGCATTTATTCTGAAATGTCATTGAATCTTGAGCAAATCTAATTGAGTGACATAGTAGGCATTTGAGTTTGCAAATGCTCCTTTCTTCCACTCTCTTCAGATGCATAAATTAGACATAACCTGTTGCATGCGTTCATTATTGCAAATCAGGCCAGTAACTGCTAATTCTGGCATGTTTTACAGCAGGAATATGACTTCCTTTTCTCAAGTTTTTGCATTGATTTTGATATCCGCTAGGTATGTTTGTCCCCACAGACCGTAAAGTATTTAATAAAAACATTTAAAGCAAGATTGGCATAACAGTAACTCAGGCTGTGAACTTGAAAGTTTCATTTCATCTAATGACAATCGTAGCTAAATGCTGTCTTTGCTGCCTAATTCTGCAGTTGCTTTTGCTGGTGTTACTAAAAATCTGGCAGCAGTTTTTGTCATGCTGGTGAATCCAAGACCAATTGCCAAAATAGTGTCAGAAAACTAACCAATGAATAACAAACACGTCATTATTAAAATTTTACTTGTGCCTCATAATGGTATCATGATCTTAAACTGTACTTAAATGAAAAATAAGCTCTTTGTTTTGAAATCATGGAATTAAGCAATTCTGGGTTTGAGTTCATTTAGTGTGCAGCAGCTATTGCACAATTTTGGTCTACTTGCAAGTAAGTGAGGCATCTACTCTCACTTTGGTTCTGCAGGTTCCTTGTGGGTTTGGTGGTGGGATGACATCATCTGGTTTACCGTCACATTTATAGACAATGATAACCAGGCATCAACACTCACGGAGAAACCCACACAGTCATCAGGGAATGTTCATTCATTTTTTCCAAAGTTATGTATGTGTGTGAGTATGTGGATGATGGTTGCAAATGGTTGCCTGTACATGAAAGACTGATGAAATAATTAGTATTTTCAATAACGTTTGCAGTAAAAGCAGAATAAATAGAGTAGTAAAAAGTATAAAGTTGTATGTGCTGTCCAGAGTGATCATGTACATGAAGGCTCATTCAAACTTAAATGGTTTAATATTTAATACAGAAGTCTTGGGGTTGAAGGAAAAAAAACCTTAGATTTGACACATTTTAAAGTATGCTTTTCTTCTAGTGCAATAAGGAAAAATATTAGGACACTGACATCAGCTTGGATAGTGTTTACTGCGGAAGTAGATGTTTGTTGTGAAAGTAGAGATAAAATAACTTGGGATATCAAAGTTCTTCTTTAACTGAAGCTTTTGTATGGTTTATTTTTCTGGCTTGACATAGTGTATAGTACGTTTTTGTCTTGACGTCTTTTGGGGGCTTTGGCTATTAGAAGAAGTTAGGGAACAATTTCCCCATCTAACCAAGTTATGAACAAATCCTGTTTAAGAAAATCTAAAGCATTACTCCAGTAGGCCATGCGAATTTAATTTAATTATAAAATTATGAGTCTAAAGTTATGCTGAATAAGAACTGTAAAAAATACAATTTTAAGGCTTGGAGGGATGCTAACAAGCCATTCAACATTAGTTTTAAGAATCTGTAAAGGGCTTTATTTACTTATTTTGTATATTTAGCAAGCACATTTTCTAAGTAGTTGTCATTTTCTTTCCCAGCTATTGTATATATTTACCGTAGAATTACCTGTAATCAAAAAGAATCTCCATTGCGATCTCATGAATTTGGATTTTACTGCGTATCTTTTTTCACATCTGTACTATTATCATGAGAACAGTTTTGAGATGCAATACTGAACGTCACATTTGTAGATCAGATTTCTGTTTTGTTAGCATTTGTGCAAGCTTTCCTGTAATATACTTTTGTTTCCACTAAAAGCTTTCATGATTTATTCAGAGTACTAGATCTCTATTTGCCCTTATTTTTTTCTTTTTGATGCACAAGAGCAGGTCTTTGTCATTTGGTGGACTGTAATTTTATTTAGTGTGCTGCTGCTTCAAAGTAATCCAGGTTAAGATGGAAGTTTGTTCTCCAGGTGCATTTCCTTCAAGAATCCATGGCTTCTGTTTATTGACGGTGTTTGAAGAAGGCTTCTCTAAATACAGTACTTCTCTGTGAAACTACCGTGTCCCCTGCTTTCCACAACACCTTCACCTTCATCTTTTTTCTTTTTTTCTCATTATCCCCTTGAAGTGGATTAAGGCAAATGCCTCTTACTATTCTGTAGCCTATCCGGAAGGAAATGCTTATGCAGCCACATGATACGATAAATTCTTTTTGAATGTTTTGCCTTTTATTACAGAGAATTTTATAGCTGTGATCCTTCAGACACTTACAGAGTCATCTTGATGCTTATGGGCTCTGACTCTAAGTCTAGTTCTGTTGTTTCTGAAAAGAAAGCTGTTACCAGTAAGTGAATAACAGCTCAATCACACTGGTCAGGTTTTCAAACCTGCTGTTTAATGACAATGAGAGTGTTCAGATTTTTCAAAGCACTGAGATATACATATTGAAAGGGTGGGTGCTTTACAGAATTCTAGCAAGATAAAAACATAATGATAAGAAATAATTTTGAGAGGACATGATAATTCCATGCTTCTAAAAGCAGAACAAGTCAACTGTGTAATGATGTGGGCAGTGGTTACCTGGAAATGTTTCCTCAGCCTCATTTCCCTTTTACTTCAAAATATTGTTTGTGGGAAAAACTGAATATATTTCATTTAAAAATAAAATAAAAGTTGTGCTTCCTGAAGTACAAGAAAATGTACTTATGATACTTGAAAAATATCAACAATTTTAAAAATAGTATGAAGGACCTGTAAATGATTTGGTTCAGATCTGATTTGTATTTGACTCAAGTGACTTTGGTTTCCTCACACCAATAATGATTTCACTGCCTTTGTGTGTCTGAATCAGTTCAAGCTGAAAAATGCAAAATTCATATGACGAGGGAACTTCCTCTGGCAAATTCTCTGCTAAACAATCATTCCAATCCAATATCAGAAGTATGTAGGTTGCTCTGAAAGTAATGCCTTTTACTTATTTCCTTGGAAACTACACCAGATACAAAGAGCACAAGAACACCATTTGATAGAGCAAATTCTCAGTTACTAATTTTCAACACAGTTACTGCCATTAGTTACACATTTTCACCAGTGATGAACCAGAGGCTGCATTTCACGCTTGTTAAAGTTTGCACCAGCGAAAGTGACCGCTGTCACTGTCACCGCTGCTGAAAGGCTCCATCCACTGCCTCACTGTGCTCACAGCCACTGCTTGGTCTCCATCAATGTTCGACAAGTGTCAATGACCGTCAGTGGGTGCCATTTTTTCTGCATGGAGGAATTAAATTCCACCCCTTTGCTCCACCTGCACTTCCATGTCAGGCACCACTGTGTCAGAGTGCCCCTCTGCTGCCATCTGTCACATGGCAACAACATGGAATGGGATATTGGTGGGAAGGTTCAACCTCTACTGCTGTACTGCCAACATCCACCTCTGACATTGTGGGCCAACATGAGAAAATAGGAGGTATTTCTTTCAGAGCAGCCCTCGTATTTCCTTTGTGTTTTGGTTCTGAATTAGATTCAGCAAAGGCTTCACATGACAGTTCAGATTCAGTTCCCATTTTAGAATAAATATGTTGAAGTGATTTTTTATTTTGGTTCTGTTTGAGGGAAACAAAAGGCAAACAGCTTTTTCATACTTGGGCACTACTTAGCTACATTGTGCGCTTCCCTCTGCTTGGGTAAGCTGCTTTATGGGGTTGTGGCATGCCTCCTGACTGACATGCAATAGTACAGTGCTGCAGTGTTTGACTAACAAGTAAAATCAGGGAATGTATTGATTCGAGGAGAAAGATCTTACTGGGATTAAAATGTGGGAATGATCTTCACTGATTTGGTCGTAGGTTGAAGTAGTTTGGAGAGAGCTTGTGTTTGTGTCCAAATCCACATGTCAATATGCCTAGGAGAAGATCAGGGAAATGTGAATATTTAAAAAAAAAAAAAAAAAGAACAAAGAGGGACGATATAAAAATCTGAAACTTGAACCTGAATTTTTATAACCTTGTCATCATATAAGCTGAATAAAGAGAATACTTTGTGATGAATAAAATACTGTTTACTGAATTCCATTGAAACTCTTGAGAATGACTTAAGAATTTAACTTCATTTTTAGTAAGCTGATATGCCTTTAGTGCTGGCTACTTTTAAATCCCTCAGCAAATATTTTTGTCGTATTTAAGTTTATTGTTTCTGTATAATTGCTCACAATTTGATTGTTTTTTCTTTTTCAGTAACTTGGGTTGCGTTCTTTTTTTTCCATTGGTGGATGAGATGTTAGGGGATGTGAGTGGTTTCTTTAGCTGCCTGTTCTGGGCTATGCAGAAACTTGACTAAGTAGCTGTTTTTTTCTGATGTGTTACAATTTAGATGTTTTAAGAGAAACAAATGAGTTGAGAGTTAAACTTTTAATATAATTTTATCCATATGTACTTCCAAAGTGTGGATGAAATTGATTGGTGTTATTTGATATTCAGCAGTTCAACTTCATTAGGAATCTGCACAGTTGTGACGCTCAGCAGCTCAGAAGATTGTGTTGTAGAAAGCTCATAAAGTACCCTTTTCCAAAATAATGCCAGGAGCACTGCTAGTACTGTGCGTGGGCACAGGAAGAACAAATGAGAGAGCGAGCAGAACCGTGCCACAGTGATGTCAATAGGACACCATTGTCCCTTTTTTCTGCAGCCCCTTCTTGGAACCCTACCCAAAGACACCAAACCTGCATGTGAGTTCACAGCACTGAATGCAGTTATTGTGGCACTCTGTCCTGAAAGACATGATTAAATTTTACACGTTACAGCAAAATAAATAAGATTTTGCTTATTTTTAAGCACGAGAGTTGTTCTTATGACATCAATGGGTAGGTATGTTTGAGAGTATATTTGAAGTCTGAGATAAACCTGAAGGCTGGAGATGTTTGTGCTCATATCTTTTAAGAAATTATGCTCTAAGATTTCAGAGTTAGACCATTATCCTCAGCGGTTTACAAGGTCCGAATTGCAGATCCATCCAGTCTAATGTGGAAATAAAAATGTGAAGCAAGGCCACCACAATGACAAAAGGGGTTTCACTGTGGGGAATATACTTTAGATATAACTAGGACACTTCAGTCTGGAGTAAGCACATAGGAGGTGTTAAAAGTACCAGCAATCCAAAGTGGCTGGGAGAAGGTGAATGTGAAATGATCGCTCCCTCTCATTATTTCATGTGATGATGCCTGGTTCTCATCTTGCCAAATGACAAGTTCAAAGCAAGTAACAAAGGATTCGCCTTTATGGTGTGTTTGTGATGTGAACAGTTTGTTTTCACAGGATTTTGCTGGTTTCAAAAATTTCCATGGGTTCAAAAAGCAGTTGAAGAAATTTGTGGAAATTCATCAAAAGTCATGCACACTCAAATCTCTGAAAGCAGAAAGAGAATTCCAGTGAAGGCTTTCTCTATAGAGCATAGGGATTTTGTGTGTGTATTTCTTTCCTAAGAATTCTATGTTACCAGTTTTTGGGAGAGGGTACCAAACTATGTGGACTTTTGTCAGCTTTACGGAAGCTGTTTTTGTTTTTGCACACAATTTTAAGAAAACAGAAATAATTGAGTGAGGGGGAGGATTTATTCTTAAACATTTGTTGCTTAATTGTTTTAATTAATAGTGAATATATACTTTCTTTTCTGATTTAGTGCCATTGTCCTTTTCCTTTTTTTGGATATTTTTTCAGTGTTATTAGAATTAGATTTTTATCCTAGTTTCACCTTTGCTTGCCTTCTCTTTTTTAATACATATGAAATTTATTATTTAGGTTTAATATTTACCATGAAAACAACTTATTTTTTTTTAAAAAAAAACTTAAGTACTTTTTCTCTTACAAACACCAAGAATGTGGTTTTCTAAGCAGAGTAAGAGTAGTTCATCGTACTAACTTTCCTCCTGGAAAAGGAGTGATAATTGTGACATTTGTACAGTTGGACTAGATGATCTTGTAGGTCCATTCTAACCTTGTGTTTCTATGATTCTATGATTGATTTCATTGAGGATGCTGAAGTCCTTTGGGTCCATGGCAAGTAGACTCATAAAATAATTTAGGTTAGAAGGGACCTCTGAGTTTATCTGGTTCAGCCTTTCCCACTGAAAGCAGGATTAGCTTCAAATTTGAATATGGTTGCTGAAGACCTTGTATAATTGTGTTTTGAATAACTTTAAGAATGGAGATCCCCAAGCCTTTCTGTACACCCATTCCAATGCTTAATGCTTTTCTTTGAAGAAAAATGTAGATTGATTTGTATCTAAAGAGAGTTTCCTATGCTGTGAGCTGTGTTGATTAGCTCAGATGTGCAGTATCCACCTTAGAGGAGTCATAGAATGGCTTGAGTTGGAAAGAACTTTAAGGACCATCCAGTTCCAACCCCCATGCCATGGGGAGGTTTGCCACCCACTAGATCAGACTGCCCAGAGCCGTATCCAGCCTGGCTCCATCTTCTCTACAGCCTCCTGTTAGGCAGCTGCAAGTTGCAGTTGTGGGCTTTTCAAGGCTGACCAAAACCAGTTCCTTCAGCCTCTCCTGCATGCTCTGGCCCCTGGTCATGCTGATGTTCCTCCCCAGATTCTTTTCAATATTTTCAAATTTTCCTTGTGGGGTAAAGTGGGGAGACTTGAACTTCACCCAGTACTCTCAGCAGTGTCGAGCAGGAGGAGGAATTGCTTCCTTCAATGTGCTGGCGATGCTTTAGGATGCAAATGTGAGAATGTCTGTCCTTAGTGGCCCTGCTGTTATGGCCTAGTGCTGCCCATTCCTGACTCTGTGGGCTTTAATGTAAACCTGTCTGCCATTGAGTAGGAAAGCTTCTGCTTCCTCAAGATGCAGAGAAAACTTCATGAGAAAGTCTTCACTTACTATCCCCTCACTATTCCTTTAGGTTTCTTCCATAGGAGACCATGGTTAAATCTGTTGTTGTTTGCCTGAGTCATATGACTTGGAGCAGCTATGCAGCTGCTTAAGTTTGAATTTGAATTAGCTGTGGAAAAGACGAGGAACCTCTCTCAGATGAAATAACACGTATGTTCAAGAAAGTCATAAATAGAACCAATTTTTATTTTAGTAGATCTATCGTATCATAACAATTGCCAAAGTGTTTACTCACAGGTGCAAAATACTTAGAGAGTCTCCTTAATCTGCAATTATTGTTGCCCTCTCGTCTTGACCTGTGTTGAAGTGTTTTATAAACAATTTCAAGAATAAATGAAGTATTAGAAACAGTTATTATAGAGGAGGCAAAGTTATTTGCTTTGCTCGAGTGAAGGGATATAATTTATAAAGGACTGATTATACTAATCTGTTTTCTGGGTAGCCTGTAAGTTTACTTTACCATGGCAAGGGAGAATAACAGAGAAATTGTGTCATGGGAGCCAAGTAAGATATTGTAGCAGTAGGAAATCCATTTGCCTTGTTTTACAACCATTTGTCTTGTCCGTCGTTTCTGTCAAATGATCATTTGAATCAGAAGTATTTAAAGAGATTTTCTTCCTTTACATTAATGAGAACAAGAGAGGCTTCTATGCTGCAGGACATTCGTACTAGGCCTTTCCTTCTTTAACATGGCTACCTGCCAGCTCGTGTTATTATTAAAAGTTGCTTCATTCAGTACGTTTTATGAAGTGGCTCTGCCTTGCTTCTTGACTGTCACTGAGGCTATGAGTCAAGAAAAAGAACAGGAGCAGAGCCTAGCTAAGAAGCAGTTTAAGCTGAGAATATTAATGGGAAGTTTTTTACTTCAGATATTTTCTTTTCAAGGTATGCGTTTGTATCAAAAGAAAAATACTGCAAAAAGCAAGTTTGATCTCTTTGCTTTACCGATTTAAACAAATTGCTCCTGCTTTGCCTTTTGTTTACAAAGCTTAGCGCTAGCAAAACTCCCTTGCAACTCATAAGGGTTACATAGGCGCAAGGGCCCTTTCTAAGAGGGAACAGCTTAAGGATTTCAGATGCTCCCTCTGTAAGCCTGCAAGCCCTTCTCACCTCGGCTTTGCACTTCTGTCAAGCAGGGATGAAATGAGACTTACGAGTCCAGGAATCATCAAAACAACAGAGCCTGTTGGCTCCAACACAGCTGGAGCTGAGAAAGTGATGTCTGTTCCTCCTCTTATGTGGCTTTTTCTGTCTCTTTTCCGATCTCCCTGTGAGGCAGACAGAGTGGAGGCAGCAGAGCAGCAGGGAAGAAGAAAGGGTGACAGCGGCTGTCTGTTCCAAGTCAGAGGACAATTTGGTAGTGTCCCTTTGCAATTAGAAGAACATTTGTCAGCCATGACATCTGCCAACCATAGCTTTGCAGCCCCAAGAAGAGCTTATCTTACTGAAGTGTTTTTGACTGTTTTCCCAAGCAGATAGGAGAGAAGGCACTGTCATTTCCAAGATCAGTATTTGAGTAAGGCAGGCTATACTTGAATGGGGTGGGATATTGTTGTAGACACGTATGTTATTGTATATTCATTTCTAGTGCTGCTGGCAGGAGCAGAGGGGATGGAGGAAGATACCTTAATAACACGCAATTGGTGTCAGCAGCATTTGATTCTACCTCCTACAGTAATTCTGTATCCTACAGTAGCTGTCCTGCAGTTCTAACACCCTTTTAGAAATACTCCTTAGCAGTTCTGAGACACTACTAAAATATTCCCTAGCTTTTGCAGTTGTCATTTTGAAATAGTCAGTAAATTCCATGGGTAAGCATTAGGTACTTTATCACAGAGAGAGTTGAGGCCCGTGTCCAGAAGAATGTGGTCAGAGGAAGTCAGAGTTTCTGAGAGCTGATGCTTTGCCTGCTTCATTCAAAGCCCATGGGGGTGCTCTGGGGAACAAATGTGGATTTCTCTCTGGCTCAAGGGAGGTCCCTTGTCATGAGATGACATATGAGGGTTATGCATATAAGTACCAAACCCTCACACTCCCATACTGTGCAGCATTTCACAGCCTGGAGATAAACAGACTAAAATAACAGCTATATTTTCTCTCCGATTCTCTGTTTGCTAGGCTATTAAGTCCCATTTGTCTATTCCTGTCTGAGTCATCTTCCAGGTCTATCTGTTCTGTAAATTAGATACGATACTTTCTGTCAGATATCACTTTTATTTGAAACACTCAGCACTGCATTCTGTAAAAATTCTCGTGAATAATTGCCAAAAGGTGGTGACTACAGTATCCCCAACAAATGCACATTATGAATGGTCCTCTTTTTTAGCCTAGAATTCCTTTAAACATGCCTGTTGGGTTTTGAGTACCTGCAGTTAAATGGTGTTGCTTTTGGCAGGGCTTGGTGAGCAAATGAGGCATAATCTCTCTGATCTCAGTAGTCTGGTCAGCCAGCCATGACATTCTCAGTGTCTTTTCTTTCTACACCCTGTCTGAACAGAGCCATAGCCCAGGCAGCTCTCAGTGGGGTTGCCAAAGATTACCATGTGCAGTGAAGCAGCAGATGGCAGGACAGTGGAAAATATGCAGTCCCAGTCCCTGGGTTCATGTGGGGTTCAGGTTTAAATTTCAGCAATTCTCTCCCTGTTCCTCGAGGCCCTCTATAAACTGCCCTTTGAGAGATGATCTCCTCAGCGTGCACTTGGGAACCATTTAAAATTCAGTTTTGTACAGTTTTGAAAGTGGGTTCTAGACTGCAGCTGAAAATTAGGAAGGTTGTGCTTTGGCTACAGAAGTTAGGTTTCCTCACCATCCAAAGACATTTGTGTGAGCATGAGCGATGAGGTAAATATGAACACATCCTGAAAGCTATAGAGAGGGAAAAAGGAACACTGCAAACTTGATTAGCTCAAAAATTGTGTAATGGGTGATGGAAGGGTGCCTCTACAGGTTTCATTCAAACTTGTGCCTGTTTAGTCTGATAGATGGCTCTTATTTGCACCCCCTCCCTCCCCCAGCCTCTTCTTTCTTATTCCTTGCACAAAATAAATAGTGCTCACCTGAATGACTAGATGTTCAATATATGAAGCAGTGATTAAATAAGAACCGAGTGAATTGCTGAACATCTTTTCAGAATTTGCCAAAGAAGCTCAGGTATAAATCATTTTTCCATAGCAGCATTAACCAGACTGAACTGTGAATCCATCATTTCTTTTTCTGCAGTTCTTTATCTTTGCTGAGCTTCAGAATCTGTAGGACTCCTGCCTCATTCGTCACAAGGCAATAGTTTCTGCTCCCAGAGCAAATCCATCCTCTGCACAGGGAACAATCTTATTAGGAAAAAGATACAATATATAATTAATCTAATCTGGAAGTATGTCATGAAACTGTATCATTGTGCATTCAAAAACAACTCTGGCGCATGGAGTCCTAACTTCAGTGCTAGAATTTACAGCTTTCTTCCTGAACAAGCACAGAGCGTGTGTATGTGCATGTGTGAGGTTCAGAGAGCATGCACAGCTACCTATGTGGATACTAAAATTATGTGAAAGGTCCCACTAAAAATACAAAGCCAGGAAACTCAGAATTGGGCTAACTTTCTGTCCTGGTTTCACCCCATTGTGCTGAAGTATTGTAGGCATCTCAGAACAGCAGGTGATCTGACTGCCTCTTCTGTTCCTAGAGGAAGTCTAAACCAACTTAAATGGGAAATATCACAAAAACAGGATAACAATGAATTTTTGGAGCCTACAAAGGAAGAAGTGTTCTTAAAAATACTGATATTAAAACAGTAGCAAGCATGAAAAGTTGAACTGTGCAAAGTGGACATTTTGTTCAGATGTTCTTTTTTGCCATTTAATTGCTTTCCAAACGTTTTGTACAGCTCATTTCTGCTTTGTTTCAGGGTTTCTTATGCAAAATTATTGTGGTAATTAGACATATTAATGGTGAAATGTGTAAGCTTGGATTCTTTGTAAACTCAAGTATTCTGACTTCAGTAGGACTGCAGCAATTCATCTTAGTAGAAAACTGGGCTCTCTATGTATATAGCTGCGTATTTATCTTTATTTAATTCAAGTATTAATTACACTATAAAAACATTATTCCCACTTGGAAAGAATGCAAGAATGGGATTCAGTTTCAGTGACAATGTCTGAAAAAGTGAATATTCATTGAAATGCATGTACATTTTCTACAGCCGCTATAATTTTACTGGTTTCCTGTGTTCAAGGGATTTTTCCAGTAAATACGATGTCTATTTATTCACCTCACTGCCTTTTTCATTTTAAAATGAAAATTAACTTCATTCCCGGGATTTGTCCCAGAGGGGGGTTTGCTCGCAAACAGTGCCCTTTACGCAACCTCCTGACGTATCTCCTCCTGTGGGAGAGCTGCCCCTCTGCCTGGCCGCGTTCGCAGTGTGGGGTTTGGGTGTGGAAGCCATAGCACCCTTGCTTAACTCCACAGTCCCCAGAGAGTGATCACGGCCCGCTCTGAAATAAGGACATAACTTTTTATGGCAAGTTTAGGCAACTGGCAGTAACTACGGCTAGGTGAAATAATGTTTTTATTGGCTCTCTGAATGTAGGAGGTCAACATAGCTTGGCCAAACATGTCCAAGTTTTTCGGGAACAGAAAGGCTGTGCTGTCTTTGTTGGCTTTCACTCTTCCTGATATCTCATCAACTTGTCTCTTCACTTCCTTCCCACTCTCCTCTCACCCTGTTAGGTTTGGGAGTTTGCTTTAAGGTTTGGGTGTTCTTTCTGCATCATGACTTTGGAGCACATTTCAAGGAGGTTTGTTGTTAAATACTGTGTTTGAGGAGTATCGCCTTGTTGTTATCCAAGATCATGACTTCTAGTGTTGTCCTGCTCTGTTCTCAGCACCCTGCTTGTCTGTGTGCAGAAACAGAGCTGAGGAAACTGGGACAGCTGGGGTGGAGGGAGTGAGCTGAAAGCACTGAGAGCTCTTCTGCTATTCCTAGTAACGTATCAGCCTGACTGCACGCTGCAGTGCACAGCTTGAAGAGTTTTCTGAACTCTTATGTTAGGGCCATATGTGTACTTGATCAGTTTGTTGTGAGACTGAAGGAGTATCTGTAGCTGGAGCAACAATTCATCCTTGTAATGGTAATTGCAGGCGATCAATTGATTTATACATTGAATTCTTTGGATCATCAGTGGTGTGAGAGATGTACTTCTCACAGACCCCAGCTGAGAATCCAATTACTCATAATGCAGGAGTTGGAAGGAAATGTAGTGCCTTGCATTTTATGTGCCCTGTTCAAGTACAAGAAAAAAACTGTGGTTCCCCTATGAGCAGAAGCTGAGATTTCTTTCTCTCCTCCTCTCCAGCTCTCCTTAGTCCTTTGTTACTTATTGGTGAACTCTTTGCCTATGGCTCTTTCCAGTTCTCTGGCCCAATAGAGTTTGATGGTGTTTCAGGACCCTGTCTCGGCTGCTCCTGGGGCAGAGGGTGGTTTATGACAATTGAGAAGCATTCACTGGATAATGTACTAAGGGTTCCCTACAGGGTGCCTTGAGGACTGCCACTGTCACAAAGCTATTCAGAAGAAAGCTTTAAGAAAAAAAAACGTTGAGCAGCAAAGCTCGAAAGGGAAGCACATGGATTTAGGAACACCTTGAGTTTGTATGAGTGTCAAACCTGTCTAGAATTGCTTATTAGTTTGTGTGGGAGGCAAGGTTTCATATAAGATATTTGGCTGTAGCTAGTCTGTTTTTCTCTCTCCAAGAAAATACATAAGCACTGACTCAGCAAAGTTACATGCACTGTGATTGGTTTTAAGGCTAGCTCTTATTACAGTCTCTCCTGTCTTTAGTAGACATACTTGGAAGTTCTTTTTACCCCTGACTTGAAGTGAAATGACACATTTTACACTTGGAAATTTGCACATTAAAAATTGGCACCAAGGTTGATGTACAGAAAGACTCAGAAGATCTGTGCAAAGTCTTGATTATACAGTGACCTGCCATGACCTAACATCCCGGCTACCTGGAGAGGCTGAGGGACCAGATTTTGTCCCTCACAGGTCAGGAGATCTAAGAAACTGTATTAGTCAGTTGTGTGTCACCAGGTAAGATTAAAAGCCTTGCTTACTTCTTCTCAAGGGAATGCTAGGGTAAAGGCTGACTATCTCGGCTTGAACCATCAAACAGCACATAAAAGCACATAGTGAACAGCACTTGATGTGCTCCTGGTTGCTGGGAGAATGGAGGAAGAGAAAGATAGAGAGGAAAGAAAGAGGTATTAAATTTAGAGGGCACAAATGTCCGAACTTTGCTAGTTATTTAACAAGCTGAGTTAAAATCAGTTTTTGTGCACATTGCCTTAGACTGTATGAAATTTCTGTTTTGTACAATTGCTGCATTTTTCTTTTGTTTGCAACCATTTCTAGCTAATGTAGCCCCAGATCAGCAAAGCATGTGCTTAACTCAATTGCTTACACACACCTAAACAATATAAAGAGACCGTGCTGATGGGCAAGCACACTCGTGCTAATCCATAGCTCATACATGCAAGAACTTGTCTAACTCCGTGACAGCTTAAATGAGTACTTTAATTCAAAAATGTTAGATGTACAATTTAAAAAATATATCTTAAATGAGTGTTGAACAAATCAGAGTGGCTGAATACGTTTACCTTTATTTTAAAATGTAGGGTATAAGAACTGTGATTAAGAAATCAAAGTGAATAGTTTAGAGCAAAAGGTTAAGTTTTCTGTAAGCGAAACATTGCTCTGTTTATGTAAGTGCCATTAGCAGCATAAACTTGGGAACAAGAATAACACTTTTACATATTGTTTTCAGTATTAATGTTTGGTTTTTCCTTTATAAGAATCTTTGATGCCTCACCTTTTCCTGTTCAGTGTACAGTTCCTGAAGGGAAAATATTTTAATTTAAGAAAAATTATATAGAGGAAATATACTAAAATAACAGCTCTGTGCCTACCTATTATTGCTGGTTTGTCACCATATCCTTTTAACCAGCCCATGTGATAGGTCCAATACTTAGTCGTGAATATTTAGTCCTGAATAAGGTCATTTTTAATGTGAAATCTAATAGCTTTGTGTCCCACGGACTGCTAATTAAATGTCACTTCTTTCACAGTCACGTTAGAGAACTGCCACCATGTAGTCAAAGAAATCATCCTGTCATTGTTCTGTGCAGGGGTGGAAATGTACATCTGTTTGCATGCAAAATAGTCATGGAGAGTTTTTAAAGCTCTGTTGACAAATCCCAGCGTGGATGGTTAGCAGCGCTAAATCACTGAGGAATGTAGCTTGCTGTGGTGTGACCTACTGGCAAACATCACATCTGATTCTCAGCTTTCATGACCATTGGTACATCTCTCGCCCCACTTCCATGCCCCTTTAGTTGTCTCACCAGGCAGGCAGGCTTCATGCTGTTTTTCTGCCCCTTTGGAAAAAGGAAAGTCTTCTTTCTGTGTTCCCTCTCGATTTCTGTACTTTGTCATTCCGTGTAAGTGTCTCCCACTCTCACTTTCTGCTCTGATTATGAAAACTGTTGATTTCTGTTGCCTCCATGCCAATTCACATGAACTAACTGCTGTTGCCTTCATCAATCCAAAAGTCTTCAGTGTGCTTTTGGGTTGGAAGAGCAGAGTGTACGCCATGCCTTCAAAGTATTGCCCTCCTGCTGCTGATGTGTCCTACCTGAGCACGTATTTATCTTTCTGCTTCAATCTCCTACCAACATTTAAAAAAAAAAAAAACCCTAGGACATTTGTCTTTAGGCAAGGAATTCCAATTGGAAAAGGATGGTGCAAATGGAAAATGGAACCAAACTGATTTTTTTCCTATGTTAGCATTTTACTTTTGCCATTGGAAAGTTTTATTAAAAATGTCTGTCAATATATTATTAATGGTTTTGTTGTCAGTATTTAATGGGATGAATACTGCATCATTTTATTGAAATCACACATTTTAATGTAATACTGATTTGGAATCCCTTGATAAGGAGGAACAATTTTGTCTCATTATTGTTGTACAGTTGCTTTCAGTTTGTGATCTGTGAATTTTATTGTTACATGATTATTTCCAGGGGGATAGATGAGGAATAACTTGTAGAAACAAGACTATTATTGGTAACCTTTTCTTCTTTATTTAGAGATCCCACATGTCCATTGGAAAATAGTCAGGGGTATGTAAACTGAAAATGTGCTAGATGGACTACTCTTTATATATGTATTAAAAATCTGAGAAACCTACTATCGTAAGATATTATTACAGTTTTAAAGGACAGAGAAGGAGATTAGAAAAGTTATGATGAAGTGTATCTCCAGCTATGCTATACAGGATTAAAATGTAAGGATTAAAACGCTATATCTCGTATTTCAGGAAAGAAAATGATTTATTGCTCAGGTCAGGAAGATGTTTCCCATGCAGTGCATGACTTCACGATGAGTTGCTTATGAATCATTTTGCCCTCCCTTCATATATATTTCAGTTTGCAGAAATCTGATTGTGGACTTTCTGGCAATCTCAACCACATGTAGCCATATTTAAGTGTGAAATAAGTAGGATATTCGGAAGAACTGGAAAGGGAAAAATCACCATTAGTAATGATGTTTCCTCTGTTTTCAGTGCTGTTTCTACTTTGTGTGTTTTTTATTATGAGAAGAACAACTTGTTATTGTAAATTGAGAGTGGATTTACAACTCAAATGCTTTTGTTTGGGTTTAACATGTACTAAGCAGCTGCTTTACTCTATCAGTTGTTTCAATTAAGATACAGTTGGAAATTCCATTTAAACCCCAAAACTGGAAGTTTAATTTAATGATCTGTAACTTGATTTTTTTGTCTGGTTTACATTAACACAACTCCACTACCTTTAGAATTGTTCATGCTGATTTTCATCAGTATAAACTAAAGGAGACTGTGTACTTCTTTTCTTAGAAAAACTGGGTGCTACTTTGTCTTCTAATTTCAGCTTGCCACAAAAAATGGAAAATCTTCTAATAGAATGGAAATTATGAGCAGTGCGGATTTTCAGGCAATCAAAATACTTTAATGAACTCATTAAATGTATCATTTACAACATGTATGCTAAAAGAAATATGCTCCTCTGGGTTAGTAGAAGCACTGGGTACGCAATATGTTTGAACACGTTGGGCTTCCACTAGAATCTATGCCAGAACTGTAGAAACTAGGAGGGGAAAAAAAATCCCCTTTTTCTTGTGCCAGCGCCTTTAGAGACAGAAAACTTTTTGTCATATTTTATGCAAATTGAAGAAAAAGTTGTTATGGAAACTTGAATAAACTACTACTGCATCTCAGCTGATAAATATTGCTATTGAATATTATTAGATTGCCTGTTACCTGCGATATGAATTAGTGATGGATATTTCTTGTGTGTGATACAACTAGTGTTATACAGGGATAGCAGTCTTTCTAAGACCACAATTGGTCATGTGTTGAATTCCACAGGTAGCTTTGAGAGACTGGAAAATGATGATTGTTGGAAAAACAAATAAACAAAAGCAGTTACTGTAACGGCAGCTCTTCACACTGCTTCATCCATTTGGCTGCTTCTTATAAACCCCTGACTCTTGAGAAAAATGCCAGTTTGCTGATAATACAGGAAGGGTAAAATCCCAGTGCTGATAAAAACAATGAGGTGCACTGGTGCAGAGAGATGGATTTTTTTCTCTCGGGGTATCCAGCTTTGGAACTGAAGGTGTATTGAGAGTGTGCAGCCTAAAGCATTGATTTTATGTCTAGTTTTCAAAACCGTGTCTTTGCCAGTTGTAGACAGCGTCCTTCTCAGAGGGATGAGCTGCCCTGAGCCAAGTGGCCTAGCAGGCAAAAGGCCTGGGCTGCAGAGCCCAAACTATTGGTTTGTACCTCTGCTATTTCTTATTGCAGTATCATTCCTGTAATGGTTTACTGCCAGGGTGTATGTTTTACAGATCAGGTCTGCTTAATGAGGAATCCTTGCTTAGAACAGTGACTAAGATAAACAAGGCTTATAAATCAGACCTTATGGTTCCTATTGGGATGCTAATGATCTCAGAGGGAGGGCTTCGGTTTTGAAAATAAATCCGAACTAATGCCCAGGGCTGAAAGAACTGTTAATATCATGAAAACTCACGTTTAAGGCCTTTTTTAAAATGTGAACTCTTGTAAGGCAGTTCTCAACCAAAGAGCCTAGGTAACTAGGATAGCTACGCAAGGGGATCAGCGCAGCATGCTTAGCACTTCTGAGGGAGAAAGAATGACTCTCGGTCACTGTGTAGGATAGTGAGCTCCCAGAACAGTGCCACCCTCAGACATTGTGAATGAGTAAGTCAAAATACATCGTGCATTTAACGGAGATTTGAATGCTCCGCATTCATTCCACTAGGTGTGAGCAGTGAGGTGTGTCTTACAAAGCCTCTCTGAACTAAGGAAGCGGTACAAAGCCAGGAGACAAATGTGGGACTCTGATCTCTCTCTTCCCTAAGCTAGTTTTCACATGAAATGGTGGTGGTGGTAGTGCAAGAATGTAGGCCTTGCACAGCTGCGATAGCTAATGGAGTCATAGCTGATGTATCATCTAGACCTGATGAAAGTCAACCTAAGGGATGAAGTGGTTGATACAGCAGCAGCTCTGTTGATATTCTTACTGGTACTAACTTGCCATTCTGAGGAGGAAAACGTTAATGTATTTTCAACATTAAAATTAAATCTTCAATACCTCCTGAGGAAGAAGGATGCTAATACAAAGGCACTTTGTATTCAGCTATATAAAGATAACTGTAGAAATCCACATAGATCTTTCAATAGAATCATTCCCAAGGATAGAGACATTACGTCTGCCAAGTTTTGGGCCAAAGCAAGATTTTATATCCTGATTGCAAACCCCTAGGAGAGGGCTTTATAATGGAAATGCTGACACAGCCTTAACTGTTTTGTATGACTCCAGCGGGCACCGGCTTAAGTTCTAGTTATGATGTGCATTTAATGGCGTGGGATCAAACATGAAGAGTAATAGGATATTTTAAGATACTGTGTTTGAAGAGAATCTGTATTTAAGCATTATTTATGAAGCATATCATTTAAATGCTTTTGGAATGTGCCATTCAGTCCTCGGTTGGATGAAAAAAATTCTGATCACATTTTTCAAAATGAACAGTAGCATAATTTTCTTCCACAGTTTTAGTGCTGGAGCATTTCCCAAGAACCTTTCCTAGAATCTTTGCGGAAAATAAAGGTTTTCATTCTTCACTCTGGTGCTCTTTAATTTCATCTTCTGGAAGTGTATCCTGATTTTGCTTGAAGAAGATCTTTAAAGGCTGTTTCTCTCCAGTGACTTCAAGAAAACAGCAGTTATTGGTATTCACTGTGTTGCTCCAGGTGAATCTGTTTTTCCCTGTGCAGTATCATTCATACTTTCATACGTTTCATGTTAAGTTGATTGCATAGCTCTCACACACACCCATTACCTAATAAGGTTCTTTTTCATGCTAAGGAAGTAACTGCACCAAAATGGAGGCTGATGCTCATTATTTGTGGAGGTTGACAGTAAAACTCGCTTTAATGCAGATGATGATTAGAACTCTCACTGCTTGTTCTGCAAATGGGAATGTAGCGTTGAAAGCTGCTAGGTTTGCTTGTTAATCAGTTGCAGTCTGGAACATAAGACCGTATACTTTATCTATCAAAAAAGCTTCTCCTCCAATTGTTATTCACCAAATAATAATAATAACTGAAATTATTCCAGTGCAGAAGGTTAAGAAACGTCAGAGCTATTCTGAATAAGTTTTTGTGATAGGTTAAATTTATTTTAAATTAATTAGTAATAATCTCTATGAAGATTACTCTGATAACTTAGAAAATAATTAAAAAATAGCAATCTTTGGAGAAGTGGCAGGTGGATTAACCGAAGAGATTCTCTCACTGGCTTCTCTTCACCCAGAATTCCATTCCTGCTGCAAGCTTGTCCAGCCAGGAACAGGAGAAACACAGCACTTTGCTTTCACAAATTGTAATAGCAGAATCGTAGTGTTGGTCCTGTGGTTTTCACTGGCTTATCTTTGAGATATTTCTCCTACTGAGAAAGAAGAGCTTGGGCTTTTGCCTTGCCAGTTTGTCTAATTTTCGAGAAACATTGGTTTAATAAAGACTCCCAAGTATATTTTTATTAATGAATTTTGCAAATCACTCTATTTATTTTGTAAACATCCTTTTTAAGCACTTCTTCAAGAAAATTGTGATTTTAATTACAATCGCAAAATGATGATGTATTCTAAATGTCTAACAACATTGATTGAATTGACAGAATTGACAGTTGACAGAAAATCGAAATTCTATCTTTATCCTGTGATAAACTCTGAATTATTTACCTGATTCATTGAACACTGTGTTTACAGATGCACTCTTTTTTTGTTTGACAGAGTCAAATGATACAAAAAGGAACTGTAATACTCTTCTTGACTTTACAGCAAAGATTAGCAGTCTGAAACACACAGTTCTTATTATTTAGGAATTTTGCAGCAGCCTAACATTTGTTTGACAGAAACCAGAAAATATTGAGATGCACATTTCAAGAGCAGTTTTCTGTAAAGAAAAAACTACATATATGCATTGAATGTACAAGCTGTGCTACTTAGGGTTTTTAAATTTGCTAAGAGCATTTCACAAATGCAGTCACTTTCACTAACTTTCCTGCTCTCCATTTGGATGAGGTATCATCTGTCACCACTCAATCATATTTTTTTTTTAGCTATTAAAAAGGCATGTAATTTTAATTTTTGTGGCCCATTAGTGTGCAAATGCCATTGGGCTCATTTGGCCTGTACTCATGGTCTAAATTCAAATCTCTCTGCTTTTGAGGAAACTGTTGACCACATTTTAGAAAAACAGCAGTCGTAATCTAAAAATCAAAATACAAAAATAACTAAAAGCAAGTATTATTTAAAGAATTATATGAGAACAGAAATGGGCACACATTTTTCCAATGAAATATAGTGAACAAAATACTGAAATCCGATAAAAAAAAAAAAGTACAGCCTTCAGCTCAAAAAAGTGAAATCACAGTTTCATGATGTCATTGAAAACAAGGTGCAGAGAATCCCAAATAATACGAAAATTATGGTATATTTAACCATCAGAGTTCTTTGGATACCCTCATTTTCTTCTTTTTTTAATTAATAAACTAATATATTTAGATGTATATATTTCTTTAAAAAAAATAAAGTGGAAAAAATTAAATGGCAACAAAAAACCTGAGGGTGGCCTAAGATGTCTGTCTTCTTTATGTAACCTTTTGCATTTTGTGTTTAAGAACTGACATTCCAAATGATTTTCTTTGGCTCTATGCCTGGACTGAACACTGAGGCAGCAAATTAGGAATGCTTAGAAGTCCCACAAAGAAAGATGTTTGCTGTGAAAGTGAAGCTAATGTGACACTTGCACTGGAAGCTTCTTAGACTGTTTGAACGATAAATGATGGCATGGGTCTAGGTGGTATGAGAGGAATGAATGAAGACTGAAGGAAAATACAATGAGCAGAGCTACTAGGTGTTTCTTGTAGCCAATTATCTGCCTCTGGCACTATCCTGATGCTATCTTTTATTTCTATTCCAGGAGCTAACTTCGTTACTCGAAAAATTAGCCGATCAGTGGCAAAGATTCACCTCGGACAGATGGATTCTTTTAGCCTGGGCAATCTAGATGCTAAGAGAGACTGGGGCCATGCCAGGGACTACGTTGAGGTAAGCTGTGGGCCACATGCCTTGTTCTGAATCATCTTTGTGGTGAGGATAACACTTATTGCTATAACTTCAGTTCATGATCCACAGGGGTCTACAGGATTTTTTTGCCTATAGAGGCTTGTTAACTTTGTGTTGCTCTTGATTTCAGACTAGGGAGTTTAGTAACATAGCAGTCTACCCCAGGCCTGACCTGAACAGAAAAATAAATCTTTGGGTTTACATTCCTTTACTGAATTCCTTGGGGGAGGGGACTGACTGTAAACTGGTTCTACTTTAGAGTATTTCTCCTATTGTTATGACAATTCGTATGACTGATATTAAGAGTGCAGCAATATGCAAGATGACCTAAAGTCACAGATCGTGCTGGAGGTTGGTGGCCTTTGTTATAATAAGACAAGAATGATGATGATGATATTAATGATCGAAAGTATCTGGTTGTACATAAAAAAGAAGCATCACAGCATAGGTATGATCTCAGTATTGCCATGCACGTGCCTGTATCTAGCGTTTGAAATGTTTTCATAGTCAGGAGTTGTTTCTAATTTTATTCTGTGCATCTACTTAAGCAGACAAACAAACAATACCCCTGTATTGTATTACAAGAAGACATGAATGACCGTGTAGGAAATATTGTCTTTTCCCCAGGAGACTTTTGTCCCCATTTTGGTGCTTAAAGATTTCCTGTGGTCATTGGACTATTTCTGTCTTTTAATAATTCCTTGCTGGGAAACCGGATCTGGCTTCACCATTCATTGATGTAGTTTGGAAAGATGATGACTGTTTTGTTTTTCTGTTTTACAAAGTATGAAATATTTCAGTAGGAAAAAAAAAATCTAATCTGGGGCTTTATTGTAATTTGAGATTTAAAAGGTAAAGTAAAAATTGAGCTCCCAAATCTTGTTTATGGTCAAAAGAAACAACAAGGAAATGAAATAGCAATACCACAATGTGCTCTTTTGTTCTGGGTGATATTAAAAAATGTTAACATCAAAAGAGTTGCACTGAGTAAGCCAAGAAGGTGATTTTTGGCAGCTGGTTATGAAGTTGGCTTTTGATTCTGTGCTACATTTCCACATAAGATGGTACATTTCATGCTGTATGCTCCAAGAGAATGACAAATGTCCTGACTCTGCCTCCGTGAAAATTGCATTATATTTGTGGCTTCAACATTAGTTGAAGTAGTAATCCCATAAACTATCCCAATCATCTTTTAATCGATAAAACTATAACAAAGTGTTCATAAAGTCATTTACCAAGGCTCAGCTGAAAGGAAGCAACAGATGAGCCAAATGAAATGATTAGTTGCAGCCATATCAACATGATTTGCTAAAATGCTTACGATATTCCATAAATACTTCAGTTATCTCATTTAAAGACAGCTTGCACCAAATCATAAATTTGGTGGGATGAATTCTGATGTCTTTTTTCATATGGGAAATTCTGAATAACCCTCTTGTGCATAGCGGGTCAGAGCCTTGTCCTTTTGCCAAAACTTAAAAAACAAGAAGAAAATGAGAACAAGTCTATCCAGGAAAATGACTAGCTTTCAAAGCCTTTGGCCTCCAGAAAGAGGATAGTTGTCCGAGGTCTACAGTGCGAACACATGTTTGTTGTGTAAGTAGCATTCCAGACCTTTCAGTTAACATGTTTTGGGCCTGTCCCAAAGTCTTCTGGAAAGAATTCCTCACTAAAATATAGTGCATCTTGAGTATTTCTCTTCCTAGAGAGATACCTCTTTGGATAATGGGAGAGTTATTATCAATTCTCTAATTCCCCAAATATCATGGAAATGTGGTTACGGACAGCCTTCTAATGGCTACAAGATAGAGTAACTTTAAACTGGAAATAAACAATTATTTAAGGCTTTAATGAGCTGGAAAGTAGGGCTTAGAGATTTAACATTGTTCAAATAAATACATAGTATGTTAGAAAGCATGATCGTATTTACAAGCATTTGGGGAGCTTCCTTAAGCATATGGCTGAACACATAGGGATATATCTTATCCTCTCCATATGTACTTTTAAATCCCACTGATATTAATACAAGTAACACATGTGCATATAGACTAGACCATGTACAGTCTTTCCTTTCCCATTATTTCCTTAGTAGGGATAATAATAAAACCATAAATACATTCCTTTTTGTTGTTTTATAAAACATTATGGGTCAGTTCCTGATCCCATGAAAGTTGATGACAAAACTCTCATTGACATTGTGGAGAGGTTGTATCCTGTATGTATTGGAGTTGAGAAAGTCTGGTGGTTACAAAGCACGAGAAGGAGCTGAGTCTTAAATATAAGCTTATATTAGGAGAGAAGAGTTGGAATATGTGTCTGATTAGGTTTATGAGCTGGAACTTAAACTGCTGTATTCAGTAACAGAGAATCAGGTCCAGTGGCTTGTGCTGCTGAATAAAAATAGGGGAGTATAACTCACTCAACAGAAAGGTTTCCCTTCAGTGTTTGAAAAGAGTGAAATAGAACTAAAAGTAGTGAATATTTTGGATGGGTTATTAGTTTTATCCTACCGTTATGTTAGTAACTGTTAAAATTTCTGAAGAAATTACTGCTGCCTCTCACTTCCCCTTTCTCCATTTTTATGTAACTGTGATCCAGCACAAGTCTCTTGGGATGGTATTATAGATGATCAATGCCACTGATTTGGAAGAGGAAAAACAATGTATCAGCACTTATGATATATGAATCTTCTGAGTGCTGTTTTGTATTGCGAGAGTAATTTATACCGTTTATTTGTTGCAGAAAGTTCTAGTAAACCATCTGCTGGGTATTTTCAAACATTAGTACAACAGCAAGCCTTAATTCTGACTCATTTCTGTGCCTTTCATAACACACAAGGCATATGCATTTCCTCAGACATTCTCCCTGGAGTCTTCTTTCAAATAGGTATAGATTCTCACAAACATTTAACTTGATTCATTTTAAAAAATATACTTTGCTAACCCATTGCTAACTGGTTTTTGTTTTATTTGCTACACGCTAAATAGCCCTGAAGGTATATGTGCAGCTGAAGCCCTAAAGTGTTGTTGTTGGGGAAGCAATAGGCACGTCTATTTATAAGGTTGTAAGAGGATGGCCAACAAATACAATATGATCACATTGGAAAGTGGTTCTAGGAAAAGAGCACCTTCATCTTCATTAGAGTAAGGATTTTTGTTCTGTCTTCAGTCTTCTGTTTAAGACTTGCTAATGCTCAGGTTGCCTTCTGCCATTGCACTGCCTACGCCTCTGTGTTGTCCAGTGAGCAGGAGTATGATGAAGAGAACCGTCACAGATTTACCTGTGTCTGCTTCAAACCGATCATTAATATATTGATATAATATATGCTTATTAATTATTTTGGAATGTCATTGATGTAGCATCGATGAATGCCTATCAGTATATATTTTACAGAAGTTTTTTAAAAGAAAAAAAATCAAATGTAACAGCTCGAATAGCCTTTAGGCATTGTTAGAGATCAAAAATATTACTTTTCAATAGAAATCCGGCAGTGTTTCAAGCAGTAATTACAGAGGATTCATAATTGGCTCCGGTTCAATTAATTACAGGTCAACTCAAATGCTTAAAATTAGGCATGGGCTTAAATTCATTATGAAATCAGGGAACATTTGATATTCTACATATATGACAAACAGCTTCCATTAATTTACATTTACATTTTTTTTTAATAAAATAACAGTTTATAAATAGTTTAAAACAGTTTATAAATAAGTAATTAGTTTTTGTTGTATAGTCCGACCAAGCACATTAAGAAACCATTTGAACAGAACCTTTCCAACTTATTTGTATTTTTCATTGGTACTGGTACTGGTTAGTACTTATATTTGTGATTAAAATGCCCAAGAGAACGCACAGTCATTTTTACTACTTAAGCCATTTTGTGTGTTTTTAAACTGAGGTAGTAAATTCTAGTCACCTGCACTGTGATGTTTCTCTTCTGTGTTCAGATCTCCAGCTGGCATCACCTGGTTGCTTTTTCACTATTCTTCCATTCACTTCTAAAAGGGAGAGGCTGACCCTTAGGCGCGGCTGTTACCATTTCTGTTGTTGGTGATCCCTTGTATGTTTGTATGTGCATTTAGAGAGAAAAATTCATGCACAAGAGTGAAGTAAAATTTTCAATTCTCCTGTCTGGCAAAATAAAATGATGCAGCAAAGTAGACCATTGGCCAAGGTAACTTTAGGTACATTTTGTTGTTTTCTTGCCGTGTTAAGGATGCGTCATCTTTTGAAATATATGTCACCTTAGTTTGATGAGACTGGAAGAACAGAGAGAGAAACTCAAGAATACTTTGTTTAGTGTTGTTGATTATAAAAGGAAAGTCAATTATGTCTGTCTGAATAATTATCAGTATCTCATATGAGATTGACTTGTGAGTTTGAAGTCATGCTTTTAAATGCAGATATTTTACCCTTTTATTATGGACTGAAGTTAATTATTTTTTTTTTTTATGTTCTTACTGCTTAGTTTTTATGGTCAACAGTAATCACTTCTAACAAAAGTTAAGAGAATTTTAAAACCTCCTTTGTTTTTCAATGCTGGACATTTTTGAATACGAGGGTTAACTAAAGGTTTTTGAGCCATCCAGGTCGTCAGGGGTATGTTATGTGTTTCAAAATGAGAACATTCTCTTTCCATCACCTTGTTTGAGCTGGAATAATTAATAGCTCTTTTAATCCAAATTGATCTTAAAATGATATCCAGTCTGCCCTGATTGATGTGACGATCCACTGCGCTGATTATCTTATCACCACCATCTAGGTGAAGTAATTGTGAGAGCAGGGCTAGTATGAACATTTAGTAGAAACGTGTGATAGATTGCACTCCTTTGTCTGGAACAACTACTCAACATTCATGAAATTCTTGACAGGCATCATCTTTTCTAGGGGCATATGTATCAGAAACAATGACCATTCCACCTTAGTTTTTTCTTTTCTACCACTCTTAGCTGTTGGCTAAGAGACATTTTCTCCAACGCTGTTGCTGAGCAGATGGTAAGCAAATAGTAAAGCTATGTTCAGTGTACATTTCTTCTCCATTGCCCCATGCAAGCAGAGAAAGAGATTATATTTAAATGATGATTTCTTGCTTAGAGCATGATCAGATACCAGCAAAATGTAGGTTTAATTCTCAAACAACTCCTTCCAGATTTTGCAAATATGGGCGAACCCTCTCTCATGAAAAGAAAGTATGTTTTAGAACAACTGTGATAGTGAAAGTTTTGCTATTTAATGCCAAAGAAAAGCTTGTATTTTCGTAACTCAAGATGCACAACAGAAGAGCTTATATTACATTTCTTTCAGCACATGTAGTTTAGATTCAGCTTCTTGACTTGGAAATAGTTGCAATTCCCAGCAGAGTAACACACTATCATCTTAATTTCAGTTGTGTAGAGGATGTCTGTGCTAAAGAAAAACAAAAACAAAACATGTCCTTCATGGGTTTTGGTTATAAACTTCCTGAAGTATTGATGTCTGTAGAGCAATGCAATTTGAAATAACTACAGTGTGAGGAAATTAAAATGTGTTCTACATGTAAGCATGCACACACACAACCCATACATTCATATATGTGCGTGTTGGAATGTGTAAATGTGTGTATGCACGTATCTTTCTCATGTATCTTTACGGATGTCATTGTGGAAATTATTTTCACGAATGTAATTTGTGGAAATATTTCTATCCATTTATTTTAAGAGGTGCATAGATGTGATATTTTCTCTTCAGGTTTGATATGCTTGCCAGTAAGAATTTATACAAGAGTGTAGTTTACTGCAATATATATGAATGGTCTTTGTATTTAAAGCATAAAAACGAGTAGAGGGTTTTAATTACAGTACGTAGGTGTTCTGTCTAATGCACATCATATGGTATTGATTTCCAGCAGCAGTGCCTACTGTAAGTGTTACTGCTAGACCTTTTCCTTTCAGAAAACTATCCCAGTCTGTTTCAGAACTCTAGCACCATTTTCCCCTTTTTACCTTTTTTTTTTTTGCGGCCGTTTTTATGTGAGGGCAATATAGCCGTAAAAAGATTTTTTTTTCTTATTTACATAAATTTTCTTTTAACTTTCTTTTTCACCACTTTTGTGTTTGACCTATTAGTGTTTTTAGGCTTTACAAAGCCTAAAAAGTGCTCTCTTCAGCAAAACCATCTGGTTTAGTTTCCTGTGCTTCAACAATGATATGTGTATTATTATCAAGGCCACCCCTGTGGTTTTCTAAATGGTCTTGTTACAGTGGTGGTCTTACAATTCAATTGGAGTGATGGAAAGGTTAGACTAAGGCTTCTTTCAAGTATAGGGTTTCCAGATTGATAAATTATGTATTGTTGTCATATTTTTGAGGCTGACCTATTATGCCATTGTTAACTTGAGTGCAACATCTCTTTAAATAATGCAGCTAAAGTAGTCTTCCTTACAAATTCTGCTTTTGTGGCATGTTCTTCTCGTAGACTACCAAATAAGGCACTTTTCAGAAGTAACTTTAAATGCATGCTGTGTTACTATGATTTTTGTCTTCCATAATGGCTGGCAACCTTTTTCAAAACTGGAGTGTTCTACCTTCCAGGCAGTCTCGTAGTGATTTTCCCTTGGGACAACAGCAGCTGGGACTGTGGGAAAGAGGTGAATCCCACAGTAGAGATGGGATTGCCCAGACCAGGGATCAAGGACACCACGCAGACATCTCGAGGCTGCAGCTGCGCCTGGAGGGAAACCACTGCCCCATCACTGGATGGAGCAGGCTCACTGGGAAGTCAGTCTGAACAAGGTTCAACAGCAAAGGTCTCACAAGTCTCTCTGGAGTATATGTAAATCATAAGCATCTAGGGATTTTTTATTTTATTTTTTAGAAAAAACTTTCTTAACTACACAGATTTGATGAATTCAGCAGGTTTGGGGCAAATTTCATGGAAGTGTTCACATAACCATCCGTAGTCCTCCTCATGCAAAATTTCAAATGCTCCTTGTAAAGCAAGGAAATCCTGAATTCACAGAAAAAGAAATTGTTGAGGTTTATGGGGGAGTTAATACAAACGAAACATATCCTTTAGTCAGCTGAATCACTTCTGCTGAGATTTTTCCATTCTTTCTTTACTCTTTCTCCTGTCATGAGGGGGAAAAAAAAATGAAAAATAAAAAAGTAACCAGGTGTGTCTACCTTTCAACTTAATTTTTTTTTTTTTAATTCAGTCAGATGGTATTTGGCAACATTTTAAAGAACTGAAAGCAGCATCTTTTATTGGGAAACATTAATAACAGGTACTGCTACCAGCCCCACCTGTATAATCCAGATAGTTTCTCTTTATTAACTAATCTGTGATTTGCAGATTTATTTGAATCTTAGAGTAATGCACCATGTTGAGAAAGCTATGTAGCATAGTTGGTTTAAATTTTAATAGGTAAGAAAAAATCCCTTAAAACAGATCATTAAAATTTAATGAGGACATTTTTAAAACCCTATAATGGTTGAATTTACACTGGAAGTCAAAAATAGTTAATGGTGTTGTTATGTCTGTGTGGTAACATCCTCACTATACTGTAATTGTTCTCATTTGAAATGAAGCCAGTAAAACATTGTGGGCACTACACTCCCAGAACCAAAGATTTCAACCCTCCAACAATTTCAGGTCATTCCACTGAAATAAATATTTCAGAGGATAAATTAAAATGTCAGGGCTCACTTTTATTGTGCTCTAACTGTTAATATTCTGTCTATTATTAAGAATAAGATTGGTTATCAGCAGAGTGACTGTTCTTTCTGTATCTGGGTATGGAAAAAAATATGATTTTTTTATTGTTGTTTGAGTGGGAAACATTCCCCAAACCCACAGGGTGCTCTTAATATGCCACTTTTACTTTCAGCAGAAATACTGGAATTTTAGCTGTAGGTGTTTTTGGATGAAGCCTTGACCTAACAGCCAGTGTTAATGGTCCAAAGATAGAGCAGCTGAACTTTCCCGTTGGCCTTCTCTGGCTGACGTTAGGCTTTCCCTGGGGAGGGCTGGCTTGGTTACCAGGTTAGGCATGCAAGAAAAGCTTAGTGCTGTCATGTGCGTGACTCCTCTCTCTTCCTCTCAAAACCCATGTGATTTCTACAAGAAAAACACTTGTTTGTTTCCTCAGGAATATGAAGAACGTTGCATTTGCAAAGTAGATGAGCAGCCTCAGCGTTTTCTTTTTCCCTGTCCCCAGTCAGCTCAGCAGTGTGACTGGTGTAGATTTGCCTGCAGCCCTGGAAGAGGAAAATTAAGTGAACACTGATTCTCTGAAATTATCCTGGGCCTGCAGCTTACAAGAGACCTGTGCAAAGCAGCTGAGACGTCCCTCAAATGCTCTCAGCACTTCCTCCTTCCTTCACACAGATGCTCGCTGGTGCTGGGGAGCCCAGCAGCTGCCCTTGCTAGCAGAGCAGCTCCTGCAGCCACTAAACTTGGCAGCAGTTTCATTGCTTATAGCAAAATCATGATTTTTTCTTAACACCGCCAGAGTTGGTGGGCTGTGGATATCTGTTTTCAACATTTTCTGTCGTGCAGTAGGATTAAAGGATCTCTGGTATGGGATTTGAGGAAGCAAAATTAGGGGAGAGCCCAATCCCCATCTACTGATATGAAATGTTACCTGTCTGCAAGGAAAATTATAAGGGTTAGTGGGATTTTTGGTTGATTTTTTTTTTTCCTAGCCTACTTTCTCTTGTTTAATAGCACAAAAAGGGCAGCGCAAATTCAGGTATTTGAAACCTCCAAGAACAGTGACCTCCAATTAGGAACCGCTGGTCTAAGTGATGGTGGGGGCTGCTGTGTCCTTAGAAGGACTGAGAGCATTGAACCAACTTCTTGTTGCTCTGACGTTACTTGCATTCATGTGGTTCTCCTATAAAATGAACAGACACCATTATGGAAGATACATTCACTCCAAAAGTTTGCTTATACAGCAAGTGTTGTACTTTTTAGAAGATGATGCTTCTAGCTCAAGTTGAGTTGTTAATTCTTGATCTGCAAATGGATTTGATTTTTTTAATATCAAAAGAGGTTTTCTTTCTTTCCTGCACACTTTACAGATTTCCTTAAGCCATGGCAAATTGCATTGGAAGAGTGTTACCTCTTAACTCTACCTTAACCTCTAACATGTGAGATGTTGTTCTACACTGAAACTGTTTATCAAGACAACCCTAACAACCTTGCTTTTGACATAATGAAAAATTTTTCCAAATCATACAATCGTGCTGTACTGTGCCTTATTTTAGAAGAAAAAGTAATGCTTTATGTTGCTAATGCAGTATTTTCTCCTTGCAAGATACAGGCATACTTTTCCTTTCACCATTAATTTATTTTGCTGCACTTACTTCCAGACAAACCTTACTTTTCCATATCTGGTGGCAATTTCTCTCTTTCTCTGAGGTGCTTTAAATTCAACAAGCATAGAGGTTTTAATATATCATATTCATTTTAAAGTGGAAATAATTGACACAGGAAAAATATGTAAGTTCCCTTTACATTGCCAATATTATTATTGATACTCAGGGTAGATGTATATTAGAAATACTACCAGTTGAAAACTGTTCATCTCCCTGTTTATAAGCGAGTCTCAGGTTGTTGGAAAGGTGGCAGGAGATGCAGGAGAGGATGGCCATTATGTGTGCGACCGATGTACGTGCAGATGTGGCAGGTCTCTCTGCCAACAAGGGAAAGCCCAAAAAGTGAATGCTGGGCACCACACCTTGTAACACCATAATCCTCTGGTCGCTGGCAAGCTGCTGAGAGCAGTCGGGTTTTAATTCAGTCCACAGCTGGGGAATTGCCGCTGCTCCTATCTGTTCACGTTCCATGTATTTGTTTCTGATGTTTTATTTTGGCCAATGGTACCTCATAGACCTTTCCAGTGACTTCTGTGCCATAATGGTGGCATGCACCACTGAAATGCAGCCTTCTGAATCAGTCGTGCTGGTAGCAGAAATCATGCTGATATTCAAGGGTGAGTCTGCCATGGAGCAGGGCCCAGCCATGTGCTGTTCCTGGGATGCGAGCATGGAACATGAAGGAGCTTGCCTCCTGAGACACTTTCCCACAGTAACTGCACTATCTGCTGCCTGATCTCCAGGAGATTATTTCTTTCTTTCTAAAGCAATTTGAGAGTCGGTGAGTGTCAATTAAAAACCATTGTTGTTTGGAGGTTTGTGCAAGTTCAGATGGTCCAAACACACTTACTGACATGCTTCGTGCAATGTATAGCGTTCTAGTGGAGTTTTACAAATGTAGGTGCTACAAAGACATTTTCAAAAACAGGCTGTTTGATCCAGACAGCAATAAAGGGTGAGAACATATGCCTGAAGTTTGCCATCAGGGAGCTACAGTCACCAGGCACAAGTCCCACCAGGACTGCAGGGCTGTGTTCCCTCCCTGTCCCCTGGTAAGCCTGAGGACAGAGCATGCTGCAAGCCAACTGCAGGAAGTGGTCTGGAGTGAAATCTCATTCTAATAATATGATTATTGACTTTGGTGGGATTGACTTCACCCCTTGCATCATACATTTATACACGGGGAGGAGGAGGCTGGCAGAAGAGAAGGAGGCTCTGTGCCCGCACAAAGTTACTCAGTACACCTGTGATAGGGACAGCCACAATTTGGCTCTGAAAGTGACCACAAGAGACATTAAAATTCCATTTAATGTGTTACCAGTGTAAACAGGAAGTGCAGTAAAGAGTTTTCACCTGGCCTGCTCTGTGCCAGTTTTCAGCCTCAAGTATGACAGAATGATGAAACTGGTGCACAACTGCCCACTCCTTGTAATTAAGCAAATTATACTTTCATCAAAGAAGGCTTTTTTGTTGCTGATTTTCATAAGGTCACATCTAAAGAAGGGCAGTGTAAAACCAACAGGCACATGTGTAAAAGTGTAGCTGGCTGAAGAACAAGTTTGAGTAAAAAGTCCACCCAAAAGTAAATTAAATTAATCATCGTTACCACATTCATTTGTGGAATCATTACCAAAAAGAAAAAAAAACCTGTTAAATAGTAACAGAATCATGCACATGTGTCCTTTGCCTTCAAAATATACTGTACGGTGGGAAAAATAAAGCCACAGTTACTCTGTTTAATTTATTCATATGAGGTTTCTAAACAAATTGCGTAATGAAATTGCATACTGACGAGAGGCATTTAGATGCACTGATTTGTAGCAGTCAGGTCATTTAAATACAATGCGTCATAAATATTTCAAGTTAGGAGAAAAAACCCAAATTCTGAGAACGCTATTTTAACAATATCTTGAATAGTTGTTTATGCTCTGCAGTTGCTTGTAAAACAGTTGACTCCTACCTCAGTTGATAGTTTTATTAGTAGTATCTTAAAGCGATCCTTTTTGCCTAGATATGGGTTTTCACCGGGATGATGGTTCATATAAAGTCTCTTTCACTGAAATGGTCCACTAACTTGTCACTACAAATTCTGGCTGTGTTAGCACTAGAAAGTACTTCTGGAGCTTACAATGTTATTACACTTTCTTGGAGGGAAAAATAACACAAACTTTTATATTTCATGAAAGCAGATAAAAGCTGGAAAATAAAACTGCCTGTAAACAAGAATAAAATAGCAGTGTTCAGGCACAGGATGAAAGCTTGCATCTGGAATCCCACCCAGAACCAACTCTGCAGCAGCCAGAAGGAGCACTGTCTGGCAGAGCAAAGCACATTTATGCTCAGGAGTAACATAGCTGATGCTATATCCTTGTGTCAGGGGACAACACAGGATGAGATTTAAGACCCTGGTTGATCAGGGAGTGCTGTGGTCTTATCACCTGCTATGTACTCCTGTGGGGCAGAGCGAACCATTGCCTGCTCTTGAGCTTGATTCTGCCTGTGGAAGGGGGCTGAAATTCTCCAGAATAAGTGAGATGCAAAATTAGAACATACACACACACACACAAAACAAATATTTACATTTGGTTTTGACAATTTATTTTCTTGAGGAGTTGAGAAATGCAAGGGAAGAATGCACTCAGTAGAAAGCTTTGACTTGAGAAATACCTTTAACAGTAATTAGACTTCTGAAATTTGTAATTTGACTTCTGAAATTCAGTAATTTGACTGAAACTTAAAAATGAATACATAAGTGCCTTCTTACTAATGTCAGTTTTTATGTTTTTAAAGATGTTCTACATATGATATTTATTAAGGATTTATGTTTACTTCTGCTCTAAAACACAGATGCCTTGGAGCAAGCCTGTGTGTGCGTGTGTGGGTTGCTGGTCCTTCAATCTTGTGTTGTGGGGAATAACAAGAATGCAAAGATTTGTCTTCCCTGGCTTTGCGTGGGAACTGTGGAGGTAGCATCTGAGGTGTTACTTAAATTTTAATAGGAGTGAGTGCCAAGTCTTTAACAAAAACATCCTTTTTGCTAGAGGTTCACTGGGTACTGGGGCCTAACAGGTGTCAACAAATAAAAAGTGTCAGTTTGTTTAGACTAAAAATTTTTTTCTTTTTAGTTGCTGAAACCTCATTCTTTCCTTTCTTTTGAGACTGCCATAAATCCTCTAGTTTCCATAGTCAGAAGGGAGGAGAAAAAAACAACAACAACAAAAACTGAATTTCCGTTGGTAAAAATCAAGTACAAGAGAGGGAAAAATCAGAATATTTGAATTTTTAACAAAAAACACTTAAAGGAAGACAATAAAATTTCTTGTTTTCATGAGAGTTTCCAAGGTATTGAGTTTCTTTACCTATTCCGCACCATTATTAACCAGAAGTAACAGCAGTAGCATTCAGAATAAGCACGCCTAGTCATCTGTCCAACCAAATTTGGATTAAAAGAAAACAAGTGAAGAGGGCCTGAGTAAGACAGTATGCTTTCCCATAGAAACATTAAACTTAAGCAGACCGAATTTGTTATTTAGTAGCTTGTGTAATTACGATGTTTGTTGCTTTATTTAGATGAACAGTTTGGCTCTGGTTACCTTTTTTCTCAGCATACAGAAGACTTGGCACATTGCATACAGTGCGTGGTACGGTTAGAGAGGGAGACCTGCAAAAGGACATCCACCCAAGGCAGATTGGCAGGCAATAACAGAACATCCTTTTCATTGGAAGCAACTCATCAGGAAAGCGTTGGTCCTGCCTCTCTGTATTTAGCTGAATGCAGATGAGAGACATGATTAACACTAATGAGTGACCAGGGATTTATTGTTTACTTAGAGATAAGGCATGGACTTCCTTCGTTGGCACTTTCTGCCAAATAGTTTGATCCTAGTTCACTAAGCCTTCTATTATTTGTTGTTGCTTTTTTTGGTACTGATGGTTGTTGTTGCATTAAGTGATTTCTTCCACCAAAATCTTTTCATCACTTGGGCTTTTTTATTTTATTTTTATTGCAAATTGTCTAAGCTGTTTGTCATTTGGGCCACAGAAGTCTGGAGGTCCTTTACATGCATCACATGTTTCTGTATCCAACAGTGCTTTTTCTGTTCAGTGCTTGCCCTCCTCCCCAAAGCTGAAATAAATCAAAGTAGGTTGAGACTCAGTCGCAATAAATCAAGACCTGTCCAAAACTGGAGCCTGCCCAGTCAAAATGTCATAGCTTGGCTTTCACTGAGGATTAATTAAAGGCCTGATATAAAGCCCAGATGTGCTTCAGGAGAGTAGCAAACTGCCTGGTGGTGGCTATACTAAAAACCAAGTCTCCCCATGAATCTGCCCACCCAAGAACATGGAGGAGGATAAGGCTGAGGAAAGGGAAGACGGGAGGGGAGGAAAGAAATAAACTGAATCAAGCATGATTTTATAGCATCTACATTGGCAGAAAACAAGACAAGCTCTATGCTAGAGCACCTCTGAAAAAAATACAAAGCAGACATGTGTCTATTTCTAACACCAGCAGAGAACATAGCTGTTAAAATGTTCAGCATTAATTGAGAGCAGGAGAAAACTAACACAGCAAGTGAACTTTTGCACTTTTTATGGTTAGAAAAAATGGTTAAAAATATATTAAGTGGCATGCCCAGTGTCTGAGTTCGCTCAGTGCCTGTTTTACATTAAAGTCCTGAAAGTTATCTTGATTAAAATAGTTTAGCTGAAGATTCCTGAGGCTCTGACAGGGACGGATATGGAAGTGTGCATGTTTCTAAATTCAATATATTTGAATATAAGTATATGAAATAAATTACATGCTGCTTGTCATATGGCCTTTGTAGAACTCCAGCTTCACAGAATCACAGAATGGTTGACGTTGAAAGGAACCTGTGGAGGTCATCTAGACTAATCTTCCTGCTCAGGCAGTGTCCTCTAGAGCACAACAGCATCACAGAATGGTTCAGTGTTTAAATGAACAGTGTGCACAGACTGAGTCTTTTTTAAAAAGTTCCAAGTGCTGAAAGAGTACTGCAGCTTGGTTGAGACATGGTGTATGGATAAACTCATTCTCATTTCCAGGCATAGAGCTACAAGTTTTTGTAAAAAGAAGTTTTCAGAATGAATAGTATCTGCTTAGATTGAAATTAAATGCCTTCTTTGAATAAGATGAATTCAACAATAATTGTCCTGTTTTCAGTTTCGTTGGATTTGTTGTAAGTCATGAATATGCATACATGCTCCGATGAGATTTGGCGTTAAAATTTCCTAAAACTAAATGAGTGGTTCTGGAATGGCAGAGTGATCTGCAGGGCTGCCTTGCCCTGTTCAGTCTGGTGTTGTGATGGATATGTAGTGAGTCCACTACCTGTATGGCAGTCAGCTGTGCGACTCTAGATATTCCCTGGCATGGGATGTTCCTATGTGTATATTGGTGTATTCAAATGTGTCTATGATGTGTAATTTTTCAGTGAAACCAAGCTGTGAGTCACAGATAACTCAGTGATATCCTTTTTGAGACACGACAGTCTTTCTAGTCTCTCCTCCACCTAGAATAAATGAGAGTCATCTTTCAAAGCTGACAGAAAAGGGGGAGATTAAGGCCTTATTTCTGTAAGCTGTGAACCAAGAGTATGCAGTTTTTCATTAAGGCCCCAGGAAGGATTGATGAAAGCTGGAGTTTGAGGGAAATTTGGTGGGAAGTTTCAAAGTCCTGCTGTGCCTGTGGCTTGTCCTTGTTGCATGTGGTAGATGTATGTTTGTACCAACATGGCAAAGCAGACTGTGACAGTCCCTGCCTATAATACATGCATCAGGTGGCTAGCAAGTAACAAGTTTCACTCTTCTGCTGTTCTCCTGCGCAGTGAGGGGAAAGCCCATGACCGCTATGCATTTCCTCTTGAGAGCCAAGGTGTGTCAGAGAAACTTTCAATGCTTGTTTATCTGTAAACACATAGTTCACCAAAAGACAGTTTACCTTAAATTTCCTCATGCATGGTCCTGTCTCCAAAGAAGCACTTCAGGCCACCTTCAAAGCTCCATTTCACATCTCAGACTTTCGGCAGCATCTTTGTGTTTTCTCTTGATAGCGAGATGCTCTCCATTTCCTGCTCTGCTCTGTGCTGGTGCGGCCTCACCTCAAGCGCTGCGTGCAGTTTGGGGCACCACAATATAAGAAGGACATGTAACTATTAGAGAGTGTCTAAAAGAGGGCTACAAAGATGGTGAAAAGGGCAAGACGTCTAGAGAGAAAGATGTATGAGGGGCAGCTGAGATCCCTTGGTTTGCTCAGCCCAGAGCAGAGGAGGCTGAGGGGAGGCCTCATGGCGGCCTACAGCTTCCTCACGAGGGGAGCGGAGGGGCAGCGCTGAGCTCTGCTCTCTGGTGACAGTGGTAGATCTCCCAAATTCTATGCAATTCTTGAAAATAGAATAAGCTAAAAATAATTCCTGGACCTAAGTGCTTTGTTGATTAGGGATGGTACTAGTGGTATAATTCATTTCAAGCATTTATTCTGAAATGTCATTGAATCTTGAGCAAATCTAATTGAGTGACCATAGTAGGCATTTGAGTTTGCAAATGCTCCTTTCTTCCACTCTCTTCAGATGCATAAATTAGACATAAACTATTGCACGCATTTGTCATTGTAAATCAGGCCAGTGGCATGTTTTACAGCAGGAATATGACTTCCTTTTCTCAAGTTTTTGCATTGATTTTGATATCCACTAGGTATGTTGTAGGGAAAGTAGCAAGTAACAGAAGTCTTCTGACACTGGTCTGATTGGGAACAGACTGGACTAGTGGTGGGAATGTACATTTGCTTTAGCTAAATAATAATAAAATGTAGTTGGAGTTAGAACGGGAAGAGTCTGGAGTTTCTTTTTAATTAAAGTGTGGAATTTACCTAGTTTTTATTACAGTGTTTCTGTGGCCCAAAATATTGGGCAGTGGAGAGTAAACCCCATGCAAGTGTTCCCCCTGGAGACATGGAGCCCACGTGTCTTGCGTGGCTGCAGCATAACTCACCTCTGGGAACAATAGGTGGCTTTCACACAGCCAGCCTGGCCAGCTCACTCCTTGTTACAGAAGCTTCTGTACAATCACGTTTGGGAATATATAACTGTGCAGGGGAAAGCCTGGACAAGAGAGCACTGGAGGACAGACACTTAGTAGGTGTTGTGACATCAGTGCTGCAGAGCTTTATGGAAGAGAAACACATAAAAGAAGCACTGCTGTGGTCCTTCTTTATGACTATACCATTTTCAGTCTATAATTTCCTATAAAAATTTTGCCATGGGTTTAAATTTAGCAAAGCCCATCAAAGTCTGGGAACTTCTTAACATTTTTGTTTGTAACAAATTTTAACAAAGTTCAGCCTTTGAGCCAGAATTAGAAAACACTGAGAAGGCTGTGCTAAATTTAAAAATCTGCTTTACTTTTAAATGTCTTTGCAAGCTGTTACTTCTGAACGTGAACTATGCCTTTGCTCTGTGTGTGCATAAGGGGAAAAAAAAAAGGTTTAAAAGGCTAAGTGGTTAACATTTAACAATTAGCTACTGTAAAGGCTCAGGAGCTTCCCCTGCTTTCCCTTCAACTTGTGTTTTCTTTATCTCCTGGGTGGTCCCTACCATCCCTGTCAGTTCTTCTAAGACCCCCTCTATTCTTCACTCTCCCTATAAATTTTACCCTACTTCACTGTCCCTGTAAAGGAGACCCTCTGCCAGTCACCGTCCTTCCTGCTGGGAGCCCTCTGGTGTCCAGCCAGTGATGGTCTTTATTGTATACTTGCAGAGCCAAAGAGAGATAAGTGGTACAGGAGATAAGAAGACAGCTTTCTAGTGGGGAAAATAGTGCTGATTCTTGAAGCTCTGGGCCCAGATGAATAGCACAAGGAGTGCAACCTGGCTGTCAGGGTCGCTGGGTGATTTTTCTTGGGTAGTACTGGAAAAAAAAATTTTCCTCCCTTCCTTAGAGAGTTGGTTATTCAGCTGATACAAATCAGGAGATCCCATTCAAAACACTGGTGTTATTCTTGTTTATAATGGCTGGGTATCTCTCTAGATTAAGGTGTAATTCCATGGGTGCAGAACCATCAAGTTATAGGTTGACATTTTTGCTATGCTTTTTGGATAGTCTGAACAGTGTGTCTCTGAGATGGTCTGAGAGCAGACAGGCATCTTCAACATATGGGCAAGATGGGCCCTTAAATTGAAAACGAAGGTATTGAATAATGTACTTGGAGTGAAAATCCCTAGGAATACTATTCTCCAATTTGCATGCTGTTGAACACAATACTGGTGTCAAATGCTTGTAACTGCAGTAATTATGGAATTAATGGCTTAAAGGACTTTAGCATGTTGTGATCAGTCAGTCACCTAGCCTGTGATACCTCTGAACTTTTCGCTATGTAAGATGTTATACTGTATTTTCTTAATGCAATTACGGAATAGTCCTTGGTCCAGCTTTCTGGAACAATACAAATAGCCTTTTCTTCTCTCCATGTGTTCCTAGTTTACAGCCTAACTTGGAAGGAAGCTGTGTTTGTGAACTTTTATTTCCCTTCACACTGAGATCCAAACCCAACATACTTCTTATTCACTTTGTTTTGAAAATGTTTGTGCTCCATTGTCAGCCCAATGTACGTTTTGCAGAAATCTTGTCCTCAGAGTTTTATCTAATTGAATACAGACTGGAAAAAATATTCATTCCATTAGGTAAGAATGTTAATCATGTTGTGTTTATTTTATCCATGTTCATTTAACCTCTTAATCCAGGTAGAAGATTCCATGTTATCTTCAGTCTCAAGTTGCTCACCTTTACATTGGAGTTTGGACAAAACCAAACTCCTGCATCTCACTAGCTCCATCTTTGAAGCAGCTCAGGCTGGATCAGATGTCTTAGTAGTTAGTTCCTATCTCCAATTGAAGAGGAAGGGGTAAATTTCTAGTTAAAGAATTAGGATAAGGGTCTGAGCCTAGCACCTCATAATTTTCTCTTCCACTGAAGTGGATTAAACTGTGGAGGGGAGGGAACAGGAGAAAGGGATTGTCTGAATATATTTTTTGAACTTAAATATAATTTAAAGTTTTTGTATTTGAAAAGTATTGCTTCCATGAAAGTACAAGGATTCTGCTAATGTTATTATGGGCTGGATGTATTTTGAAAAAACAAAGTAATTGGAAAATGTTGGATCTGCTGTAACCACCATCTGCCCCTGCCTTAAAAAATGTGCATGGTTCCATGCACACATTTTAAATGGTCCATCATATATCATCACTTACTACAGTACTTCATTCATGTAGGTGTTAGTTTTTGTGTGGAAAAGGTCAAATCTTTTCAAACTTAATTCTGAACGCCTGTGTTTTATAACAACCTAACTTTTCTTTGAAGTTAGAAAGTTAGAATATATATTTTTTAGATAATAATTCATCATTTGCTAGAGGGGAGAAGTGAGGAAAAAAAAAAGAAAAATCCACATTCCTGCTTCAGATCTAGTCAACTAATGTCTTTTGGTTGATTGTTCATACTTCTAACATTGAAATTCGATGGAATGGATGATGCATATTATTATCTGTAGAAATGAGGTTACTTTGCAGTCCCTGAATGTTTCCATCCTAAAGAAAAGACAGAGTGCTTCCAACATGAGAATTGGATGAAAAAAGTAGTTAGTGAATTATTTGTCCTATATGCCATCTTTTAAAAAATCAATATAGGCTTGAAGTTAGCTTTTGGCATTACTTGAGCTAATTCTGTATAAATCCCTTTAAAATGCACACTAGACCTGGAACATTTTTTTAGGGCCAAAGAGTATCAGTGTAAAATTAGAAAAACAATGTCTTTGAGTTTCTTGGCTTCTGGAAGCTGAGTGGGTGGTGAGGAGTCCCTTCCTTGTAATAATGTTTTTACAAATAGAAATTCTGCAACAGTTTAAGGAAGGTAACTCAGATGGAAAAAGAGGAGCATGTCAGTGCATTGCATTTAATTGTAATGCATTTTATTTTAAAAACAATCATCTCCTTCAAAATAGGGAATAAGTAATGAAAATTATCATGGGTGAAATAATGAAACACGTAGGGATTAGAAAAATATACAAGTAGATCTGTTAACTTTGTTTAGACTCAGTAACTGGGCTTTTTAAATGTGTTTCAGAAATTTTACACAGTGCTGCCTGTTTGTGTCATTATACTTAGGGGTCTCTTGATATTTCCATTACAAGAGAATGTTTTCTCTAGTTTTTAACCTAACATTTAAAACAGGAAAAAAGTACCCAGGTCATTTTTTGACATATGTCTGAGCCCAGGGATGAAGTTTTGTAATGAATATAATTTGTGTTCAAATTCTGTTCACAATGTGTATATGTAAATTATTATTATGAGTAGTTCTTTTTCAATATACAGTCAGGATCCTCTGCCATGCCCAGACCTTGCTTGGTTGTCTTAAGGAGGCGGCAAAAGCATCTTTCTGTTCTTGGCAGCAGCGCTTTTAGGCTGGTTGAGGACTGCGCTACACCCTGAGGTGCCCTTCTGGACCCATTCCAGTAGCATGGTGATGTGGGACAGCTTGCATGCTTCCCTCCACCTCAAGCACTGTGTGTCTTCCAGAAACTGGGGCTCAAAGGTCTCCGTGATGCCAGCAGGCTTCCCATTTCTCTGTATTCAGGTCAACTCAGAAGTTTTCTGTCAGGTATGCAATGATGTGGAGGTTGACCCCCTGTATGCTTGTTGTGTGGCAATTTTTTATAAACCAAGAAAAATTAGCTTCGATTAAACACCAGTTGACTGTTGACGCAGTAGGTCTGGCGGTTGGCTCTGTCAATAAGCCACCAGATAGGGGTTCCTCACTGGATAAAAGCTAGGCAGGCTCGCCAGACTCTTCTGTCTTGGAAAGTAGTGCAACTCTTTCCAAAAACCAGTGGGGTAGGCCAAGCTGAATGTTTGTGCACTGCTCTTTGGGCCATGGCACGTGCTGGTGATATGCGTTGCTGAGGGCCAAGCATATCGTTGTTCCAGTTTTGGAAAATTCTTCATTTGGCTCATTTATTTTAGCTGCAATTTACTCAGGGGAAGGAAAATTGAAATTCACAACATGAAAACATTGAGGAACTTCAGCTGTGGTTAGCGCAAGCTCCCAATGCTAATTTAAACAGTCCTGCAAAAGAACTCAACTGATTTCAGTCCTGCAGCACCAGCAACACATGATGTATGCTGAAAGTCTAATTGAAAGAAATGTTCAGTGGGTCCCTTTGGGTCTTCTGTGTTGGGGTGTATTTAAAGTGGCTGGGAGTTCCCTTAGGACTCCAGCCGTAAATTCTGGAGCATTGCACCAAAGAGCTGGTAATGAGTTTTGTCCTGATCCACACCCTTCTCATCTCAGAATCAGTCTGTGGCCTTCAGGATGCAACATAAACTGCCTGTTACCTCAGCATCTTCCTAGACATATCAGAGAGTGTACCAGATATACAATAGATAATATGAGGTGATCCTCAAATACACTAATGCCTGCCGGGAATTTCCCATTGTTCGAAGAAATTTGAATGACAACATTGAGACTTAATTTGAGGCAGGGTAGAGGGTAAGGTTTAGATGCATTCGTTGCCTACAACAGCTGTGCAACAGTGGCCATAGGAGCCAAGCAACAGGGCAAATACAAATTACTATGAAGTGCCTTGGAGACCATCTTTTTCTTCCTGTCCACCATTAAAACCCAAGCAATAATTTCGTGCACAAAGATAAATCTCCACTGAGAGACATTTCAAGTTTTACCCATTCTCACTTACAGCATGTTTTAGATGTGCAGGATGAGCCAATTTATTTGATTAGATTAGATTAAATTTTTCAGCCTGCAGTAATATCTGTAGGGTATCCATTCCTTTAAACATTTTAAGATCTGATGTGATCACATGCAGAGAGGCTGGCTGGCTGCTGATAGGGCTCAAGGTGCCTGCAACTTGCTCAGTTCCTTCAGTCCCCAGCAAATCTTCAACTAGTGTAGCAGGAAAGATGCATCGACACAGATGCATAAAGTATGTCTTTATTTCCAGATATACTGTAGATACCTCTGTTGTGACTGGCTTTGGAGGAACTGACTCTCCTGTGGCTAGAATCAGGGCTGGGAGAATGATGAATAATACCAAGGTCAAGATTACAGTGGAGTGATGGAAAATCTGATTTCTCCCATCATCGTGTTCATAATATTATGACTCATTGCTGGAAGGAGGTGTCAGGGGGAAGGTGGCACCTCTTGGCAAGAAGAGAGGAGAAACAGGCAAACCATCACTCCACCCTGAAAAGTTCTCTTGCTCGGGAAAAAAAATGGGACAAAATACCGGTGTCTCTGGAAGTTTGCCTCAACAAATGTGACTTTGAATATCTGGTCCCTGAGCAAGTTTTTCAGTAGAGTTTTCAGGTTTTGAGATGCCATTGGCACCAGAGGCAGTGCTGTGGATATGGTGTCAGAAATGTATGATCAGTGTTTCCTTGAGTCTTCTTTCTCAGCTTTTACACCTGTAAAATGAATGTAGTTTGGGTGCCTCACAGAGACAGGTATACCTGACAGGTATAGAGCCAAGTTCACTGAGAGCTGTAGGTAAGCTGTAAGTTGTTGCATCAATAGATATTATTATAATTAATTGCCAATATTGTTACTCTGGAGGTACGTGTACAAACTTGTAGGACTTCAGAAAAAGTGCTGGCCTTTGTAATAGATATAAAAGATGTAATGTTATGGTTATGGTTCAGAGGGAAACTTTGTGACAACAAAGTGGCTTTTGTGGTGGATTTATCTTTATCTGTGAAGTGGCTCCAGCTTTTCAGGAGTGTGGTTAGACAATTTCATTGTGTTGTACGGGAAAAAAACCCAACCAAATAAAAATAAAACAACCAACAAACAGAAAAACAAAAACAAATTCTCTCTGTAATTTTGGCTTCTGCTTCATCATTCAGCCACTTAAAGGTCTTTCATACAGTCATACAGCATTTCTTTTGTTGGAACAGGTCCTGGATTAGATTAGAGAGTGTGAGTAAAATATTATTCTAGATAATTATGTTATTAATATTTATGAGGTTAATCAATAGTCTTTCCAAAACAGGCTAGACTGTGATTTCTTTTTATTTCAGTGAAGGGAATTTTGGCATCTAGGATGAAAGGGCACATTTATTTTTTTTCTCTAGGTATCTGCTGATTAGTTAATTAAATATTTTCATCAGTCACAATGACCTCTGTATTTGGGCTGTACTTGTTTACACTTGGTTTCCCGTAGCAGTGACTTTGTGCTGCATCACCTTCAGGTTACAGAAATAAGGTCTGCCTCAACCATTGTCAGTCTGGTTTCTTATCAGGACAAGTAGTCGTGAACATCCTCTGAAATCTGTACCTTTGGCAGAGAAATGAAAGTGAGCTGGGCTGGTCCTGCTAGCCCAAAGTTTCTGCTTTGTTAAAAGGTTCAGAGCAGGTCAGGTATTTTTCAGTATATTTTTAAAAGCGTGGTTGAGCTAATTTAATTTCTGTTCATTAATTCCTCCCCCCACGCCCCCCTTCAGAATAAACAGCCCTTCACACAAATCCAATTTAGCTTCAATATACCTTATTCACACTGCCTTTTATTGCAAGCCACAGTTCAGCCAGCTGTAAGATTGCCCAGCTGCCTCAGGTTTCCCAATTTAGCCCTGGAAATGATTTCAGCATGGCTGAAACTTTTCACTGGCCAATTTGGAAATGGGATTCAACTTGTGAAAAATGTCCCAAAATGGCCACTGAAAGAAAATAAAACAAAAAAAAACACACACAAAGAAAGGTGGAGCGTTAGGAGGTCTGCTTGGAGATTTTTTCCTAGGGCGAAAGGATGTATAGGGGAGAGGGAGCAGAAGTTGAAAATCAATTCATAGCCTTGCACTTCTGCTACCCTCTGAGGGACTTCTCTTCTTGGCCTGGGCTTAATTGCAGTACTGATATAAACAAGGGGCTTAGTGTGAAACTCTGTACAGGCAGCTGGAGGTGAACTGGCAGTGAAGACCAGGATTGAGTTTAGTATGGAGGCAAAATAGCTTGGTTTTATCTGGGAGCAATAGCAGGAAGGAAAAAAAGGTTTGCAGCTGTGTGGTGAGAATGCATGTCTAATCAAAGAAGTCCACGGCATCAAATGTTCATATTTACATGGCTAAGGGGAAAAAATAGTAACACGTCCATGTCTTAAACACCATTGAACTTGAAGGTATGAACAGAGGTCCTGCCATTAGATCTGAGTTGTATTTTACAGTGTCCACGTGTGTGCAGCTCAACAAAGGGCTGATTAAGCTTGGATTCATTGTTGCACTTTTATAGAAAACCCTAGCATGTCTTGCAGCTTCTAGAGACAGACATGTTAATGAAAGCCCTTTGGCAAACCTAGGATTCCAAAATAGGCAATATGCAGAAAGTCTGGTCTTGCAGCTAAGAAGAAAATTATGTGTATACGCTGTGATTATGTAAATACTTTTTGATCCTGTATGTAGATCACAATAACTGGGGAGCAAAATACAAGACTTATTTGGCCAAAGAGCACTGTCCCATAGACCATCCCTGTATTTAAGACAAAGGGGTTCTTTCCTGTTATGTCTAGTAGAATCCATTACAAAATTATTTAGTCTTTTAAGATCTGTTGTTAGTTGTAATCAGCTAATTTACTACTGAGTAGAGGTAAGGAGAGGCATATATCTTTTGAGTCTAATGGAAGTCAAAAAGAAGCCGTCAGGAGAGTGAGGAAGAAAAGCACATTTTTTCATACAAGCATCCTCAGATGCATTCATAAATTTTTGTGTGTGGAATTTTTTCCGCAACACTTTGCAAATATTGGTAGGATTAGAAAGCAGCTCTGAAAGGAAAATCTGGTCCATTTGATATTTTTAGTTAGGAAGTGTTGTTTGATTTCCAAAGGAAAGGAAAGGGATTTCTCAATGCCCGCTACTGACAATTTAACTAATAGCTTCCAATGTATGTCTGTATGCATCGTTACCTTCACCACACGCACATTATTTTTTTCCTTCTTTGCCTTCTAAAACTTATGTTCCCTCCAAATCATGGGCATCATCATTTTAGGCGATCCTGACTGTGCGAACTGAAATTCAGAGTCGTGACTATTACATGTCAGCATCTATATATGGGCAAAAAAATAAAAAATAAAAAAAAATATGACCATCTGGTAGCGTAAAGCAGATGAGCATTTCCAGTGAAGTGAATGTATGCCTTTGCCTAACATTAAGCGCGTGCTTAGGTTCTTTTCCTAATCAAAGAAAAAAGCCTCATAGAACTTCATGGTAAAGGATGATGACAGCTTAAATCACTATTTCTAAAATAAAGCAGGGTTAAAAATAAAATTCCATGTCCCCGGTGTTTAAGTTTAAATGAATTAGCCTAGGAATGTGTGAAATGCTACGGCAAGACGATCTTAAATATTTATGTAGCTTTATTTCTTCAGAATTTTGCATGGAAATATTACGTAGACAAACAATATTTGCACTGGTTCTGGCACCTAGAGAAAAGAGACTCTGGCTGTTGTGTTGTGTGCATGCTCATTTTTATTACAGCATAAAGGCTTTTGGTAACTTCCCCCTTCGGTGAAGAAATGTAATTTTGCAAAAATGTCTAGTAGGGTGATCACTGAGCTTTTTTCCATGTAATCTCAATTATATGGACATCTAGTACATTGCTGCAAACACGCTGGGGCAATTGACACTTGGGAACAGCTGACTCATACTAGTTGTTAACTTCAGTGTCGTCTTTGTGAAGTTGACCCATGCAACTAACTCTGTGGGAATCAACGTCTTTAAAATTATTTGCAGATAGTCTGCACTTTTTCAGGGAGGGAAAAGCACTGTGGACAGGTTTTCGAAAGTGCTCATCATTCAATTATGTCCCCAGATGTTTTAGAGATCTTCTCATCACTCAACAAACTCTCAGTGCAAGCTACCTACTACTGAGCTGTTTCTGAAGCATGCCTGTGTGTGGGAAGCAATTACTGATTGTGCAAACGCTTTAGATCACAAAATAGATTGTTTGTTTATTTTATGTGCTGCCCGTTCTCTTGGGACCCAGACCAAGCTCAGAGCCCCAGTCCTGCAGGTACTCCGTGAGGAGATCCCAGCAAGTCCTGTCTTGAAGGGATTTGTGCTTTCATACAGCCAGACTGAGCAGCAAGAAGATCACAAAGCATTTAAATAGACATGGGAAATGGGAGGGAATGCAAGGGGAAGAGGGGAAGAAAATAGTGTATGAAAAAGTAGAATATGGCAGATGTGTGGAATAAGGCTGCTGTGTAGACAGTGAGGGAGGAGTGGGAGGGGACCTCTGGAAACAGCTATTCGTCATGGGGAAAGAATGTGAGAGCTGGTTTGTTGGTTGCTTTTTTTTAAAAGAAAAAAAAAGTTAGACACTGATGACGACATTGTTGTCCTAAGGTCCCTCTTTCAGCTGCTTGTCATGGATATTGCCAGCTCAGTTTTTGGCTTTTTTCTCCCAGCAGCTTTCTTTCTCGTGTTCACATGGCCAGAAGAAAGGAGGAGGCTGCTTCGCTTCTGGTGCTTCTGAAACAGGATCTGCAGTGAACTTGTCTCAGTATAAGACACATTGTGTAACGTTACATTAAATACTAGTGATATTTTGTTCCAGAAAGAGAAAAGCAGAAACAAACCATAGCTGGCTTTTGTGGGTTTGTTTTTGCTTTTTAATTCAAATAGGTGGTTGCACACTGCACAACATTATTTTAGAAGAGACAATGTGAGAATAGTATAAAATCACGGGAAATTATAAACTCACTTCATTTTAAAATATAAGTATAGAAGGAGGTTTCTTAAATGTTTTTCTGAAAAAAAAAATGTTTAGAGCTAAGTTGTAGCTATGTATTACATTTAAGAATTATGAGTTCTTGGCTTTATTTACTTTGCCACAGCCTTGGTTCCTTTGAATGCTGTCTTAGTTTTGTTAATAAGTCATTATTCATAATGTTTTCCCATTGCATGCCTTGTAGTTTCTATTACAAGGCCCATAAAGTGCTTGTGGCAAAAGGTGCTGGGTGAATATATATGTTTGAGAAATCCTACATTGAATATTGCTTACATTTTTTTCTTTCCTTTTCTTTTTTCTTTTCTCTCTCTCTCTTTTTTTTTTTTTTTTTTTTTTTTTTTTTTTTTTTTNTTTTTTTTTTTTTTTAAGAGCAGCATTTTAGAAATGCATAAAACTGCGGAATTTGTTTTTATACATAAGCATGCCAGAATGAAAGTGGATTTAAGTTTTCTGTTCAAATTGAGGTTCATGTCTGTTTTCCCATTTGCCTTCTTTCCTGAAAGCTAACGTTTTGTTTTAGCTCTGTGATATGTGACAGGAAAAGAGGAGAAGTAGAAATGCAAGAGTTGTTGAATTTTGTGGGCAAATACCCTTTCCTATCTTCTTTAGAGAATGTCAAAACATTGGTATTGAAGCACTGCTATGCTTTTTTTTTCCTTTCTCTCCCTACTTAGGCACGCATACCCTTTTTTCTTATCTATGATATATGGTTACATTATTCTAGAAATGTTTTGAATAGTGAATGGAGCCAAAAAGAAATGAGAAAAGCAATTTACAAGTCTGTATACAGAATGTATGTGATCATTTAATTTCTTAAGCATTAAGCAAAGTTTCTTAAATATAATTGCTAACATAGATTAAGAAGATAACTATGAAAAAGGCAATTGGCATATTTGATGGGAAACCAATTCATGTACTTGTTTTTATGCCAAAGAGAAAGTGGGATGTTATACAAATAATCATTTATTAAAAGTAAGTCCTGGTTCAGGCTGTCACAACTAAGTTTTACGTACTATTGAGGCATTTGAGCCTGCTCTCTCACTTCAATCAGGCAGTTACTTTTTCCATTAGAATGTTATTCTCTGCTTTTTAGCTGAACGTATTGATAGTGTATTAAATTAAATACTAGGAATTTTAGGAGGAAGAGGAGGAAGAAGGGGAAAGTAGTAGTGATTCTCGATTAAGTACTTCTTGGGCAAATTGAGTAAATCTGGAAGTGTAGAACAGAATGGAAGCATTTTTCTCCTATTAGATCCAAGAAACTATTGACCTAATCTGAGGATACTTAGAATATTGTTTTTCTGAAATTCTGGTTTTATAATATTATCTGGCTTTCTCTTTAAGATGTTATTTTTAAGTGTGGATGTGTACCTAACTCACTTTTAAAAAAAAAAAATTAATGCATCTTGAGGTATTTAGACTTCAAGTTGCAAAAATAATTCTATACTGAAAGTTACGTTTTTATCTGCATAGTGCCATCTGACAGCACTATCTAATATAATTAAACCCAGGCTTTCATAGACATTCCCAGCTTGCTAGGAAACTCCACTGAAATTAGATGAAATGCTGCTTGCAGGAAACTTGAGTAACAGTAACTTCAGGGTGTTTTTCACTTTTTTGTTTTTCCATTGAACATTTCATTCACGGAGATTATTTTTATTGATGGTCAGAAATGAATCATATACTTGTAGAGGCAGCAGGAAGGTGCATCTCTTCCTGGCTTATAGAAACAAAATAGTTGAGACATTGAAGAGTTCTGTTGTCTTTACAGACGTCCAGACACAACTGCATTTTTTTTTATTTTTATTTTTTTTAATTTTTATTGTCATTAGATGTCCATAGAAGTTGTGAAAAAGTTGGAGTGAGCAAACGTCGTCTCATGAAATACATCAAACTATGAAGATGTTCATAATTTTATGAAGATGTTCATAATTTTGGGCTCTTCAAGCACTAAGGCTGAGCTGTGATAGTTCAGCTGCAGCTTTCTGCCATGAGCTGGGTTGCGTTGCTCTCTCCAGCTGATGCTTGACCGCCAGATTACGGGAGGGAGAGCTTGGGCTGGGGTGTTTGTTTTTCAGAGTTTAGTGTCTTACTTGTGTTTTACCCTTGCCTACATCACTGTTCATCCTTAATAAGAAAGGAAGAAAGTCAGTTGTGAAGAGCATTAGGGGAATAATTTGATGGTCTCTATGGCATAGCTTCAGGAGCCAGTCCAGTGAAGTGGTGGAGTCCTCCTGCAGCTGCTGTCTCTACATAAAAAAGGAGCGTTTAAGAAAGCGCAACAGGTTTTCTGTAAGGTCCCTGACATTCATTACCTTCTTTCATTGTCTTTTTTTTTTTTTTTTTTTTAATGTACTTTTTCCTAAAAATACCCTGGTGACAACTATGGAGTTTGTTGAAATTCACGTTTTGGATTTTGTTTATAGATTTTTGTTACTGCTTATCTTCCTGTTTCTTCTGTTTGAATACAGGTTTAAATTAAAAATTGTAGTTCTTTACTGGGATACGTGGACACATTAAGCTGATATATGTGCTAGATAAAGGTGTAGTTAAAAGTGCGGGAGGACTTCATTTTTCCCAGGATAACTCTTCTTTTTTGTCTTTAAAATGAAAAGTAATTGCACTTATCTCTGTAGCATAATGCTTATCTCCACCATAATTTAATTTTTGTCTGATGTATTCTAATAAATTATAGACCCACATTATTTTTCCAACACAGATGCCCATTATGAAATTTTTAGGTCAGATGACTTCAGATCTCAGACTGTTCTTTAAAAATTATTATACTGGTTTTATTTTAACCATTAGGCATTCGGAGCATCCTTTTAACTTTTCAGGGGAGAATTGCCAAATGATTTAAGTATTTAATGTTTTTATCATTCAGTTAACGTTAATTTTTCATTGATATTGGCAAAGCTTCCTCGCACTTCACAGTTAAATCAGTATTTTGAAAGTTAACATTTGGTGGGGAGTTTATGGATGAGTGATAAAACCTTGCAGCCTGTAAAGATAAATCTTGAGTAGCTGCCAGTAGGTAAATGACTAACTTCAATTCAAGCAATTTAACAGCAATCAGTGTGAGGTCAAGTAACTCTGGACAGTGTAGTTTAATGTGTCGTCTTTTTTTCGTTTTCTTTCTTTGCAAGTAAACCATTGCTGACTTCTGCTCTTGTAATTTAATTTTTTTTTTAGTACATTTCCTGTAGATTGTGCCCGTCAGAAGTCCAGTAAGGTACTGCCAGGATTTGAAGGGACTGGGAACATCAACAAATGGAAACGACACTAATGTGAACCAATGGATTATTTGCATTCCAGTGCTTAAGTTATCACTTAATAGTTATAGGCTCTGGTGGCAAGACTGGGCTGTGTTATGTTAGACTCAGGAACAAATGTTAATATCTTCAATGTTTTCAAATTCCCAACCATATTTGGTAAATTGTGCTAGTATCTACCCTTGGAGGCTGCCAAGAGTCTTGTTGGCAAAAATGCCACTTTGGTGAAGAAATAACTTCTACCACAGCTTTATTTGAAGGCTGTCCTCATTTAAAGGGGTATCATCTCTCTTTTCATGACTCAGGTTTTCTCTTTTTTCTTAATTAAATGTGTTTGTCTACTTAATAATGGGTTTAGTGTAAATTACCCTCCTGTATTACATGCTTTTCTCTACTTTGAATGTTTTAATCTTTATATAATCCTTTCAGCAGTAAAGAATCCAGTTAATCTGCTCCACAAACTGTTGTAAATTGTTGTACAAATCCTTCTGACCTGCATGTGTGTGCTGACGCTCTTCAAGAATAGCGCAAAATTAAAAGTTTCTTTGCATTGCTGAGTGCAGCAGGTCTGACCCAGACATTTGAAGGGACAAATTCCTGTATGTTTAAATATAGGATGTGCTGCACCAGCCCCGTCGTAGTTCAGTCCAGTTCTGTCTCCGACGGCCGCCAGCTCATTGCGCCTACCCAGAAAGGATGAGAAACTTGGAGCAGGCAGTTGTGGAAGAAATGCGTCATGGGGGAAATTTCTTCCTCCTTCCCTCTTTTAGAGTTTCACTTATGCCCTGAAGGAGTCCAACCCAAGCTTTTGTGGATTTCTTTTAATTGTGTGTTTTTAAATACAGCTAGCGCTGATCAGATATTACAGGGGATATTGGCTGTTCTGTGTTTACATGTCTAGTGTACATAAAAAGTTAAATGTAGAAAGTCTAGGTTTGAATAGCATTGACATAATAGAGTAAAATAACATAAAACTTTTTATTCTTTAGAAAGTATAAGGAATTGAGATTCATATGTACAAGCAGAACCGGAAATCCAGTGTATAAGAAGATTAGTGATCTTGTCCCTTATCGCTGCACTTGCGGACTTCAGATGGAAAACTGCCATTCCTGTGGTTATTTCTTGTCAACCCAGAGGTTTGGCTAAATGTGTACAAGTCTTTGGGATTGGCAACTCAGTTGAGGTTGTTTTGGAAAGTTCTTGAAATAAACAATTTCCTTTCTTACTCTCTTAAGAACTGCATCTCCACGCAAACGGTGTCTGAAACTTCTTGCTGCTGCTGCAAAGATCTTGCAAAGATGTCACAACTCTCATCACCTAAGAGATATCACATGCCCCTGTTGGAGCCATTTGTTGGATCACTGCACAGGGAGTGCCTTAATATTCGTGATATTAAGGTACCAAAAAGGCTAACAATAACCTTTGAATACCAATGCAATAGCAGCATTAATGCGTTAAAAGAGAAAAGGAATGTTGTCTTGCAGCAAACTGAATCCCGTGATTGTATGGCAAATGGAAATCTTTCACATTTCTGTTTTCCAGTAGCCCTGGTCAGTAGCTCAAATTGCTTTTTTCTCATTAGACTACATGTGGGAGTGTTTGCTACATTTATGCTTTCCACCTGTCAGTGGACCGCCTTACTTTAAAACTTAAGTAAGGTTATGAAAAATTGTTCAAAAGAAAATCGAATAACTCAGGACTTAGCCCAGTAGTTGTGTAGTTGAGAGGTTAGGTAGGTCTGTACAGTGTACTCTCAAACCATAGAGTCCCCAGGTAATTGTTTTTAAAACTAGGTTGCAAACAATCCTGCATTTCTGTGGGATTTTTACATTTAAGTTTACAGTTAAAATGAATTGACACTGATTTGATTTTTTTTTAGTCTTAAACTTTCTTCCTTGTATAGAGCTGGAATATGCTTTGTGTGCTTTTGTGTATACACATGCAGATAAAAGCTGCAGATTTTTTCATTAAAAAAGCAAGCAGGAAAGCAAAGAAGCAAAACCAAATTAGCTGTCTCCGTTCCCACTAGAGTGCTCGCCGGGCCACACTAGATGCTGATTCACATTTCAGATCTTGAATGATGACTCTTGCCTTGTCCCTGCTGTGCCTGAGATGAAAGCAGATGCTCTTGATCGTATGGTGTAATCTGAATCCTCAGATTTCAGTTTGACCTGGCAGGATTTCTTATGAAGCTTGTCTGTGTAATGCCCAGAGCTGTTAAAGAAGAAGGAAAAGGAAAAACCTAACACCATAGAAGTGTTGCATATGGGTTTGTGTTAGGTTTTCAGGTTTCTGTCACAGATGTCAGTGTGTTATGACTTCAGACATTCATTGCTCTAGCTAGGATGCTACACTCCAGCAATTCCCAAAATGCAGGCTGCATGCTGGAGCAGTGAATTGAGCTGTGTTCAAAACCTGTGGCGGTTTCTGGAATGACTTTTGCAATGTTCTCTGCAAGCTTGTCTGCAACGCCCATTTAACACAAGATTACTGTGTGCAGCAGTGGCTTCTGGTAAGCGTGGTTTCCTTCTGACGACTGACAGCTGCCTTCAGCGAGAGTTCTGCTCTCAAGAGGGATGCAGACCCTGCCCTATCTGGGCCACCTAAGCAGGAAATAAACTCCATATGTCTCACTGCTGTAGTTTTGTAACCTGACTGGTCTCTGCACAGCATTTGGGCAGGGAAGCTAATGTTTTCCGTGACTGACTGTCCTGAAATATTTGGAAAAAGGCAGTAGAGCAGCCATATCAGCTGGGAAAGAGAAGGACGCACTGCCCTATGATGCATCTAGCTGGAAGGTAGCTGATCCATTCAAACAGGAGCCAGGTGGCTAACCAAAGACCTTGTTTGGTCTAAATACTGTCTGTGCTGAACAGTGACTAATTTTGCCTTTAAGTTTGCTGAATGCTTTTCTATCAAAGCAGAGAAGAAAAATGATGCTCACACCATTCTGAGGATTTTCAGGTTCTCAGGATTCTCTCAGTGGAACAATTTGGCTAGATACTGTCCTTAGCATCATTTACCAATGCTTTCCATGTACCTTTTGTGTCTCTTTACTGTGATCTTCAAGGTATGCAATTTTATACATGCACATAACATCTTGCTATGACAAATATCGACCTAACACACCAGTTCAGTAATTTGAGACAGGCAGACTAAGAAACACAGCAAGAGGAAGGGAGATTAATAGGCATTAGATAAAGACATAAAGACATTGTACTGCAAGAACATGTGGAGTGAAAAAGCATCCAGCGTACTGAAAGGTGAAGACTCAATTTGATCAGAATAATGGAGCTGGGAAGGAACAGATACAAGCATGTGAGATGTTAACAATCAGGACCGGCCATTTCTTAAAACATTCAAAGGGAAATGGGACAAAGGAAGCAGTGGAGTGAGGGAAGAAAGAAATTCACTAAAAGAAAAAGAGCTAGTTAGATAGAAACTGCAGGATATAAATGATGAAAATGTAATTGCAGTCAAATGAGGATGACTAGTATTAATAAGACGGAGAGAAGTGACAGATGGGTCTGATTTGTGAAGAGCTTGTTCTTTGCTTCACTCGTAAGGCAGAAGATGCAGGCACCTGAGCCACGCGGAACAGCCTGCTGACTGCAGCCAGTGGTTCTCCTTGGACTATTGGCAAGGGACACCCCCCTGGTGGGAGAGAGGCTTTATTCTGTTCTTCTTCATGTATTTCTTGAGAACTGTGGCCTTATGATGTCCTGACTGGTGGTTTGGAATAACCCAAGCTCATTTCAGAAGACTAGGACTCCAGCAAACTTAAGGAACAATTTTGTGTATTTTCAATCATTTTCTGTTGCTAAATGTAAATGTTGCAGTCTAGGCTATCACCGTTGAAAACTTTCCCCCTGCACCTTGGCCAAAAGGCTTCAACCACAGTCTTGTTTTGTGGCAGGTTTTAACCTGCGCACTACACCTTAGTTCAGAGGATAATAGTGGGTTACTGGCTCCTATGGTTGCTAATAAATAGCTGTGGACACAATCAAAAACCTGAAAAATAGAGGTGGCAAAATATAAAATGTAAATTCAGACTGGTGTAATTATCTATTTAAATTACCATTCTTTCCATCGAAGGCGTAGTCATCTACCCTTCCTCCAAAGGAAGCTGCTTTTTTCAGCTTGCTTTTCTATATGTGCTTGTTAAGTTCTACTTTTAAAGTACAAGCAACTCAAAACTAAAGTTCACAGCTTAGTTTTGCTCACCTCAGAACTGAATTTATCTAAGTTCAGGCTCTTTGTCAGAAAACAGGAGAGCCTGAAGGATTTCTGCACTAGTTTATAGTATTCCAATGATATTTTGACTGTTACTGAATGGGTGCCATTGTACCATTAGTCCTTTTTACCCCAGATTAGAAAAGGATTGCTAAAGAAGGCTGTTTTGTTTTCCTTGATCACTAGGAGATCAGATGTTGGGAAAAAGCAGGCATGATGATTCAAGAAAAGATGTTTAAAAATGACTAAATTTTATGAGTTTCACTGGAAATTACTGTCCTGAGGAAAAGTACCGGTGAGGAATATGAGATTACCTGAGATATTATGGCTTGTTACATTCACAGTGGATTCCTTCCTAACATTAAAATAAATAGATAGGAAAAGAAGTGGATTTTGAGAATGAAGAGATTAAAAAAACTCATGATTTATTTAACCTAACAAATTAAAGTATCTATCTGTTTGTCTTTTTGGTTTTCTGAGCTTCCAGGGAATACTCAAGTTTTGCTTTCAAACTTTCCCTTGAAACGAGAGAGACTTTAATTTGGTTTTGTTTTAATTATTTTAAAAAGAAAGCTGAGAGGCCTGTGCATTCTCATGACTCTGGGAGGAAGAGCTCTATGGAAAGCGCCAAAGATCCTGAAACTGACAACAAAAATCATGGCTCTGTGTTTGTGCTGCAGAACATGAAATCTGTATTCTGATACCGGTGGCTTCTTGTCAAACAGCTGAGCTGATAACCCTTAGTTTTGGAAGCACCTCTTCAAGAAAAACTCCCTCACTCTTTTCTTCTTGGCCATTCTGCCTCATGTGAGCTGGAAGCTTCCGCCGCCCCACCCTGGCTTGTCTAGAAATACTTCCCCTTCAGAGTATAGCAGCTTTTCTAAGTTAGAACAGCAGCGTAAGTCATTCATGTGTATCCATAGTTTGATTGACGATTTATTACACTAATGCAGTAAAATGATCTTCAGCACAACATTCAGAGTTTTGCTTTGTAACTTCTGAAAAGCTCAGCAGCATGGCATAAGTGCATGGGAAGAAAAGCAAACCTTGACAAAGATGAAGCGATGCCAGAAAAAAAAAAGGCAGAGAAAAAAAAGGACAAGGTGCCAGAAGATTGATGAAATGTCAGGTAGTTAAGGAACACAGTGAAAATTGGCAAAGAAACATATTGTTGGAAGATTGCTTTATTATTATACAAAGACTTGAACGTGTTGTCTTTTACTTCCCAAGTCACTGGGAAATACCTGTAAAGTGCTTATGGAAAGCACATTGTTGCACTATAGTTATTTATAAAGGTATTTCTGGCCTTTCAACTTAAAATAATTTCTAACTTGTACTTCTCACATTTTAAAGCAATCACAGTATGCAGATTCAGGCTTAGAAACAGAAATTTTTCCTGATAGAGGAAACATTTCTTTACATTTTTATACTTTGTTTGTCCTCAGTTTTTAAAAACAAAAACAAAAACAAACAAAAAAAAACAAGAGCAACACTGAATTGATTTTATACCGAAGAGGAGCCCAACACTTTAGTGCTGTGCTCTGAATGAAGCTTTTCCATCAAAAGTCTGATGTGGTGTCAAAAGCACAAGTTAAATCTCGTGCATGATGTCACCATGCAATTAGAGGCCGAGGTTCGCACCGCTCTGTGCAGGTACTTTCCCCTCGAGCTATCTGGAGTAACAGAGTCACTATGATACAGCTGTGGCTGCTGAGGAATGCTGAAGTGCAGTCTGTGACTCGTTGCATTTTAAAGAACTTGTATGGCAGAGAGCTTTCATTGCTCTGCTACGCGTCTACTGCTGTGGGGGAGCCTTGGCCTGGGCTGCTCCGAGTGACTGCCTTTGAATGAGCATCTGACATCTGCTTTTTTACCCTCTCCTCCCCTCCTGAAATAGTGCAGCCACAGCCGGCTGGGGCAGCACATTGTGTTTTCTCAGTGTCACCCACTCATTCCCACTGATTAATTCTGTCTTTCACCAGGCCTGGCGAGGCAGTGCTCTCAGGGCTGCAGGTTCAGCGGGGAGGGGAATGGCCAGTCCTTCAGCAAGCAGCATCACTGCTCTCCTCTGTCTGGCCTCTGTTTTACCACCTGGCAGCCCTGCAAAGCTGTCACTTAGTTGCCTTGTCCCCAAGTTCCCTCTGCCACCCCTCGTACCTCCCCACTCTCCAGCACAGAGCATCACCACCAGGTTTTTTAACCTGATGATGCCGGACTATTTTTAATTGGTCATGCACTGTCGCTGCATTCCTTGAAATGGGAGCACCCAGGCTGGATTTATCCTGTGTGATCTTCGCTTCAGCACTGGTCCATGACTGACAGAGGGGCTTAGATTTGGTGCAGCCTGAATTAATTTACCTCAATGCCACAAGAACCGTAGGAGAAGACTCATGAGAAGACAGGGATACGCTTACTTTTCAGTGAGGTGCAAAGGAGAAAATGTTAAATAGCTCCCAAGTGCAGTAATCTGTTGCAAGAAAGCCAGGGACTGAGCTCTAGAAGCTGGTCAGAGCCCCAAAGCTTGGGTCTGGCCCTGAACCTTCCCAGATCCTAATTGAATTCCAAGTGCTAATTTTTTGCTTTGGCTTTCTCTAAAGAATAATTGAAATAACCATTACAAAGAGTAACCTGTACACCAACTGGAAAAAAGCTCCAGCTTTCACAAGGTTCAAGTCTGTTCCAGATGGAAGCTGAGAACAGCTGTTGTGTACACAACAAACGAATTTCAGCTGCAGTACCAGGCAGCAATCATACAGCTTTCCCAGCTTCTTCTAAGCTCAAAGACTCACCCACAGAGCAGCCTTGAACGGTGCTTGCCCTGTGGCAAAGCCATGCAATGCCTCACTCTCCCCATTTCCAGCAACTTGCAGGAGAGCAATGCAAACTGCAAACACGTAAACAGCTGTTGGGCAAAGGGGAGGAAGCTTCGTGTAACAGAATAGGCTGCCAAATTCAGCGCTGCCATGTGTGCTGTGTAATGCTTGTCATCTCAAGTGAGTCATTAAGAGGTTCCCCCCTAATGGTACTTTGAAGTGCTGTGACAGCTTGAGAGCATCTATAAATTGCCACAAACAGCCCTCATACTGCGTTAGCTAATTGCTTGCTCTTTGACTTATTAGGAGTCACTGAGTTAAATAATTTGTCACATGTGCGGCTCATAATAAATAATGTGACTAGCCAGTTTGTGAGCTGTTTTGGTGATATATAGTGCCCTTTTTGAATGTTGTCACAAGCAGCTAACAAATATGACCCTGTGATTGTCAGAACTTTGTGAAAATAATAAGGCCTGACAAGGCATTGAGTTTAAAACAAAACACCTCTTGAGATATAATGAAAATTACATTAATTTCTTTTTCAGATTTTCTGTATAATACAATTATCATTTTACTTTCTAGTGGCCAATTAAAAGTAAGTGCAGTTTTATAGTAGTAAAAGGAAAAAGTTACTGAAAATATCATGCATCCTCTGATGCAGTCTGCAGCGAGTGTCCTCTCTACAAACTGTGAGTAGTTTCTGAAATATGTTGTTTGTGGATTTTTTAAAGTAAGTCTGACTTCATCAGCAGCTTATCTAGACAGTTTTTCTCATCATCACCCTTGGTCCTTATCGCATGCTTCGTGTGGTGTATTTCCATACGCGTACCTGTTGGGAGCCAGGCTACTTGACTGGTGAGCAAAAACACGGTACTGTTGCAAGCAGTAGTGCACAAATAATGTTAGAGATGCCTTTAGAAAGAATGTGGTAGTGTGGTGACGTATGCATTAACATCTTCTTGGCAACTTCGGTAAAATAGGAGTCTTGTCTGATTTCTGCGTGGGAGGAGAGTCCCCAACATTTTGCCAAAGAAGCAGATGTGGTTTCTCTCACAGCTAAAGGGTGATTTCTTCCCAAGGGACGGGACTTGTCATGCACGCTAGTCCTGGTGTAGACTGGATTGCTGGGCTATAAGATCTTTTCCCACCATTGTGCTAAAAGAAGAGTGATGAGTGGTGTTTGGTAAAACTTACCAGTCCCTTACAAGCCTGTTCCTGCAGTGACCCTAGCTATTGTATTCCTCTTGTTTGAACTTCGAGGTGCTTGTGCTGTTAGACTGGTTCCCGGTTTGGCAGTTGCTTACTTCTCAGTCATGGTGGTTCAGCTGAGCCTGTATGCAGTTGCTTCACGTGAGAGAAGACTCCCCTTCAGCTGTCTCTGCTAAGCAGCTCAGTGGTCCCACAGCTCTTTCTAGAAGTCCGTTTCCTCAAAGCCAGCCAGCAAGCAGGTTAAATCAGCAAAAGACCTCCAGACTAGGGGCTTGCTTATAGTTCTTCATCCTTTTTTCTCTCCCACCGTGTAGGTGTCTTCTGACCGGTTGGGTGAGAAGTGGCTCAGCTGTGTTCTTTCATCAAAAGAGGGCAAGTTGCTGATGGATTGTGCGTATCAGTTTTGGCAGGGATGAGGAATGAGAGTCAATATACAAAAGGGGTTGATCTTTACCATCCTTGACCTTAATTAATGAGGTGATGTTTTTGGTACCTACTGCAGACCACGGGGTGGGTTGGTTGGAGCCTCTTGTGACAATCAGTGCCATAGGCGCTTGTACCTCTGTCTTTGGTGTTCCCAGAGAGACCCTGAGCCCACAGAGCTGCTGGTTATTTCATTGTTCTTTTTTATCTCTTTTCCCTGGAAAAATGGGAAAGGTGTTTTGTTTTGATGTACAAGGGCTTGGAGAATTAGCCTGAGAATCTTCTGTGGGATCCTTTCTGCTAGGCCAGGATTTTATATAACTGTTGAGGACTTCGAGTGCTTAATGTTATTTTGAGAAAAGGCTCCAAGCCACCCTGATGGGTACTTGTTTTCCAGTGAGACAGCCTTACTGATGTTTTTTTCATTGGGCCTTACAGAGTTTGAGTACAAGGAGTGAACCACCTTCTCATTAAAGACACTTCTGATCAGATCCACTCAGCCAAAGAAACTGAGGCTGCATTTGAAATTTTGAATCAAATAGAATAATGAAAATTGGTTTCTTCACATCATTAATAGACTCATAGGAGTGAAATGCTGGCGCCCCTAAAGTCAGTGAGATCAAAACTTCTTCCCATGTGGTCTAGGTTTATTTAAGGCTTTGCTTTTATTTTATCTTCTTTTAGTTTGGCAAAAAGCCCACTTTCAAACATTCCAAACTTGTGTATGTTTATGAAAGAATTTTCCATAATTTCCTTAGTTGAGCAAGTAAACAAGTATGACCATGGTTCATAATCTAGCTGGTTCATATTTGCAGAGACTATGTCCAAATTCTATAATTTTGACAAAAATCTTTCCATCCTTCTTTCACAGACTTCTGTGAGATCTGTGATTCATCTGGCTCTAAATGAGAGATGTTTTTAGCCAAACCCTAGCGTTTCCAGGTTTCTTCATTTTTTCTCATTAGTTAGGAGTGTGTATGCTTTCTTTGTTGTTCTTAAAACCATAGCACTGGAGACAAACAATTTCATGAAAATCCTAGTTGCCATTTCAAAAAATAGAAAGGAGAATTGCTGGCACTCAGGGTAATTGAGCAAATCTTGAGAGCACAGAGATGAGAAGAAATGAAAGAAAGAAAGAAAAGGCATTATCTATGAGAGCTGCTCTGAAAGTGATGCCTCCTATTTTAGTCTCAATTCCCACTGTGAACATTGAGGCATCTCTGGATCTTGGCTTGAACTTGAGACCTACATGGACCTGACTGAAAAGGCTTATTTTTCACAGAATTGATGATGTCCAAAAGTAATACCTCTTGTTTGGTTCTGTTGGCCCACAACATCAGAGGCAGATGTTGTGGTAGGGCATAGGTGGTAGGGCAGTAGGGGTTGAACCTTCCCACCAATATCCTGTTACATTTTGTTGCCGTGTTACAGATGGCAGCAGAGGGGCACACTGATGCAAAGGCATCAGTTTGAAGACCATGGAGCACATCATGGCTGGACTACCCTACCGCATCCACTGTATACTCTGGATTTGGTGCCTTCTGACTTCATCTGTTCAGGCCAATGAAAGATGGACTGCATGGGCAACATTTTCCTAGCCATGATGCCATCATAGCAGCTGTGAAACAGTGGGTCACCTCCACTGGTGCAAATATTTTTGAGCTCAGCATGCAGGCTCTTGTTCTTCACTGCCAAAAATGCATAGCTAATGGTGGTCACTAGGATGAAAAATCATGTTTTGTAGCTCGGAATTTGCTCTATCAAATAGTGTTATTGTATTTGTTTGTATCTCTTTGTATCCATTGTATTTTTCCATGGAAATAAATAGGAGGCATTACTTCTGGAGTGACCTACATATATTCCTTTTTTCAAATGGCCAGGATAGGGTAGGGAAACTTAAAACACTGATTTTCTGGGTGCTTGCTGTTACAAATAGTAGACTTCTCTTCAGGCTTTCCATCTGAATATTATTTACTAACTTCTAAGCATCTAAAGCCTTCCAGTTTATTAGAAAATGACTGATGTGTATCAGTTACTTCTATCTGCCACTTTTTATTCAGCCCCTATTTCCCTCACCCAACCCTCAATTTAATATATCTGCATGCTTACGTATTATCACTGGGATAACAGGCAATAAAAATGCCAGAAAGTCTGAAGGAGTGAAACAGAGAAGTCAGGAACAGCTCCCAGCTGCTATAGACTTGACTTGTTCACGTTTGGCGTTTTTGGTGGGGGGTTATTTGGTGTTCTTCCTTACGACTGTACTTTTACCTCAGTACAATTTGGATGGCTTCAGTAATTAAGTGCCTGTTCAAATTACCTCTCTTGTGTGAAGAGTGACTTCTCCGTTTAAACCTCAGGATTCTGCTTAATCCAGTGTAGCTGGCTGCAGATGAGACAAGATAGGAGGCATTTGCCCAGGATGGAGGAGTACACCTATTAATCCAGAGATCTCTATTTGCTTTAATGTGCTGTGTCATATTTGTAAGCTTAAAAGGACTAGGTTAGTCCCTTCCTGCCCTCTCTGACCTGGGAAACAGCACTGAGTCCATTCTTAGGGAGCTTAGCATGAGGTTGATTTGAGTGTCAGTTTCTGTTGGACCTCCATACATTTCCTTTTTGTTAGACCCCAGCCGTCTGATAGGTAGAGGCATGTTTATGGTGTTCAATTAATTAATAATAACATGTTTCAGTTCTGAACTACATCTTCTTCAGCTGAATTTTTCTGAGTTACACGAAACTCATAAATTTGACTCTGACTTGTTGCTAGTAATGTATCCTACCTTCAGATACATATGTGTGGATTTCATCTGTACATTTTCACCAAAATACTTAAACATTTCATTTGTTATGTGGCTAAAATAAAATGTCTTTAAGGCGGAAGAATTAAAATTAGAGATCCTCTTCAATAAGAAAGCTTAGATGCTGCATCCAGGTGTACGCAGAAGTCAAGACCTTTGGAGATCTTTGCACGTGCTTATCCTATTTACATCTGCCTTTAGTGTACGTGTAATAATGGGATGTGCATTAATGATAAGCTCACTAAAATTCATTATTTAGGCATTTTATTTTCTCTTTCCCATTACTATGACAGGCACAAGTAAAAGACAAACAGATCCTCCCTCAAATTCCATGCAAAATATTTGTGTAAAGAAAATTTTTGTTACAGTGATAATACAGCAGTTTACATGATTGAAGAATAGCAGTAATAATTTAGTTTTGTCCGTTAGTTGAAAGAGACCATACAAGAGCGATAACAAGTTTCATTTTTGCTAAAATAATCTAAATTTCTGTACTATTCTAAGTGGATGCATAGTACACTGCTCTTCTACAATTCAGCTTTCTGCAAAAGTACATTTTTCTGCATGACCAGAATATTTGAATAGCTGGATTACTGTAGATCTAGTGCTGTGAACAAGACACTGGATTAACTTTGAGATTGTTCTGCTTTGAGCAGCATGTTGGACCAGATAATCTCAAGAGATCCCTTCTATCTTAGTATGCGATTCTGAGCGCTAAAACTTTGATTTGAGACTTTGCAGCACCTTTTCCTTGGACCCAATTACTGATGTTCTGTGCATTTCTAAAGGGCATTGTGAAAGCCTGGGGTGGTTTGGAACTACTGTGAAAGGCAGCTCCTTTCTGCTAGCCTCCTTTTCTGCCTGCTGCATTGTGGAAGTGATGGAATGGTACTTGCCATTTCCACAATTTGAAATATGAAGCAATTCTGTTCTTTGGCTTTTCATTTGTGATTTAGTGGCTTTGATTTAGGGATCTTTATGTTTATGGCTCTGAGATGGGCCATGCAGCACGTAGCAGTTTCAGAAAAATCTGTACAGGCTGAAGCCTCCTTTCTTTAAAGAGACTGGGAGTGCTACCCATGCAAAAGGGAGTCCCACACAGAGTGTGAGTTGATGCACAGGCTGATGATTAGGTTCACTGAGGTATATCCTCTCAGTCTTCTGTAAGGACTATTGACTTTAACTTAAAATCATTAGCTGCTGTTCTCATTTGGAGCTACAAATAATAAAAACACATTTAAATCCCTAACAGCAGTTTAATTCTAGCATGGCAAGCCTACTAGTTTACCAGCTTTCTAGGTCTAATTGAGCACAATAACATCCCAAATGACACTATTAAAATCTTTTACTGTTCAGATGCTTCTGATTATAAACCTATGAACTTTATAAGAAGCAACATTAATTGAATTGTATTTGATTACTTTGAATAAATTAAATTATAGAATTAGCATAATTGGTGTGAATGCAGTACACAGCCATGATTCAGCAGTTCCCGGGTCTCATTACGACTGTAAAGATGTTGCTGCCAACCTCCACAGTGCAGTGTGCAACAAGTTTCTAGGCAGGAGCAAAGATTTTTTTTGAAAGAGCCTAATGGGAGATGCAGGTAGAGCTTCCTTTGAAATGTAGCAGGATATGAGTAGAGTTCCTTATACATTAAAAAAAAAAACCAAAACAAAAAAGCCAAGAAGTTAGCCCAGATTCATTATGCTATGTCTATTTATTAACCTGGTCAAACGTATTTTTAAACTGGACAGTTAAGGAAAAGACAATGTGTCTCAGTCATCATGAACATGCTCCTTTGAGTAGCCATCCTGCTACAGCTTCTTATTGTCCTCTTATGATTGCAGTGGATCTGGCCTTTGTGTTTTGTAGTTATTTTTGCATATGGGGATCTTCAGCTATAAAGAGTTCATCATTTATTTGCATGTATGTATGCATATCTATGTATAATTTCTGTGTGGATAAATGTACAAATAATATTTTTGTGTGTAGTTATATGAACAGAAGTATATCATATGTGTTTGTGTGTGCATATGAATATATATTTATATAAGCGTTGTGGAGGATTCTGGCCTAATACATTTTATTACCAGTTCAGCAAGTCAAAGTCATGCAAGCGTCATCACATATTCCTACCATTGAGCTTGTTGCAGAGTAGCAATGCACCATAGCTGTCTCCAAACAGCTGTAATTATGAGCCCTACCTGGCTCTACATTGTCTTCAGTAATTCTACTTACTGGCCTACTGCTGGCATCTTTTACAAATGCACACAGTGTAATTTGTGGCACAGCCTAAATGTGACAGGGCTTAGGCTTTTTACAGTTGTGTGTTTCAGTACTCTTGAGCTACCCACTACAGTAAAACCTTTGTTCCTTACAGAATGCATGCATGTGTACAGTACGTATTTATCTGGTCTGGAATAAGCATTAATCTTTAATTACTGAATAAACATATTAAACAGGTGTGGAGTAACTGTCCTTTCAGCCACGCAGGGTGCACCCGCTCACACGGTGGATCCACCATTCGAGCGGTTTCACCTTGTGGTGCTCAGGGCTGAGCAAAGGTGGCAGGGCTTGGAGAGGGCCGTGTGGACACCCTGAATCCCACATAAATCAGAAAATTCCACTTATAAATTATGTGCCATCATAACAACCCGTTAGCACAGCCGGCGAGTTGGGGCTGGAGCACTGGGTAGTTTATAGTGGAAAAATGGGTTTTCGATGGGGAGCACACCCTCGGACTCCTTCTCCTCGACGCGGGGCCTGTGGTGTAAGGAGATATAAAGCAGCATTTTTCTCACTGCCGGGGGAAACAATGGAGGCTCTGTTAGCACCAGCCCAAACTTCTTTAGCCCCTGCCTCACAAGGTTGGAATGACTGCTTAAACCCAGGTTCAAAGCCCTTGGCCTCCAAGTGCTTTAATTTAGCACTATTTTTGCTTCTCTAGCCTCTGTTTTTTCTGCTTAAACCATCTAAGGTCTCCTTGTTTTGCAGGGAACTAAGCAGCTCCTTCTTATAATTAGATTAAAGATAATCAAATGAAGGCTTGGATATTTTTTAATGTCATTTAATCTTTTTTTTGGTCTTTTTTTAACTTGTGCAAAATTGCTTTTTATCACCGTTACCTAGCTTCTTGAAAATTTACACCTCTTTTTTTTTTTTTTTTTTGCATAACTGTATTTCAAGCTTCTGTTTTTTTGGTTTAAAAAATATTGTTTGACAAGTATTTTTCAGCATTTTTATTTGATGCCATAAAATAAACCTTTACCAGGTGTTTTTAGGTACGATTCACAACACTTTCATTATTTTGCTGTCAGTTTTCCCAAAGCTGACTGGTGTGAAAGTAACAAAGAATGCAAAAAGAAGCATGCAAAAATGCAGGGAGGGTGCAGATGAATTGGAAGAAAACCCACAGAAATGGAGTAAGGGGCTAGGGAGCTGCACAGAACTGCAGCTAAAAGATGGCTGTGTCTTTGTAACAGCAGCAAATAAGAGTTGGCACAGTTTGATTATAGCTTTGAAACATATACCCAATCCCAAATGTAGACATTATTCAGACAACAATCACCCAAAATTTTGTTAAAATCACTGCTTAGTGTAAAAGCTGTGAAGAGTGTAGCAGCTGATCTCAAGTTCCTAAAAGAGAAATTATTTCAAATCTTTGAAAAATTGTTTCAAATATTCTCAGATCCTTCCAATTCCTCCACAATGCACAGTGGGCACAAACATATTTGAAATAGTGTTCCAGTTTCAGCAGGCAGGCCTGGAAACCCCACACAGCCTTTCGCTCCCCCCTTCCTCCCAGGTGGGATGGGGGAGAGAATCGAGAAATAAGGT
>WBMW01000737.1:28362-59853 GCA_013396635.1 Penelope pileata | reverse complement strand
AAAAAAAAAAAAAGGAAAGGGAGGAGGTCCCATCCCACATTTCCCATAGTAGGAGTCATTTGGTGCTCAAGAGCAGGTCTCATAAATCCACCGAAACCATGGGTGAAAGCGCCTGAAGTAGAAATGGGGATGTGCTGGGCCAGATCCCGCAGATCTGTATGATTTACTCTGAGTGCCTTACAGAGTATCGTGTTTAGTTTTTGTAATACAGCATTGAATTTGTTTTCCTCTTTTGCTCTGAAGCCACACTGACTTTTTTTTTGCACAAGACACCTGGTACTGAGTTTCGCTCTGTATGGATGCGTCCAATGTCCCTTGACCATGGCTGAAATTTCGTGATGCTCTGTGGTAAAGTAAAAAACAAATCCAAATGGTCCCCGCCACAACTAAGTATACTGCAATCTGTATTATTTTTTGTATAACTATGAAAAATATCCTGAAAATGGACTGTAACCACCAACATTTTCTCATTCCTAAATTATTTTCAAATAGTACTTTGGAATAAACATACCTGTAAAAAACGCAAGTAAGGACAAAGCTTGTTCTGCTTGGTGATATGATTTCATTTGGCTTTTTGAGTTCCGAGTGGAGCACATTTTTCTTGCAAGATCTGAGTATTCCAAATGGAATTTTTTATTGTTATTACTGCCTTTAAAAGCTCTGAAAAATATCTTTCTTTTTTTCCTTCTGAGAACTCATCAGAATGTCAGGACTCTTCCAACTGTGGCTTAATTCAAATGGTTTCGTTATTGAGTTGCATATTATGACCAGAAAAATCAGAGACATGGCAACGTTTGGTCTGTATCTTCAGACCTAAATATATCCTCTTACAAACAAAATGCCTGCAATGATCATTTGAAATATCTGATTGCAAAAACAGTTATCACTGCCTGTTTCTTTGACATTTTGAAAAGGTGACCGTATTTTGGCCAGTAATTTCACAAAGAAGGTGTCCAGTCAAGGACATGAACAGATGTTGGTGTTTGCACATCACGGCGGTCATTCATATGAGTAGAGACTGCAGTCATAGCTCGTCCTGGGAAGGAGTCCATCAGGTTTTAATTGTGAATGCATGCACTTAAGACGCTGTGTTTAAAAGTGATAAGTATGCAAAAAATGGGAGTGGGAAATAAGAAATTGTTAGAATTAGAGAAAAAAAAAAGGCTATTTTCCTGAATTTCTCTTGAGTATGTATGGTAGAAATGGCAGAACATAGGAAGCAGAGGTGGAAATACAGTTTTCTTGCCCATAAAGCCACTTGGCATTTTTGCAAATCAAAATAACAGCAATTCAGGTGTATCTTAACATATTTTAAAATTCCAGAAAACTTATACAACTGTGACTTGGGAGAAAGATAAAGTGAATACTGTCTTAAAAGCTGGGTTAAGTATTCTTGATTTCTGAGATCACATGGAATCTTTAGCCAGCTGGAGCCTTCAGGTTATTCAATGATTCTAAGTAGAAATATAGATGACTAACGAAATAAATAGTTGTCTTCCTCTTAATTTTTCATTTATGGGGCCAACAGTTTTTACATTTCCTGAGGCACTCTGCATATATTATTGAGGCAGTATGTTAAAATGATCTCGCCTCATTTATCCTCCCCCACAAAATAGTTGAGACGTAACTTTCCAAAGAAAACATCTGAAACATTTAATTTTACCTGTCACTTTTTTTCATTTTCCCTGTTAAAACACTGGGTTGTACGTTTCTAACGGAGAGTTTTCATGTGAAGGGTAGAATAAACAAAAGTATGATTTAACATTCAGAGACCAAAAAATGACTAATGTGTCACTCTAAATCATTTTCCAGGTCCTAGGTATACTCGGTTGAAAGCTATAAAGGTAACAAAGGTTATCAGGACCTAGAGATAAGAAGTAGAAGTTGTTAAGTTTACTGTCCAAAATCAGAGTTTCCTCATTTTTCTTTCTACTACGTGACGTAGTAATTTCTTGGATTTATGTTATTCACACTGTCAAGTTAATACTACATTGTGACTTATCTTTTAAAAGGAACAGATTTTTGGTTAATCTAGGTGTATTTTGTATTGTTCTCCACCTAGATACAGTTCATTACTTTGCAGAGCTGTTTGAATATCTTCTCTACCATATTGATGAATTTTAAAATTTGGGGGAAGGCCTTTTTTGTAGACTGTATTTGTTTAAATGTTTTGTACTAGTCTCTTTTAGCAAAGTCTTTCCACTCAGAAGGACTCAAACTGTCTATTAGCTAATACTGCTTTATGCTACAGCCACTGTGTGTATCCCAGTTGATTTTTCTGGTTGAAGCACAGTAGGCATGAGCCCTGATATGATTCAACTACTTCTGTAGTGATTGAACTCTACTAATCGTGAATTGAATTTAGTTTTACTGAGCTCCAGGAAAAACTGGAGTAAGTGCTTTAAGATAAAAGCTTTCATAACTAACTAGCTGTAGAAGAAAGCTCTTGGATCATTTTTTCTGGAGCAGATAATTCCTAAATTCCCTGCAACTTTATATATGATACTTCTTCCTTGGAAATACTCATAAAGATTGATGCTAGGACATTTTTGCTGATATTTCTCTTGTAACAAGATTCAAACTGAACTAGATTCAGTGTTTGTCAAACTGATCTCACTGACAAGGTGAACTAAGCTGTAAAAGGCATTATGCATGTCTAAAGTCTGTATGAAATTCTTTGCTATATCTCTTATTACTTTTTGCTGTACAGTGAAAGACATTGAACTATGAATTCCTTTTTTCACTAGCACATTACAACCATAGCAATACTCTTGTGTAAGATAGAGCTTGTTCAATGCATGGATGTACTGTCAATCATCACATTGAACACTGTTCTCACTGGTTTGACTCATAGAAAATGAATGTTTGTTAGGATTGCCTCTCTTTCATCTTGTTGTCACTCCTCAGTTATTTTGTGAAGTTCTGATGCAGTTCCTGTTTAAATCAGGTGGAAACTGTACTCTGTATATGGAAAATTTTCTGCTGCATCTTGTCTTAGGTGAAATATAATAAATAAAGATATAGCTATATTTTTTTCCTCTATGAAGAGGTCCTAACTCCAGGAACAGATAGGCAGAGGAAAATAGTTTTGAAAAATATGCTGGCCTTCACTGTGTTTGTCCACCTCGCTGTATACAACCAAAGGAGCCTACCACTTCCTGGCTGAATGTAGGGAAGGCATGCCTCTTCAGCAAAATAAGCCACTTGTGCTAGAGACCTGGCTGATGCATTCACACCCTCCACTATGTTTGTCTACCATGTGTAAGTTGGAGTTGGGAGTTACTTTTATTGTGGAGATAGTGGCATCCATCCTTACCATGGTCCTTTGTCATCTTAGTCATCATGGTCCTTTCACATCTTCCTTTGTCGTTCTTAGTGATGTGCAGGGGTGGTGTAACACCAGCAAGGTTGAGGAGGGTAGTATCGGTTGAAAACCAGCATAGGTAATTCATTATTGTTCACTGCTGAAAAATACTGACAAAGTGAGACTATTTAGTTGTTACGCATTGGAAAATGGAAAAAATGCCCATTACATTCTAAAGGACCACTTCTTCCTGCACTCTGCTTTTCACACTGCCTGGATAAACTGGGAGATAGCCAGCAAAATCCCCTAATTATAGCAAGTTGCAACATGAAAGAGCTATTTACAACATGCGAAAAAATTCCGTAAATGATCTTTTTGTTGTTGTTTAGCTAATACTTGACACATTACAGAGTTCTCACGCGTTTGTGTCCCTGCACAGGAGTCCTAAGTAGGGATTTCTTTGGCTAGGGTGTATTGCACTTTGTGTTTAAATTTTGTTCGAAATCTTTTATTTCTAATTTGGTTTCTGATCATTTTAAAGTTCCAATATGAAGATGTTATATCTGAGGATGAGTATGTCTCATCAGACTACATGAATTATTTTTGGCTTTGGAAACTTTATTAGAAGCAATGCCTGTAATATTCTTCTTAGAGAGAATGGAGTCCTCAACTTTGTCTTTTGCCTGAACTGTACTCCTTAAGCTCCCAGGCCCCACTGACCTGAATGCCTGCACATGGATTCAGACTTTCTGGGATAGACATGGATCATTTGTGGGTAAGGGACAGCTGAGTAAGAGCCTGATTTTGTCTTTGGTTTCATTATTGGCTTCTAGTTTGAAACAATGAGAATTTGCATCATTTTTGTGCGGTGTATGGGATTTTTGGTTTTGATTCATGGAAATAGTGACTAGAGTTTGGGATAGCCACATCTTTTATTCTGAGAGACAGTTTAAATCTAATTTAATGGACTGGTTTCTGTGTTTTTAGCTTTCCAAATGTGTAATTATCCCATTAGAACTCCACCAGAGTCAAGGCTAGTCAGAGAGCAACAATCTCATTTGAAGGGAGGGGAGAGGAGCTTTGGGACTTGTGTTCATTTTGATGCTGAACTCTTTCTCACACCCACTAGAAATTCCAGCCTGAATATTTTCACTGAAACATACATTTCCATGAAATATTGCTGTTTCAAAGAAAAGATATTCTAAAGAAAAACGTTTCCTCAAGTCTTCTCCTCTATCTGTAGACTTTTATTAAGCAAATACTGTAAGCTGAAGGGATTTCTGGACCATTGGAATATGTTCTTGTTTGACTACAGTACTGAACAGTGTGTTAATGGGAATGAAGGATTCCATTTCCAGCAGTGCTGATTGAGTTGATACCCAGAACAAAGGACGATGATCACTCTCACCAGAAGTCATTTTCAGTAGTCACTGAGGTCTCTGGTATATTTGTCACTTCATAAGCTTTGCTAACCTTACAGATAAATGAATGAGTACTAAATAAATATTTCACAGAGCCATCGTGGAAATCTTGCCATGTTAAGTCTCAACACACTAAACTTGGCATTTTCCATTGCTAGCAGCCCTGAGCTAAACAAACTGTTCAATGTTGATGCTGATACAGATTGTTCTCCTTTTTTACCTGTATACTACTAATCAAGTCAGCATGGATCTGGGGTGTATACCCTTTGCACTAGGATCTGTTTGCTAATTGGAGCGGAAGTCCTGCCACAGCTCCGGGCCTGATGAATAGCACTTGGCACTGGACATGGTGGTAGCTTTTCCTATTGCTTGATTTCACTTGGAAAGCAAGGCAAACTTGGAAAAGTTGCACTGTTTTGCCTTCTTTCATTTTATCATTCCTTCATTTCCTCCCATGTCATGGTGCAACGCTTTTTACTTAGTGACAGGATGCTGTGCTGTGACTTGACATTGCCCAGCTCCTTCACTGCTCTGCCAACAGCACGCTGTGGAGCAGATTTGGTACCCAAAGGAACAGGGCAGCTGAGGGACCTTATACCAGAAATAGTGGGAATTACTTTTAAAACAAACATGTATATCTTATGGGAAGATTTTTATAGACTTCTAATCCAATCAAGTTAAAGCATTAATAATATATTTAAACTTGGTGGCTTTTTTTAAGAAACATCTGGTTTTAATCAGGGTTCTTCTTGAATAAGACAGCTATCTCTGCAATGAAAAATGTCTATACTATAAAGCAGTAAAATAGTGTTTCTTACATGCTTTAATTGAAGGGTAACTATTTAACAGTGATCTAAAAAGCATCTCTTTGGAACCTGTATTGAAGTTGGTTGGCTTTAGATATGTCTTGAGAGCTTTGGAAATGTATTATATGAATCTTGTGCAAAAATAAACAGACAACTATATTTTGTTTTCAAACCATAGTGAGGAGAACATCTTCCCTTTGCTGCACTGTTGATAGCAGCTATCTTGCTAGTTTGTGCTTAGTCTTTTGTTTTATTGAAGAGCTTGATTTTTTTTTAAGACTTTTCATCCTGACTCATTTTTTCCGTATTGCTCCAACTGCATGGATTTATTTTTTTATTATCCAGCTTGAAATCCATTTTTAAGTAATTATTTAATTGACAGCCATTTATCCTAGCAGAGGCTTCAGGAGAAGCCATTTCTGCCAATGGAGCTTAAAATAGCATTAAAGAGTTCGTGCTGCTAAGCTTTGTGATGCAGTATCAATATCCACTGGCAATTTCCTAGGTGAGGTCTGTGTCTAGATGTCAGAATGGATCATGTGAAACTATGTCGGTCAATTAATCACTGCCAATGAGCCATGGCGTGCCAAAGCTCCATTTCATAACGGCCTCCTTGTTAGGTTCACAAAATCTAAATCCACAAGGCAGACCTCCAATAGAGGCTGCAGAAATGTTTACAGGGAAATACATTTACTGCAAGAAATGAATGTTGCAGGCTTATAGGGTTGATTTTTAGGGGGGGGGGAAGAGAAAAAGAAATATGTGGAATTTACCTTGGTAATTACTTTAAAGGAATTGATTATGCTGGGCAGGTCTAGAGTAAGGCTTCTAATATGAGTATAAAATCCATATTGAGCAGTACATATAATGCAATTGAAAATGAGATGAAATTTGACCATTATGTTTCATAGCAATGACTGCTATAAGGCAGAAAGTGTCACTGGTATTCAGTTCTTCTGCTCCCTTATCTGTTTTTTCATCTTGATCTTGACAGATGCAAAAATGTAGGTTAAGAGAAGTAAGAAAAATCAAAAGTGAATAGTAGCCTGACATACTACAAAAATAAATTAAATTCCCATGACAAGTAAGTCATTGTTATGGGGGGACGGTGTGAAGGGGGAAGGGAGAGCGTCTTTGACTTCTCTGGCCCGTTTAGGAAGTTTGGTCACTGGTATGAAGCCATACAGCTGCACACAATATAAAGTAAGTTTAACAGCATATTTGGTGAGTTTATAACTTCCCCGGGGCATTTTAACATTAAAAATAATGATTGTTAACCTGGTCCATCTGAACTTAAATATGAGCTTACTTCGCAAGAAACGAGGGGTAACGTCTCAAGTACTTTTCTTTGTGTTTTATTATTGCATAAGGGCTTGCATTGCTTTATAGCTGCATTCTGTCTGTTTCTGCATTTTGTACTCAACAGGGATATTCAAATCTGTAGGCTTTGTAAGGATGGCAATCTCAGTACCAGATCAGAAATATGTTCTTTTATAGTTATGCACAGATATTCGAAAGTGAACATTCTAAGGTAAAGTGGCAGTTGTATATGACTTTGACATCAGCAGTAAGTAATGTTCCAAGTGATCTATGTGTGTTATCTGGAGAGTAAAGATTTTCACAAGAGGCAAAAACTCTTTTTAAAAAAACGCTGGTGTCTCAGACTGGAAGCCAAAATAAGACCAAAAACTATTGAAAGGCATGCGAGAAATCATTGTGTGCTGAGAATTATTACCGTTGCCTTATAGGCTGAATCACACAAAATCACAAAATGGTTAAGGTTGGAAGGGACCTCTGGAGGTCATCTGGTCCAACCCCTCTGCTTAAGCAGGAATACCTACAGCAGGTTGCCCTGCACCATTTTCAGGTGGCTTTTGAATTGTTGCCCTACTTTAGGGAACAGCCACATGCTAGGTGTTTCAGAGGTAGAGATCTGATCTTACGTACTACAGCCCTGATTCTTCTGGCATCTGCACTCTCTAATGTTGTGAGTTTATTCTTCGTGAGACAGGTATTGCATCTATTGCTGCTGCTGCTTTGTGTTTGATGTTTTCTTTGATCCTTAGTACAGCTCACTGAAGACACAGGCCACAAAAGTTAACGTCATCATGACATTAACTGTGCTTCACCACAGTGCCATCACAGTGCGAAATTTGTAACATTTCATGAGTGTTTAATTTCTGCGAAGCTGCTGGATGAATCCTGATACTGTTTTTCTGTCCTTCTCAGGCTTGCCAGTTTCATTACATGCCTCATTTCTCAGCTAAGATTCTACTTTTTTTAAATGAGCATGGCTAAACTCTAACTCCCTTGTTATGGACAGAGACGCATTTGTACAGCATCAAACACACAGAGTTCACAAACTTTCTAGTATTGGCAGCTGGCAATACAGAATCATTGCACGTTAGGAATGGCTGTTCGATTTCCACCGTGGCTGGTTCATGTAGGTGGTGCTGATATTCTACATGTAATGCATGCAAATCCTAGTATTCAGATCTTATCACTGCATCGGTGTAGCAATTTTGAATGTTAAGGGGTGTATAATTGTATACATAACATATATGTACAGACATTACTGCATACAGTTCGGTGCTGGTTTGAACAGATAGTACATAATCTATCATAGTAATAGTCCTTGGTTTTGTTTTCGACTGTTATCACAGAGCTGAGGATTAGGATGTCATTTCCTAAAGTGGAAATATAAGTTCTGCTCTGTGTGGATGATAAGAAAAAAAAATACGTATATTGTATATGCACATCGGCATCTTGACTCTGTACCGTAAAGACAATTATAGTCCTAGAATCCTAGAACTGAGTTAAATTAGGATCAAGTGCTGGATGACATTGCATTGCTTGTATTTTATTTTCAGGGAAAGATCTTGTAAAGTTACAAGCATGACAAATTCATCTAAAAATGTTGCAGTGTTGCTGGTAGATAAGAATTGTCATCTTCCTAATTCCATTTGGTATAAACAAAGCTTATAAACTTCTTAAAAATTGTTGTAATTATATAAAATACCCAAGCAATTTGAACTTAACTATGTTTCATTTTTTTCTATGTTTTCCTAATTTCTGTTATCTGAAATGAACACTGTCAGAAAGTAGTCTGCTGCTGTATTTGGCATAAACAGCAGAAGCTTGGGCACATACTTGTCTCAACTACTGTGAGTAGTTCTCTTAAAGTAATTGAAACAATGTTTTTCTTTTTTTTTTTTTTTCTTTATTTTTAACATCTCAAGATGCGCCAGAATCCTTTTTAGTAAACAGACAATTAAACCATTGGATTTGAGAGAAACTTCTGGCCTGGGTAGAAAAGGAAAAGGAGGAATGATGAGCACTGAGCATTCAGACCAGCAACAGCCAGAGCAGTTTGTCCTACTGCACCCTCTGGCATTACCTCCGGGATTTGCAGTGTACGGGTGTATCTCTGCAGATCTCTCCTAATTTGTTCTCAGCACACAGGCAATGGGGTGGATACAGAGGCAATGACTACGGTGCTTCTCAGTGGTCAAGTGAGTGGTCACATGCATGTGCACTCCAGCACTAATGGCAGCAAACAGAATGAGCAATTCTTCAGTAATAAGTTAGTGTTCACACCTGAAGGAAGAAGCCGAAAATCTTGCAAGAAAGTAAATACGACTTTCAACCCTTTACCATACCGAGGTACTTGGATCTATCACAGAGATGTCTGAAGCAATATTGTGAAGATTGGTGTAGAAAAGTCAGGCCAGGCTACAGTCCTCTCCCCAGCAGCAGGAGAGAAGAAATACAGTCTTTGAATTCCTAAGAAGCTTTTCAGCCTAAGAGATAGACACATTGAGGTGCACTGGATTAAGTCTGTATTTTGCTGAGTCTCTGCACTTAACGTCTTATTTCGAGCCTTCTACTTATCTCATGTAGGCTGTCATTTCATGTCTTAAGTGAGGCAACACCCTTTTCTCTGTGCTTGGTGGATGTGAAGTGCAAAATTACTTATGTTCATTCAACATTTCTGGGAAGATCATTTCCCTCACTTGCTGCTTTCATCATGTGACATGTGTCTTCACTGGCTCCCTTTCCTCTGTCGCATCAAATCTGGGTTACTTGTCTTCACTTCACATGCTTTTCATGTCATCTATTCACCCTATCTGTCATCTCTCCTTCACTATTGACTGGCCGACTCCTGCCTGCAGCCAGCTTCTGACACCTGCATTCAACACCCACTTCTTAAATTTTCAGACAAACATCTCTCTCCTTCTCCCATGCTACTCCTCGAGCTTGGGAGGAACCTGCTGTAGATACTCTCAAAGTTATTTCATCACTGTCCTTCAAATCTCAGCCTGAAAGTTTTGTGCTGTGTTACTAATAGGAATATTTGGAATGGTTAGACACCTGTTGTACTGCAACTCTTGCCTGTCATGACAGTCAAGCTTGTTTTCCTACATCCTTCTTCCAGCACTGCCATTTGCAGGAAATGCTGTCTGTATCCATTTCATCTCTCTGAAAGCTTTTGTTTTATGTGCATGCTACCACAATGTGAACTACTTCAGCAAAGGTTGTAAGTAGCCTACCCAGGCCAGGTCATGCCACAATAATGCAGTTAAATAATTCTGGCTTGCATCAAGGGGTTCGGTCTCACTATCAAGAACTGCTACATCAAATACTCCTACCAGCCTAATGAGCCTGTTTGCTAATGTGCTTGTTGCTTCATTGAGAGTTGCCTCATGTCTCATGAAACTGCATGTCAATGCTGCCTGCTGGACTCTCAGGGTTGAGGAGCCTTACTTATTTGTGCCTAGTCAGATAGAAGAGATAAAGTTCAAAGTGTAGAACTGTTACGTGTGTAAAACATGACTTGTGGGACACAGAAGTTAAAGATTTGCATATTATTCACAACATTCAATCTAACTGGCAAGGTGCATCAACTGATCTCCTATTCTTTCTCCGTGCATGATGGAAAGATGGAGGCTATCATCCACAAAGTGATTTAAAACATTGTCAGGGATCTGATATGATTCATCCACTTGACTGTAGATGTAAGTTGGAGAGATGAAACTGAGGTGTTTAAAATGGGGAAGTGTGAAGAACCTTCCCTCCTCAGTACTGAGTGTGGGGTTTCCAAGTCAAGAGAATAGATTAGCACATGCCATGATGGCTGTAGCACCTGAGCACTAGTTCACCCTCCACTTTGCAGCACATTAGTCACCACAATCAGAACCCTGTGAAGGAAAATAAAAAGAGATTGAGAAAGTTTTGTCCACAACCCAAGTCAGGTTTGGTATGTCAGGATGGCGAATTCCCAGTCCCACTGGCCTATTTCAGAAAGTGGAGTCAGAGGATCATTCAGGTTGAAAGGGACCACAGGAGGTCTCAGTCCAACCTCAAGCTTAGGGCAGAGTCAGCGCTGACTTCAGCCCAAGCTGCTCATTGCTTTGTCCGGTCGGGAGGTTTTGCACTCCAAGGAGAGAGATTGCAACACCTCCTGGTAACCTGTTCCGCTGCTTGTCTTGCTTCATCAAGAAAATTTTTGCCCAGCCCCAGCTGACCATCTTGGCAGCCCTTCACTGGAATCACTCCAGCTTTTCAACATCTTTCTTGTGCTGTCAGACCCAAAACTGGACATAGCATTCTAGATGCAGTAGAACAAGAGCTGAGTAGAGGGGAATTACGACTTCCTTTGACCTGTAAGAACTTGCAGCCTACTGACTGGCTATTGGACTCTTAGCAGCCCAGGATGCTGTTAGCCTTCAACACTGCCAGGGCACGGTTCTGACTAATGTTCAGCCTGCTGGCTACCAGGACCCAGGGTCTGTTTCAGCACAGCAGCCAGCCAGGCTGTTCTGCAGCAGTTGCTTAGTCTGACCCATTTATATCTGTCCTTGTTGGATTTCCTCCCGTCTATCTGGATCCCTCCAATTGACAGAGCATATAAACTGTTCCCTCCAGCTTGGCACCATCTTCAAACCTGATGAGGGAGCATCGCATCTCCTACTCCAGGTCACTGATAAAGATACTAGCTCTGTTTTCAGTGGCATAGGTGTGTTGTGGTTTAACACAGCAGGCAGCTCAGCACCACGCAGCTGTTTGCTCACTACCCCCCCACAGTGGGATGGGGGATAGAAACAGAAAAAAGTTAAAACTTATGGATTTTGATAAGGACAGCTTAATGGGACAGAAAAGGAAGGGAAAATTATTATAATTATAAAAGAATGTACAAAAGTGATGCATGATGCAATTTCTCACCACCCACCAGTGAGGGTGTCTAAGGCCAGCTCCCCACAGTTTTATTACTGAGTGTGACACCACGTGGTATGGGACATCCCTTTGGCCAGTGTGGGTCAGCTGTCCTGGTTCTGCCCCCTCCCAGCAACTTGTGCCCCCTCAACCTCCTCACTGTCCGGGCAGCACAAGAAGCTGAAGTGCCCTTGGCTCTGTGCAGCATTGCTTAGCAACAACTAAAACATTGGTGTGTTGTCAACCTTATTCTCATCTTAAATCCAAAACACAGCACCATACCAGCTACTAGGAAGAAAATTAACTCTGTCCCAGTCAAAACCAGGACAGGATGTCATACAGTGTTGACTTATTTTCATAACCTTGTTAGTGAATTTTTTACAGTTCTATAGATAATGCATTTTAGAAAAACAGATCATGAGAGACAAAAGGTGAAGCTGTATGATAGGAAACTTTTGATCAAACACATTCACATTGCCATGAACTGTCCCAGTCCTGGACTTGATCTAACAAATTTCAAATCACACTGTATCTGAACATTAGAGAGGAGACAGAATTCCACCTGAAGCTGAGACCATCCTGCACCCTTCGTTATGGTCTCATAGCTACCCATAGACTCACATGCGTGTAGCTAAGTTTTACTGAAGGAATGACTGCAGTCCTCTGTGCCAAGTTTCTAAATGGAGTGAGCTTTTCCAACAGAGTTATTGACCTCTGAAGCAGGGTTTCTATCATGAAAATGCTGACATAACCTTTAACTGTAGAGCCACAAACAGCTTTGTTATAGTACTTGTTCCTAGCTTGGGCCCTTGCTCTGGAAACAGTGGTGGCATTGTCTGCTGCTAATCATGTTAAGGGGCTGGGGAGGGTTGGTGCTGATATCAGAACAGAAAAATAATTTAAAATTAAAAATTCACCTTACATGGGTCGTACAAGCTCAGGAGGTTTTTAAATGAATATCTTTAGTTTGGACCTGGGTATATGATACTCTAATTTTTTTTAATACTCTTCAGATATATCATTGATGAAGAACATTTACTACATCTAATGTATTTTGAGTATTTTAATCCCTCTTACATTTACAAATCTGACTGGTGGATCTAATCACCTTTTTTATGTGCTCTTTTTCCTCAGTACTTCATGTAAAAAGAAACTAAAGCCTCACACAGTATTTCCAGCTCTCCGAATTTTAGTGCAAGTCTTGCAATATCAAGTGTTTTCTTAAAGTCCCAGCTCCTGGAGCTAGATGATTGACTCAAGATCTCAGCTTTTCTGCTTTGCAGCCCTTGAGATTTCCCAGAAAAGACCAAAAACATGAATGTTAAAAGATCGAAAGTAACAAGCTAAAAGAATCTAGAAACTGCAGTTTTGAATGTTTTTATGGCTTTTGCAGAGGACTTATTTTTTAAAGGCTTGTAGTGGCAACACTTCAAATATAACGATTTTGAATAGAACTGCTTGGAATGCCGATTGTCACCAATGCTCCAGTTGTTAATGCTGTCACCTAGAGGTGTTCAAAGCAGAGTCCCACCGCTGGTTGTTTCTGATTTTTGCGCTCTGAGACAGATGGGAATCCTACTCTGGGATTTATCTTCTTTGGAGTATCCCAACCTAAAACCCTAGATTAGGACCGTCTTGAAAGTTCTGACTGTGGCCCAAATTTTTCTTTTCGTTAACTTGTTTCATAAACACCTGAGGGCAACGTATAAAACTTTTGTAGTAAGGAAAAAAAAAACATAGAGAAAATGACTAAAAAGGTGGGGATTTTTTTGGTATGTTCTTTTAATCATTGTGGAGTAAAAAAAAAAAACCAACAACAACAAAACAGTGGTGCCCTTAGGCTTCTGCTACAGGTGAAGTAGCATAGGAGCTGATGCTGCCCTGCCATTAGGCATTGCAATCGGTTCTGGGAGGAACTTGAAAGACCCAAGACACCCTCCTGCAAAAGGCTTCTGTTGAGCAGCCTGTCAATATTGTTTTCTTTCCAGAGGTGCTAATTTCCAGAGATAAAGAACTGATTGCTCCTAGTGAGAAATGTAAAGGAGCTTGCAAAAGCTATTAAGGGTGGGAAATTGACGAACATGGGAGGCAAATGGCTGAATAGATGAGTCTCAGCCAGTTAAATCTTTGTCAAACAAAACCTTCTGTAGTTCCCCACTGTTTCAGCTGTTGTGTGTTTGGTGTCAAGCTAAGTGTAACTTCATTTTGGCGGGGGAGGATAGGAGGAATTTTGTCAGTTTTGCAGCAATTATCGTCCTTTTTTCAAGGTGAATTAGCGTTTCCTCTTCTATCCGCCTAAGAACTGTATTGCCATAGTCATGTGGTTGTCCTATTGGGATGGGAAGACAGGTAGGTAGTAGTCTTTAATGTGTAACTTCACAAGGCTTCCAAGGGCTAAATAAAGTCCCACTAAGCAAAGGTTTGTGCCTTTCATGTTTCACAGTCCCCACACTTATTGTCTGTGCTATACAGTCCTAATGTATTCTGAAGTCGAATAACCCAATTTCTACGAGATGATATTCTTAATGACATCACCAGCCAGCTACTGAAAAGGTTTGTCATCATTAAAGTGCTCCTTTATGTTCTTGCTTAATAAATGCATTAATCAAAATTCAGTAGGAGGAAAAAAAGCCAATCTGTTACAATAAAGCCATCTGCCCTTTATTTCTTTTCTTCAAAGAAGACATAAACTTGAAGTTCCTTTCGAATTTTCCATGATATGTGTTTCTCTGCTTTCTCTTTCTAGCTTCACTAATTTGTATGAATAAGACTTTGACTGATTGAAGCCCCTAGTAAATCTCTAAGTCCTTAACCACTTACTGCTTGCTTGATATAGCATTTGCTGTTGTTTATAGTCTGCTATCCATGGGATTGGTTTTCGGTGTAATAAAGTACTAAAAATCTCATAGAGTTGGATCAACTTGGGTGTTCTGCGGTTAGCATGGTGGTTGTTATGCCTAATTCCCACAGCAGAGAGGGGGAATTAGGGGGAGCATCATAAAGAACAAAAGTTAGTGGATTGCCAGCTGAGTAAAGCCCTCACTGTGAACAGGTTTGGGTAATAGCAATATTTCTAAACGGGAGGGTAATGACACTTAAGTGAGGTTGGTCTTAGTAAGCAGTTGCAGGTCTGGATCCAATAATGTATCATTTACTGCGTCTGGAATAGATCGCTTGAATAAATTAAGTGAACTCTTACCCTGCTGTGAGCTTTCTTGCTGTGTGCTCTGTGCTTATTAGCCTCCTAGCCCCTAGTTTGACCCTGTTCCTTTCTTAAATTAATGCATCTCCAATTCCCAAATCTAGACCTTTTCTTTTTTTAATCTCATGTTTCTTTGTTTCCATCCAACTTGAGGAAATAGCTGAGGAGCTTTCCGATTGTTTACCCAGAGGCAAAATTAACAGGTGCATTCAGGGTTATTACAAGGCTCATCAGATGTACTGAGGGCTTGGCTCAGCTCCAACACCGATAAACAAAACAGTATTGTAAATTAATTGAAAACTGACCGAGATGAAAGTATCACTTGACACATAGGCATAGTTCTGACATTTATTTTTTTGATTTTTATAGCGACAGAGGGGCAATAAAAGGGGACGTTTCACCCCACATCAGGATCTAACTATCTGTAGTGTAGACAGAAAGCACTAGTGACTTTCCATCCAGATTTGATGGAGGGATGCTACTAAAAAAGTTTCAGCTTTAGATAGATTCATCTCTTACTTAAAATGGAGAACACCCTTAGCACAGGAATATCCAACCACTGTACATAGTGATTTTTGGCAAGACGTCCAAGACGTCCTTCATTTCTGACACAGTTGAAAGAATATAGAAATGCATTTGCTGTCGCTTGCATGATTTGGTTTGGAAGAATTTAGCAAGAATACAGAGAATGGAGAGGGTGGAAGGGTTAAGAAGATACACATTATAATGTGTGTTATAGCTTCATCCAGGGATCACTTACAGGAGATTCTAGCCAGCTCCACTTTATATTCAGAGGCTTTGTAGCAGGGACAAAAGCTCTTTAAGATTCAACTTCCTCATTGTGAAAACTAAACCTCGTATTTTTCAGAGAACACTGTCTCCCTCCAAGCACTTCTAGTGCTAAAGACAAAAGACCTTGAAAGCTTCTTTGTTGAGAGGAGTTTTGCAATCGTTCACGTGCTACAATATGTTAAGACAGTCTAGTTTATAAAATATCAGGAAGTTCACAACGAGCTGTTTGGTGACCTTGTAATAATCTGTCATTTCAGTCAGATTCTGTGGCAACTGAGCATTTTAATGGTCATTCAGAAAACTGAATTCAATAAGACCGGAAAATAATTCCTGGTCTGTTTAGCAGAAAAGGAAATGTTGGAAGATGCAAGAATTTGGGGGGTATTTCCTTATATGTCTTGAAGACAACATATTTTGCTAAGAATTTTAAAATGGTCAACATGCAACAGTAGCACTCATTCCAAAATCTGTTTCTCTGTGCTGTACATCTGTTGTTGACTGGCTTTTTGTTTTAGAGGGGGGAATGGGTAGGGCTGGCTGCCCTCAGGTATCTAAAACTTTTGAGTCATTTGTAGAGTGGAGTGTTGAATAGGACTGAAACGTCAAGATGACAGCAATGCCTTTATGGTGAAATGCTGAGTGGTGTAATACATCGCTTATAGCGTGCAGCATTGATCCCCACACCTGTGCTTTGCTTGATGATCCCTTCCAAAATGTGAGTAAGTGTTCCAGGTGTTAGAGTGGGTTTGTAAAACTAATCATTAGAAGAAGTGGTTATAAGCATTGTCCCCTTACCTTTTCTAGCTTTGATACATCAGGTAACTTCAGAGGCTGAACAGGGAGAACCTGCGTTTCGGTTTTGCTGACCAATATGCAATGTCAGTACAATGTCAATAGTGGTAACAATCACAGGACAAAATGCACAGCAGAGCAACTGAGGACACTCTCCTCTTCCCCATTTCCCTGTCTGTACTACTCAGTGCAGATCTAAGCTGATTTTGAGACCTGTGTTTCCCTGCAGGAGCCTGTGGCAACCCCGGTTGCCCTGAGTCTTGTGAAAAACTGTTTTAGGTTGGCTGAAGACGAACAGGACATTTCCTCCCTCAGATTTCTCCACTCCTGCTACTCAGACTGCTAGGTTTCTCACATAATGTTACCTTTTCTGTGGCTTCATTTCCTGTAAGTTTTTCATCTTCATGTTTCCATCAGACTTGTAGATCTTGGTTTGCCTTTAATGCTCTTGTTCTTAATGAAGTTTGAGTAGATCTGTGTGTTTCTCTTGGCATCCCTACGTCACTCAAGATGTTGTGTAGGTCTTAAATTGTTTCAGAGTTGGCCTCATTTTTGAGATAAGCATAAAGAGGTAAGAGCCTCTCAATTGCCAGTCTCCTTAATGCTAGATTGAAATGCTATCCAAAGTGTATCTCTCTTGGAGACCCTATGCCTTTTTTCATGCTTTTGATCACTGTGAACTAATTCATTTAGATGTCAGGAAGGTTAATTAATATATCAGTGAAATTAACATGGACACTTTTCAGTTGCAGAGCTATTGCTCTGTGTACTATCCAGACTCAAGTCTTGCTATAATGTTTACTTTTGCTCTCAGTCAAGAATTTCTTCCAGCTGTAAAGAACAAAACATGGTATGGTTTGCATTTTTATAATTGAAGTTTGAATGCTCAGCTATAGCTGTGGGGATTTAGGAACATTACTTACAGGAACTTACAGACAAACTGATATTTATTTGAATGATCTTTCGTTTTCTGACTCATCAAAATGCTTTTCTCATAACCTGGAGGTTTGCTTAAATTACACCTATTTACGAACTCTCTTACTGTAGAAATGCAAAACACTCTGCAGAACCGGTGAATTTTACCTGTGTTTGAAGCAAGGTTAAGGTGAGCCAAGGTAAATCCAAGTTGATAGCAGTTTCTGCTGCCTTTGATAACAGGTCTGATTTAGCATGTGCTTTCAGCAGTGGCTCACTGCTTGGACATTGCAAATACTCTCCATTTCTTTAGGTTTGTTTCTCAAACTTCAGCTTAAGCCTCTTGCAGAACAATACTGGGATGGAGACTCTTGTCAGAACAGGTAAGCTGTCTCTGAAACATCTGTAGTGTAGCATATTGAGAGCCACTATAATCTTGGCAAAAGAAAGTCATGTATTCTGGGAGCTATCTTTCTGCAAGAGGACTGCCAATAATTCATTCTTCTACAGTCATTAATAAGAATACGCCCACACTGAGAAAAGAAAATAAGCATTGGAAAATGGTTTTGAATATGAGTAGTGTTCCATAAATAAATCTATATACAGAATTCAGAAAATGCAGAAAAAAAGAGAATTCCTATGCAATGAAAATAGCATGAAGTGCAATCAAAGTTGTTTGGATCTTTTCGAAGTTCTGAAATACACTGTGCCATTGTAGTTAGAATGAACCTTGTTTACAGTGAAGTTACCTTGTAGCAGCAGAAAAAGAGTGAGGACAGATTGGCTTGAGCCATGCTATACTTTATACCCTAGTGACATGCCAAATTTGCTGTTTATTCTTTCTGTTGGTCTCGTTAGCCCATCTAACACTGAGATGCATTAAAGTACTTCCTTGAAGAGTTGCTTGAGTATTTTTTTTTCTAGTATTTTCACAGTCTGGGGCTCCATCCCATGACTTCTTGCTCTGAGTGTGGCTCATGTTAGCATTTGCAGGAAGCTTGGTTCAAGGTGAAGGATTTGATCCTGTAAATACTTGTCATTTCTTAACTATGTTCGTTAAACCTGAATGTTCTTCCCTACTTCCTAAACTATGGAACGTGGGATCAAGACCCAGAACAATGCCTTAAAATACCTCTGAAAATGTACATAGACAGTGCACTTTGTCAGTGTAAAGTCCTAATGCTTCATTTTGCATGGTAAAAACACGGTATCAAATACAATGAAATTCCTATGAAGTCATATATTAAGAAAGAAAAATAATACTAAATCAGTAAAGTAAGAGTCATCTTGTTTAACAGTTTTTTAGACTTTGCAGTGGATTTCAAAAATGGCTTAAGGGAGGAATGAATAATCACTCTCAACAGAGAATCTCTGAGTTTGAATTCTGTGGTACATTCCAGTGATGTTGAATAATCATTTTTGTTTTCCTTTGTGTTTTTGAAGGCCGTGAGGCATTTTATTTACCTACTAGCAGCTAGCATTATATATTTTGTTATGAGACAAATGAAAAATTAGATTAAAATGTTTTTGATTGAGATACTGCCTTTATCTAAATTAGCATGCTTTTTTAAAATTATATTAGACCGAGTGCAAATTACTTTACAACATTCTTTTTAAATTAAACCTCTTGGAAATAAGATAACTACATGCAAATAATTATTCAACTTGCAAACTTCTGAATATGTGTTTTGTGGAGTGGCCTGTTTTCTGTGGGGAAAGCAATGGGGTTCAGTTGTACCCCCTTAGAGCCAAGTTGCTGATCAGCTGTGATAAAGAAATATTGTGAAGCTCACCTGTCTGCTGAGCACTGCTTGTAAATCATTCTCTGTGTGTCAGTGGCTTTGCTCCTACAGAGACTTTGTGTATATGGTTAACGCTGTGCCATGTGAGCGTTCCCCTCAAGGTCAAAACTCATGCTGAGTAAAATCAAGGGTAATAGCAAATATTCTTCGGCTCAGATCCTGTTTGTGAAGCTATGTATGAGCGTGTACAGATGCAAACTCTGTAAACTGCCATGTGTTACACTTTAAAAATGCCTGTTTATACCTGAGCAGTATTTCTCTGTGCTGTTCACCACGTTCTTTAAATTTAGATTGGGCTGTAGCAGCACTGGAAGTAGAGAGGTAAGTCTTTGTGTCTTAAGCTTGGTTGCCTGCTTCAGTGAAGGAAGTTTTTAGATTACCCAGTATGCAGCTATCCATCTTGGCTAAAGCAAAGGTTATGTTGTACTAACTCTTAAAAACCTTTTTTGGGGAAGCACAACATAGCACACAGAACCTGGAAGTTCCACTGGCCACAGAAAGACTCTCGGTGTCTGCTTGCAATGCTGCTCCCAAACCTGGAGTCCTTACAGGCAGATTTCACCTCTAGGAGGATGCATATTACTCCTCCTCACATGGGAAGCTTTTTGAGGGCCATCAGCTGCCTCTTCTCCCTTTGCTGCAGAGAGGCATCTGGAGGAGTTACTGCAACTTGGAGATGCATTAACTCTGTGAAGTTATTTGTGTTGTTTGAAGTATGGCTACTCCCTGGTACTGTCATCTTCTCACCCATGGGAACTTGACCTCATGGAAGAGCTTGTGTGGGCTCAGTGTCATCATTTAAACATGTCAGAGATTGTTGTTCTTCACCCTGCTCTCTACTCTTGTTACCAGAGAGGAGCACTAAGCCCATAATCGGTAACAGAAATCTTGTTTGATGCTCCTGTTAATAAAAGGTGCACACAACTGAGTTTATTGTCCCTCTATACAAATCGTCCTCCAATGCAATAAAAGTGCAGCTAGCAGATGCTGACTGTATCACACAATTCAGTTCAACAGTATATTTTTATTTTTAGAGTGGAAATTAAACAATCCTCTTTCATTGGGAGGGAGAAGATGTATCTGATTTAGAATGACTAGAGTAGTAAGTCGTGGGCAGGATGATGGATCTGAGATATACTTGAAGGGATAATTGTACACAACCAGTAAAGCTGGTAAATATTTAAGGGTCATGGGTTAAATGTCAGAGCCACAGTACTTGAGCTCAACTCCATAAAGTATCAAGAATGACTGGTAATTAAATCCAGGGTATATTTCACCAAAGGGAAATAAATTTGACAGCTAACAACCAATACTGGATTACCACCTCTCAGAGGTTAGGGATCATGCTAGTAATTGTAGGTGGTTTACAGTTGTTAACATAATAGTAATAGGTAGAATGATTGCTTACTCATAGACATCACAATACCAAGCAAAGCTAAATCTTCTGTGTGTTAAAGAGAAAAAGAGGCCACTAATCATTACAGTGGGTTCATTTTACTTCTCTCAGCATTTTACTGTTTAAAATAAACATCCTTAGGCTGTTCCTGCTTGAATCTCAGAAGTGAATGTAATCACAATACATCGTCCTCACCTCTCTCTTGAAACTGAATGTAGGGAGAATTTGAAGTTCTAATATAAAAGTGGCTTTGTAATATCTTTTTCTCTGTTGTGTTACATCTAGAAAGCAACAGAACACAGATAGATGTGTCTGCATCTAATGACTGGGACAAACTCCTCTCTTTCCCTATCCCAATTACCAAGCAGATTTTTACAATTGAATGATCCTCTCTTAATAAGTTATCCTTATTAAACTGCTAATAAATAATAGAACATATTTTAGCCAAAAATGTCAAGATATGTTTAAAACATGATGAATAATTTGCATCATTTCACATACTGATGCATTCCACTCTTGTTACTGGACTGGAATGTCTAATGCAGGATTTATTAATTAGGAAGATGCCTGTTTTGTATTTTAGGTGTTGAATTTGGATGCTATTTTTTTCTCAGCAGGACTCACTACTCATTAGCTGTTTTGTATTTGTCTGCAGAAGCAGGTACTTAGCACAATGTCTGGCTGGAATAAAGTTTCATTTGCAAGATTTGGATGCAGAGGTGAGGGCTTTATTTAATATTGGAACAGAGCAAATTGATTTGCAATGTTTAATCAAGTGGTATGGTAGCCCCTAAAAATGATCCATGTCCTGTCTTCAAAGCAAGTAATTTCTGTAGCTAAGACCCCATTATCTTGAAAAATTTGAAACAGTAGCATCTCTGCCCCTGCCTGCTGTCCATTCACTCCAATTCATTTGATATTTTTAGTCACCAAAGGTTTGTTGTAATCATGTTCAATTTACATCAGGTAATCTATTTGAGTGGAAAGGCAAATGACTTTTCACATGTACGACAAACATGATCTTTTAATTGTACACCAAGGAGGATTTATTAATTTGGGGTTTGAAAATAAGGATGTAAACTTAGCCAAATTTGTGTAATCATGAGAAGTAACCATGAATAAAAATGTAACTGCAGGTACATGTGTCTAGTGTTGGAAAAACTTCCTAATCTCTTGCAAAAAGACTCAGGCTGCTCTTTCTGTGCCAGTTGACCAGTGATGGGGGAGTGATCCAAAAGCCTGACCCGTGCTTATAAAGCAGCAGGGTACATGCCGTTGGTCTCTTTGCTGATCCCATTCCTTCTGGCTTGGGCTGAGTAAACTGGATTGATAGTACTGTACGTGAGTGGTAACGTAAGCTGGGTCAAAGACAAAAGGACTTACTGTCAGCATGAATAAGTTGAGCTAAATCCCAGTGTGCTTGCAGGTTTTTCTATGGTTTTTGGCAGAATCCTCCTACTTAATGTAATAAAGAGTACACAGTTCGTATTTTCAGGCTATCGCTTACCTCCGAGTCCCAGCGGTAGAACTCTGAGGAAAAACAGCCTTGACTCAAGTGTGTAAAATGAGGTGGTTTGTAACAAACCTGAGAAAAGCTATTTATTTGTTTAGGGGCTTTTTATTTGTTTTGAGTGTTCTTGGGTTTTTTAATCCTTTCCTGTATCGGCGAGCTTCCTGCTGGGACGCAATGTTCCTTCAGGTCCTTGGGGGGACAAGCAGATTTGCTTGAGAGACCTCCAAGTGACAGCTACCTGTCACTGGCACCAGTGCTGCTGTTGCTCACTCACTGCCTTACTGTCCTCTTTCTCACCGTTTTTATCACCTCTTAGCCCCCTTTTCTCCTGTGAGCATGTGGGCACTCAAAACGCGTGGCACAGCCCCTGGCTTGTCTTTCAGGCCCTCCTGTTTCCTCCTTGTGAGGCCCAGAGTTTCCAACGTCTGTGGTAGTGTCGGGTCTTCCTTTCAGAAAGGCCAAAGCTGCTGCAGAGATCCTGTCCAGACCTGTGGGAAAGTGTAGCACAGCAATAGCTATTAATACTGTTCCTTTCCCACTCCTTCTGAGAGGAACTCCCAACAGGAAGGTTTCGGCGGCCCGCACAACTCAGCGGCTTCTCTTTAACTCTTTGGCTTCTACATCATTAAGCTGCCTCAACAAAGCCGCCTCATTTTTTGCCAAATGTGTTCATTGTCTCTCAAAATAATTGCTAGCAGAGGTTTGCCATTAAGAGTCTTTACGAGAGAGTTTTCCCACTTATCCCTAGGGAGATGTTAGTAGTGTTTGATTCAGAGATTATTGATGTCGACCTCAGTATTTGGAAATACATCTGACTGTCATCAAGGCTAATAAAACTGCTTTAGAGGATAGTATGAACAGGTTAGTTTGGCTTACCAGTAAATGGTCACAACGTGTAAAGGAATTTGCATGCTAACCTTTCAGGACTGAGGTTTATTCTGTCCCTTGGGGTCTGCTCTCCCTCAGCCTTCATGCTGAATTCGAAGGAGATACTGCACATGCATGGCAAGGGCAGGATGCAGCTTCTCATGGCTTCTCGGTGAGAGCTAGCAGCCTGTTTCTTTTCTTTTCTTTTTTTTTTTTAATGTGAGATGGATATCTGCCTCTTCTGGCCTGTCGTATAGAAGCTATAAATTATAAACCTTGGGGGAGAAGATGTGTGTATTTATCACTGCAAGGTAGGGCAAGCCACTTCAAAAGATGGTTAATTTTAAATGTGTTTCAAAGTCGCTGAAACACTAACACTGCAAGTTTTCTCTAGGGTTTTTTTTTTTGTTTTTTTTTTTTTTTTTTAGTTTTTTGCTGTGCGTTTTTTATTTTATTTGTTTTTCCCCCTTTGGAAACAAAAATCAGATAGTCAGCTTCACTTCTGTTTACAGTCTGATTCTAATCAAGGTCATCCTAGTTTTTGTGACAGGGTACCATACTACCACATTTTCATCTTAACATAGAAATAAAGTATTTCAGTTGTGAAACGGCAATTCTCAGCCAAGTTCATCCTTTTTATCCCCTTTCAACATTTATGCTTCTTCTTCAGACATATTTTTACAAGTTCTTTCTTTACTTTTGTGGAAAAATCAGGTTTAGAATAAAATTGTCAATGAAGTTCTTGGCAGAATGTCTTTCAATGGCAGTGACTGCTGCATGAACACTGAGGAGTAATAAGCTTAACAAAAGCACTTTATTTGCATGTTCCTGGCATTTTTAATTTAGAATGAACTGACCCATTGTTTTAAATGTAATGGGAGCTGTAGGATTGCAGCCACATCACAGATAGCGTTATGATTGGAGCGTCCCAAAACCACAACCTTTGATTGTGCTGTACTTCTTTTAATTCCGATCGTGTTCTTATGTAACTTCGTTCTTCCAAAATCCCTTCCTTTATGTCTCCAAACAAAAATAGGAATGCTGCCTGAAAACACGTACCTAAAAAGCACAACTTAAAATGTTGCTTCTCTTCTTATTAAAAAAGAACAGAAGGCACACATGCACATTCTTTTCTGTGAACTACCGTACGTAAGAAAATAAATGTTTCTTAGGAGGAAATGTAACAGATGAAGTATAAAGAGTTTTACTTCCTGTATTTTGATTTTTAACCTTTCCCAAACTTTCTCTATTGTAAAGTTAAAACAAAGTCTTATCAGCAAGTGCCATATAGCAGCAGCTGGATAGCATTAGAGCCCTCTGCATAAGCTATTCTTCTTCATTACCTTTTTCATGACAGCTTTTACTTTGCACAGAAAATGCTGCTTTGTATTGGAGATTTATGTAATTCAGGTGTCTTCCATTCTGAATTAAAGCATGGCTGCAGTGGAAATGAGTGGTTTACAAGTGGAGTCAATAGAAATTTATGGGAGAGAAAGATAAAATTTACAAAGTTCAGTGAAAAAACACAAGCTTATACAAGGACTTTAATGACTCCTCTTTCTTTTTTCCCCACCTCACGTCATCCTGCCTCCCATCTGGGGGCATTTCACATCACTGAAAGCAGAGCGTTATTTTTGTTGGTTTGGAGAGGGAGTTTGATGGCAAATCTGCTTCTGGTTTCTGTGTGCATTGAAACTAAGCAATCTGATGGGTGCATTCCTGTTAGAGCAAAAATAGCACACGCTTTTGTTCACCTGATAAACTGATGTGATTAATCTCAAACTTCTAATGTTTATTTTAAAATTCTCAAATTTATTTTAATAGCAGTTTAAATTTGGAGCCTGCAGAGTGGTCTGCTACCAGTACAGCACTCAGCCCTAAAGGAATCTAATTACAACTTGGACTTCTTCCTCCAGCACTGCCCCTAAGAAGTATGAGAGTGATGGAGAAGTGTTACCTCTTATCCCCTAGAGTGAAAAGACATCAGTTTGTGTTATCATTTCCAGTGTCTAGATTGGATTGGGAATTTTCTGATTAAATGCTTTATCACATTAAAAAAATACTTTTGTTTAAATCAAAATTTTGCAGGATTATATCAATTGCAGTAAAATTGTTGAAAAAGGTATGTCCAGCCCCAAGATTGAATTTCTAGGCTGAAAGGGATAGACCTGTCTCAGAATAACTACATGGCCTGAAGCTTCTCACCTTGGGAGGTCAAAAACCCATGTTCAAGCCATCATTACCCATCTTAGATTAATGACTTTTGAATTTGATCTCACACTATAGCACTACATTTTACCCTATCACTGGATATTCTAAAATGGGTGTTTACAGATCTCTTACATGCGATTTTATTTGTAAGCAGTGACTTGACTCTGGTCTCCCACATGCCATCTGAAGCTTCTGGTGTCTGATTTGCAGAGCTGTATGCTCTTTGATCCAGAAATGAGAAAATGCTTAGGTCACTCTGAAAGTACTGCCCCCTATTTATTTCCATGGAAACTACAGGAGATTCAAGGATCCCAAGAACACTATTTGATAGAGCAAATTCTCAGCTACAAAGCACTGTTTTTCAACATAGTTGCTACCGTTAGCCATGCGTTTTCACCAGAAATGAACAAGAGCCTGCATGCTATGCTTATAATTGAATAGCTGTGGCAAAAACTTGTCTTTCACGTCACTGTCACCCCTGCTGAAACGCATCACCCACTGCCTCACTGTGCTCATATCCACTGTTTGGTCTCCATCAATGTTCAGCAAGCACTGATGAATGTCAATGGGTGCCATTTTTTTCTCCACGGGAGAATTCAATTCTACCTCTTTGCTTCATCCGCACTTCCATGTCAGACGCCATTGTGTCAGAGTGCCCCTCTGCTGCCATCCGTCACACGGCAACAACATGGAACGGGATATTGGTGGGAAGGTTCAACCTCCACTGCCATCCCACCAACATCCACCTCTGACGTTGTGAGCCAACATAATAAAATAGAAGGTATTACTTTCAGGAAGCAGTCGTACTTATATAAAAGGTATCATAGCTCCAACAGAAAAGATACACGGGGACAATCTGAAAGTAGCCACTAAGTGTCTGAAATGCATCTGAAACGCTCAGTTTCAGACCCCTGATGTGTCTTCATTGGGCTAGGGGTTTAAGACAGGGATGTGCATTGAGCAGCAAGGGGTTTGGGATACGTCTCTTCTGGGTCAGCTGTTTTGTTTTGCCTTCCCTCCCTTAACTTCAAAAGGCTTGAGTTTGTACCAATGTAAAGTGGGAAAGTTTTAACATTGCAAAACAGCTATGAGGAGCAAGATAGTGACTTCTCACCTAGGTCTGCCTCTTTTGGCTGTTTTGAGAGGGCATTCCCTTATTGCTGCTATGCTCTCAGTGAGACCTTTTTGCAGATTGTAGCTGTGCTGCTGTCAGTCAAAGAGGCTGAGAACAGTAGTGATGTTTTAAGGGGAAAACCTTACCTGGCAATGAACTTCTTTATAATCCCCTCTGTTTCCACGCAAGTATTAATGTTAGCTGACTAAGGGACCAGAGCAGAGGAAGCCTACAGTTGGTGTTTCTCTTCTGAATGTGTGTTTAGGCCAGTTTCCTAAAGAAACAAGGTGTAGGCAATCACACTGTTTTTCTGTGCCTTCCTTCTCCCTGGGGGCTTTTGAACCTGCTAGACAATCTCAAATAGGAGTCTCACAGGTAATTAATTTTCTTTAAGTCTGAAAGTCAGTGGCTGGGGAAGGGAGAGGAGCTGAAGTGAATGTCCCACTGTAGGGAACGGTGAGTACAATTTTGCCGTTGTCCATTCTGTTTGACAGGAGCTGCCTAGTTGGATGGCACACACGTATGCACTTGCCTGGCTCTAGCGTAGGCTGTCTCTTGCCTGGGAGGGTGCTATAGGGAACATAAGAAGAGCAGGAGAAGCTGAGATGGGAAAGGATGTAAAAAACCATTAAGTGTGAGAGAAGATAGGCATTCTGTTGCTTACGGGACAAATTGTTGTGAGAGAGGACTTTACAGGAAGAATTGCTAGTCTTTGTGAAAGTTCTCTTATCAGCAGTGGGACAATCACACCTTTCTAGGCTGTAACAGTACAGCCTGTGCATGCCGTTTACCTAGAAATTTGACAGCGTAAACTGGCAATTTCTACAGGAACCCAGACGATACCAGGCTGAACAGTTGTCTTTCTTGTAGTTAACTCCATTTGAGGATGGCAGAAAAAGCTTTTATGAAGATACATCCATCAACTAGAGATTTAGATTTTTGTACGTCTCCTCTCCAATCCACACCTGTGCTTTTCACTTCTGGCTGTGACATCATCTCTGGGGTACTGCTCAAACTTAAGGCAGGATGACTGACAGCTGTCTGTATCTGCCAGAGCTGGCACTTCTTTATCCAAAGAGCCAGCCGCTCCAGCCCTGTACACCTGCGAACAATAAAGTGTCACCATCACAGTGTACTTACTTTTATTTTTTAACATGTTTTAAAATATATAATAGCATTTGTATGGCTCGTAAAGTTAAAATACATAATGCTGTCATCATGTAGGGGCCAGATGATCAGTATTGCGTTAACTTAGCTTTTTTTCCATGCTACCATTTTTACATGTATTCATTTGAAAACTTTCCTCAACAGATGTAGCATATGTTATGGTCTGATGGCTGCCAAACTCCAGCTGCAAATTTCTTGAGGCCAAGACCCTCTTCTGAAACTCTTTGTCATTTCAACCTCAGACACGTATTCGAGGACAGTTCTCCAATCTTTAAAGGTCTTCAGGGACAAACCTCAGAAGGTCAGGAAAGAGCAATCAGACCCGAAGAGAGAGTCAGAAAGTGTTGCAGTGTTTCAGTGCACGTCTGTCTTGTTCTTATTTTTAAAATAATTATGTAATTTTAGAATTGCTTGTTTTCTTCTGTCAGAATGTCAATCCTGCAGTCCATAACACTTCAATCTCTCAGTATGGATTTTCTCCATTTTATTAAGATTTCTACTTTTTTCAGACCTTCCCCATGCACTGCTCCTCTTTGTTGTTTTAGGGTGCTTAATTCCTGTTTACAAGTGGAATGGAGAGTCTGACAGCTGAGTATGGGTCCTTACTATTGTTGGGAACAGGTTCTGTGCTTTGGTACGGCAGACATCTTCAATTGCTCAGAACAGCATTCTGTTTCCAAAGGAGTTCAGCTGGGATCCTAAATCTATAGGTGACAGATAAGTTTCTGTGCTTTGCTCTGCTATTTCTTCATAGTCTTGACGTGACAGCAACTGAGACCTTGAGAAGGTAGAAATGTTCTTACTGAAAACAGTAAGTTGAAACAGGAAGGATATGTAGAGTCAGAGAGAGAATTTGTTTTCAGCTAGAAGGTAGGAATGAGAATTGGTGCAAAGGCGTTTCGTCTTCTTCTGGAAACAGACATCAGCTTTGTGCTTGAACAAAGACCAGCTGAGTGACCAACATGAGGTGCCAATGCTTTCCTACCCAGAGGGAAAATAGAGAGAGGTAAACTAAAATAGTCAGCAAACGTTTTATGTGCAAGTCAGTTTATATATATGCTAAAGAAACATCAGAGCAGGGATATATCAGGTTAAAACTCCAGCTGGTCTACAGATGGAGTGAGAAGGATTAAAGAAATGTGCCATTGCAGAGGAGTACAAGGAAATGTCGAGAGTAACTTGCATGAAAATACTGAACTTTCAACAGTATATTAACTGTTCATAGGCACTGCCATGCTGGCTGAAGCCAGAATTTCATCTTGCTAAACACCCTGTCACTGTCAGTGGCCAATAATGAAAGCTTGGGAAAATCATCTAGAAACAAGAGGAGATTAGAAGCGATCCTTCCTAGCTTCCACAGTGAGTAAGGTGTTCAACACCTGTGAAATTTTCAGGGCCCAATCTTGTTTGAGCACTTGCATATGAAACTATATTTCTAAATATCTAGGAGATTACTTGAAAACACTGACATAATTGTTTGCGGCCAAGATCTTGGAAGATTACGTGACTGGGGAAAATGAGCATAGGAGAGTTTCACTTAAAGTATTCTATTTCTGTGAGCCTCGTGGCAGTAAAGAAGAAAGTAGATATAGTACACGTCTTGGAGAACATGTCATGAATACAGCAAGTGCTGAATACAAACTGTTCTATTTTTGAATAGTAATGAGTGCCGTAGAACACCCTAAGCTCTTCTGCAATTCAGTGAAGTACAGAAAGATATGATTCAATTCTACCTCTCTGCAGTCCTACATTGCCTTAAAGGCTGTATTTTCTTGTCAATAAAACATTCCAACTTCTACTGGAGTGTTCAAAGTGGAATCTCTGCATGCTTTAGCATTGAATTTTTAAGTGGGTTTTGGGGTCTGGCTTTACGTTAAATTTCTATTATATTTGGGAAATAGGCTTGTTGGAAATTTGGGATTGCTTGGACAGCAGAAGTAAGAAGTGATCCTGAATTGGTAGCTGGAGAAGTGAGAATGTTCAAGTCACAGGAAAGGCTTTTTTCCATTTCTGGTTCTCCTACGTTTCTGTGAAAATTTAGTGTTTTAATTGTGTAATTTGACAATTTGTGTTGATTTCTTCTGATTTTTAGTTGTCAGTAAATGACTTAATTCCTGAATGAATAGAATGTGTATGTGAAATATTATTGCGTTGCTGTTGGATTATGAGTAATCCTATCAGAAATCTTATTAGTATATTCCAAAAATTAATCAGACAAATAATGCTATTTAACAAATATTTCTAGAGAGTTAATACATCAGCACGGTTATACTTCCATATTTCTGAAACGAGTAGTTTCTTTTTCTCAGAAGCGTATATTTACACAGGGCTTGGTGGTTGTCTTTTCCACCCCAGGAAACACACAGCAGATGCTACCGTGTTCATTTTATTGCATTTTTATAGCTATATTCCTTAATAATTAAGTGGCCATTCGTGGGTAGCAGTTTGCAGCATACTTTTCCGGTTTAAGTCTTTTGGATTCCTTCTTAAGAGTACAGGTCAACAAAAATACTTGTGAGCATGTGGGTGACTTTCATAAAGCAGGTGTGTCAGGAACATAATCATTTGTGCTTTCGTTTCAAGAAATTTACAGTTTAATTACAATACGCTCAGCTCTCACAGGGAAAAAAAAAATAAAAACTTGAGAAAAGACAAAAAAGGCTTTGTAATCCTGTGCTGTGTTCAGGGTTTAGATCTCACCTTGTAAAAGTTTTTATTGCAGCCTCCTCCTCCACTTGTGCCATGAAACAGTGAATCACTCCTTCTTGTCTGTAAGTACAACTGCAGCTCTCATGTTTTATCCTGACACCTCCTAGATGAGCTTTCCATACCAGGGAAAGGGAGGACATTTGATGCTTCTAATATTATTCTGACGCCTCCCCTTCTCCAAGGAGTCAACCTTGCTGGCTGCGTTGGCTGTGAATCCCAGCGTGAGACCCCATTCAGGGTGATTAATGTATGCAGAGGCTCAAACCACCCCTCAGCTCCTTCCAGCACATTCATTCTCATGGCATAATGTTTCGTGTGTTCAGCTGTAGGATGACCTGGGCAGAGGCCCAGTGGCGCTGATAATTTTCCGTCCTTTGTGTGAGTATCCAGAGAAACCCACCCAAAGCAACTGATGGTGGCCTCCCTCATTGCTGCTAATGATCTTCAGTAGCTGAAGGCTTCCTTCCTTGTGTGGCCGAAACACCTTGCTGCATGAATGTGTGATCTGGATAGTGGCTGGGAAGACACAAAATGCTAACTCTTCTTCCTTAGAAAATGATAACTCTTCTCTAGCCTTTCTTTTCTTTTTCTTTCCCCCCTCCACCTCGGATCCTGTATTGTTTTTCCAGATTGTTTTTTCTCAGTAGCTCATCAAATGATGCTATTACAGAAGCTATTCAGTAGGTTTTGCATTAGCTTTCCCTTTGGTGCTCTACTGCATTTCACTTTGGCTAAATACAAAAATCTAATTTAGTATTTATATGAGAGCCAATACTACAGTTAAAACATTGTCTTTTAATAACCTGCTTGTTTTAAGAAAAAATACTGACTTTCACTTGAACAAGAACATTTCTGTAATAACATAATAGTCAGCTCAAATAATGTGGACACAATTGTGCCCATAGGATGAGGAATATTACTGAAAGAGATTTCCCCTGTTACTTTGCACGTGGCTGTTTCAAATTACCTTAATAACAGGGCAATGCACATAATAAGAACTGCACAATAAGAAGGTATCTTATCCAAAGTAAATAATGGCTGCATACTTCTAAAGTAGCTGCAAGAGGGAAATGTGTAATGATGTGTGGAACAAAGCATGACGGAATGGCTTGTTACCTAGAACACTAACTTAAGCTTAGACAAGGCCTGTAGGTAAAGATAAGCATTTCTGAGCCACCCTGGTATAGCTGAAAGCTGTAGCAAAGGTTTTGATTTGTTTTAAGATTTCTTCCTACTAACTTATCGGTAGATTTTTAAAAAGGGGGGG
>WBMW01000737.1:0-28340 GCA_013396635.1 Penelope pileata | reverse complement strand
GGGGGGGGAGGAGGGGATAGTTGCAAAAAGGAAGCCTTGAATATCCATCTACCAGATCTGTGGGAGCTAGAAGGAAAGCTGGTCCTGAAAATCTCCATGAAGATCGTGGTTTGTCTTGAAAACTCATTGATGTAGCATACTTCCCAAGAAACCCTTGAGAGCTGCCTACTTGAATTTAGGCCGGTGAAACCTGTGTGGTTTTTTGGCCGTGCAGCTGTGGAGGGATACGGTGCCCTCGCTGAACAATTAGGATTTTTCTCTGGATGCCCACAGCTGTCTCTCTTCCCTTTTGCAGAGTGCAATTTCAATCCCTGCAGGGAACTATTAAAGTTCTCAAGATGATCTGAAGTGATGAGATCAATGGAAGAAACAGGCAAGTCTCCTCCCCCATTAGAAGGTTGAGAGAGAATCTGAAAAGTGTTATATACATCAGTTATGAACACAAAGTCATTTTCAAACGTGAGAGAAGGAGTGCTTCTGGTTTTCTGTTTTCCATAAAAACTGTACCCTCTTTTCATCTCAGTAAATGTAGACTCATCTTTAGAGCTGTTTTTAGGCAAAAAAGACTGATATTACACATAATATTGTTTTTCATGATTTTTTCTTTATTGGGCTCAGGCATCTTCAGTGGGAAACTGAAAGGTGTTGCTGTATTTCCAGATGGGTATTTGTGTGTAGCTGAATTCACTGTAGATTAGAATCCCTCTTAACTTTCATAGCGTTACCTAAAAAAATAAATAAATAAAATTACAGACATTGAACATTCCTAGGAAAGCAAAAAAAACTGCCTGTATTTCTGTTTCCCAAGGAGAAGTTCCCCTGAGCTGCAATCTGTGGCCCAGAGAGCTCATGGGAACACTCTGCATGAAAGCATTTCATGTCGAGCCAGATGCTCCCAGCCCTTAAGCGAGCAAGTAGCCTTTGATTTTACTAGGAATATTGTGACTTGACGTGATCAGATCCAGAGAGCACAACTTGTACTTAAGAAATAGAAGGAGGTATGCCATAAAATACCACAAAAAGGCTAGTGCTGAAAATTAGTTTAAACTGTTTACTACTGGGAGGTGGAAGGAGGAATAGCAGATGCAGTATCAGATGCAGAGTCCTTATCTCTGATACCAGTAAAGCTTTTCTCATCCAGTTTGCGGGACTAAAACTGAAACTTCAGTGTTTATGCACCTTCTTTTTTTTAAGTCTTTCTTCAAGGATAATGAAGGCTATGCAGATAGTGTATCACATCCCTACACTGCATTTAGATATTCAAAAAATAAAGTAAAAGATTAAAAATTAAGAAAATGTAGTATATACAATTTGAAATGCAATATAACGTAGATCTTACCTTCTTACTTATTAAGCCCTCTACGTCTTGAAAAGATACTTCCTGCGAATTTTGAAGGACTGCAGGAAAGTAAATATTTTGTGTGAGCACAAGCCTGTATTTGGAACAACAGAAGTAGGCCAATGTGTACAGTTAATGGAAAAACAAGGACCTATTAGTATGCATGCAGTCTTCAAAACCTGAAAGACTTCTGTTATGCTCAGCTGATTTAACTTTGGTCCTGCATCTACAACTGGACAGATAAAATAAATAAATAAGTAAATAAAAAAGATATTCACTGAATTAAAACATCAAGCTAGCATTTTTTGACTTTTGCCATTTTGCTGCTAAGCTAGAAAACGAGTTCTGAAACTACTGCTTATTCAGAAAGAAACACATCATTCCAAACTGCCTTATGAGAACCTATCGAGCTTTAAGTGTTAAAAGATTAGCTAGTCTTTGGGAAAAGGAGGGAGACTTCTGTGGATAGAAGAAAATCTGCAACAAAGAAATGGTGTTGGTCCCAGGCTAGTTTGATAGTGTGGCTGAAATGAAAGACATTTCCAGTAATTTCTTTATTTTCTAGAGTCAGTGGAATAATTCTACAGTTTTTCTGATGCTGTAAGTCTTGGTGCATTGAGGCTATCAATTTCAACGAAATTAAAGCTAGCTTAAAGAGCAGTTGCTTTAAAATGCCACATCCTAGCGAATCAAGGTTTTGTCTCCTAAGTTACAGAAATTCCAACCAATTATTATGTACTTATGGTAACTTTTTGCTGTTATTCTCTGTGCATTGATGCACCAAACTTGCAAACATTTTTACTTGCTGGAGTTGTTGGGATTATTCAAAGCCATCAAAGTGTTCAAATGATGTTATTTGTAGGACCAGGGCCTTTGCTGACACTTTCTGAGGGCTTGTAATATCCTGTTCTATGTTCACATCCTTACATCTTTGTCCTTAGAACACTTTTAAATAAAACGTTTCAAGAAGCCAGCCTCCCTTAGAAGATGTGTCTAAAGAAAAATGTGATTTTCTTTTTTCTTTCATGTTTTTTGCTTACTGGGAAAGGGGTATTCTCTTCCCAAACTGAACCCTCTACTCTGAGGTCAGTAAAGATTGAACCCAATGATATATGACAGGTAAAGTTTTAGTGTGATTTCTTTTTAATGTTTTTTTTTTTTTTTTACCACTTTTCAGTGATTTAAGTACTTTAATTAAAAACTTTCAAAAATGAACACAGTGCTAGTAGCATTTAATTTAGTAAATATTTGCATATAAAGTGTCCTGTAATTTAACTACTTTAAGAATAAATAAGCAATTGTATTTCTTAAGAAAATAAAGACGTAAAAATGTTCCTGTGTATAAGACTGTTATACAGCAGATCTAAATGATGAATAGTTAAAGGTGCATATGATTAAGAGACAAAGCAATAAAACATTTCCAGAAACATGTGCAATTTTGTCACTGCCAGAAATGTAAAAGTTTTTTTTTTCTGAATTCCGTTAGTAGCTAGAAATACTGTGTTTCAGCTTCAATAAACAAAGCTTTCCCTTACATCCATCTTACTGCAGGGATTTTGAGTGCCTAAGTGAGTTTTAAAATCTTGTGATGAATGAAATATGGAATCAGACTGTTCAGCTCTGTAGAACCTAATGGCTGGTGTTGTATTTGTTGTATCAATTAAAAAGAACAAGCAAGGAAAAAGTAGGGTTTGGAATAGTCTGTTTTATGGTATTTCACACAGCCGAACAGAAATCTGAGAACAAGACTTGAAGGAAAACAAAGAGCTTTACAGTATTTTTTTTTTTCTTTTCAGGAAAACACACAGAAGCTAATTTTAGCTTCTTGATCAAATTGACCCAGTCTTTAACCCTGGCAAACGTTACCACAACACACTTCCAATAGACAATAGTTTGCATACCAGCATCGCACTGGAAACAGATGTGCGTGCAGGACTGGCTTTTTTGGGAGCCTCTCTGAGAATTCCACTACAGTGAAAGCCTGTGAGTGCTTTCTTCCTAATTGGGTTATAAACTGGGTCTTCTTTCAAATCCGGACTATGATCTTTTCAGCATCGCTTGTGCTCTTTAAAAATTTATTATGTCACAGCTATGTTTTGACCAGACTTTCAAAATATCATTCACTTGGAGAAAAGTTTCTTGGCATAAAGTTTGATTATTATCTTGGAAAAAAAAAATTGTTAACAGCTGGGCTATTCATGGGCGATGGTTGCACAGTTTATATATCAAAATGTTTGGAATGTGAACAATTACCTCTTTTACTTTCTCACAAAGTCTCTTAAAGTTTATAAAGTCTGGGTTTTGTTGCTTTTTATCAAAAAGATGTAGTTCTTCCCCTGCTGCATCTTCTCCATGTCCCCTCTCTCTCCCCCTGCTGCCCCATCCGTTTTCCTAGCCCAGTCATCCAAGTTCCCTACTACTGCCAGCTGCTGTTACCAGCTTCATTACCATCATCTCTCATCTACTGCGATCTCTCTCACTGTGGGTGAATTTTTACTCTGTCAGGGACAATGTAATATTGGTGGTCCCCTGGGATATGTGTTTTTGAACAGCAGAGCTGTCCTTGTAAAGGATCCTCCCATTCAGATTTTTGATTCTTCTGTAAATTGTCAACTTCTTAACTTTCAAAGTATTTAGTATTTTTCCTGCATACCCTGGATAATCTTTAAAGTCTCTGAGACACCTGGTTGGGAGATGGGCTGGAGATGGAGATAATGTTTTTCAGATCACTGTTCTAGTCAATAGGCCTATTTTATTATTTGTTTCCCAGTAGTATTGGGAACTCATTCCTGGACCAGGATTCCATTATTTGAACTCTTAAACATAGAGCAAAAGTATAAACAAAGGGATAGTTTACAAGCATTAAGTAAAAGCACAAGTAGGTTTGGCAAACAACAGAAGGAGGAGGCAAGGACATAGTAGCGGTTGCAGCTCTACCATCAAAAGTATTTGTAAAGGATCTGCAAATAATAGTAATAAGGCAGTTTTTTAGATGGTCACAAAAAGCAGTCTTCATCTGCTGAGACCTAAGTGGAAGGAAAAGAAAGGTTCTTGTGTCATTTCTGAACATACTTTCTTCTTTCATTGCTTGCTGCTAAGGTGAAGATCAAGTGTCCTGTATTTTTATTTGTGCTACCTCTTGTCCAAATCTCTGCCTCAGCTCAAGCAGAGAATTTAAAATTTCAATTCTTAAATCACAGGTACTTTTTCTTCCTGACACTGTGTTAGAATAGTTGCATGTTGTGTAGAACAGTTGCCTGCTAGCATGTATGCATGAAGAGGTTTCTTTATGTTTGAAGTCATTAATATCTACTACAAATATTAATGAGTGATGTGACATGAGAGCATTAAGCTTGGACTTTGGGGCACAAAAAGGAGGATCTTTTCTTTCACTTTTATTTTTGTTAATATCAACAGAACATCAAAAAATGCATAAATCAAATTTAGCTATTCATTAAATATGGACCCAGTTTCCAAATAGTTTTGAAGGAGTTAAAATTGCATGTTGATGTTCTGCTTAGAAGATTTGCTGGAAGTAACTGGTAAATCCCTAACCTGAATATTGATGGTGCTGCTCTTAACCAGTGAGGCTGCACAGTATACAATACCTGGAGTAGAGGCAGACAGAGGGGTACTATAGCTGTTTTATGATATGTTATAATGTGAACGCTTTCTTAAGGATGATTCTAAACCTTTCAAAGCCTGCATTTTGGGGAAAGCAAGAGAATTTGGACCAATTTGATGATCAGCTGATAGCGTGTTTCTGCTGCAGGCTGAATTAGCAGATGAGAGGTAGCTATTCACCTATGAGGTTGTGTCCTTGTCTGTCTTTGGGGAATAGTCTGTCTTACAAGAGAGGAAAAAGTGGCGTTGAATGTAAGCAGTATTTAAAACATAACATTGATCCAGTGATGCATTGATTAAAAACTAGAAATGTACACAAACTTCAGAGGATACCGTATTCAGGAAAGCTGCATAGAGCAGTTATTTAATGCAGAAACACCCTGAGAACTGGCAGCATTGAAATGCTACATCTAGACAAACTGTTGTTTGCCAATGTATTTGTTTGTCTCTGCAGTAAAGAGTGAGAGCAGTCTATCGCTGAATTTGATCAGAAGTTCATTTCTGTTTGGAAGATATACCTATGCCTGCTTTTAGCTGTGCAAGAAAGAATGCTAGTTAGGCATTTAGTCATACCCTGTCCTCCCAGAATTTCTTAAAACATCAGTTGGGCTTGCATCAGGGAATTGGCATGTTAGTGTTGTCTTACATTTGGAATGCGTGATAGCAACATTTTTATTCAGCCTATTAAGGGTACGTTGGTGAGCATGAAGGCAGATTCTGACTCGGAGTCAGGCGGCTTTGAGAACTGGGAATTGTTTGGTATGCTGCCTTTCTTCCAGCTTTGCATTACCCTAAACTTCTTTACTTGTGCCTTTTCTATGACCTGATGTATGTTCATGCAAACATTTGTTACCTTCACTACCAATGAGTCCCATTGTGTCTGTGTAGTACAAGTGTCCAGTCATCCATTGGCACTGGTCTTGAACCTCTGGTCTGCTGTAAAAGGCTGGAAGTGTCTGCTGGCCAGGCACATCATCCCCTTCAAACGTGAAGTTGGCAGCACAGCTGAGAATGAATGCCAGTGTGTTGTGCCTGCTGGTACCATTGGTAAATGTCGTCCCACAGGGACTTCATCTCATAATGAGCAGCAAAAAGTTATGCAGCTTGCCCCACTACAAGTGAAATGCCTACAGTGAACTTCCATTTGTAATTATCATGTTCTTTCTGGATGTTGTTTCAATTACGAGTGTCAGAGTAAACCCTAACTTCTCTCTGAAGCATGTTGCCTCTTGAAAAACTTCAGCCTGAATGCAAGAAGCACGACCCAAATGCAGCTATTTTGTTTTTAATTCAGAAGTATGTATTTCTTGAAATATTTAATTACTGTGTTTGGAAATGAAATGAGAAAAATGATTGCTTCAAGGAAGGACATTTGAATTGGCAATTTTAGCAAATTTTTCATCCTTGGCAATTTCACTTGTAGCTTTTCTCAGAAGACTGGAATAACAAGTCATTATCTGAGGCGGGGGAGTCTTCCTTATATGAAGTTGTGTTGCTTCTTCTGAAAGAGCAGAAAACAAATCTTTAAGGAAATCTTTAAGTTTTTTTGGTTCAAGGTGTTATAGATTGCAAGGAAGCAGATTTTTTCATCACTTCTCTATTTCAAGAAACCCAGACATATGTGAACTTAGCAGAGAGGTATATTCCAGATGATTGATATGCAGATTGGCTTCAAACCTGTAAGTAACTTTATTGTAACTTATTAATATTGTCATTACCACTTGTCAAGGAGATATTAAAAAGAACGTGTAGACCCTTAGAGGATAATGAACTTGTAAGTCATATCTTTGGTACAGGTAACAGCATAATTGAGCCAAGAGAATAACTCTTGGTACAAACAGCTGCTGTATAGTCATTTGGACTACAAATCTCTTGTGGTTCCTACAGCACAGGCCCATCCTTGTGGCTGTGTCACTAAATCTTGAAGCTTTCTTACGATGATCTGTTGGCCAGCTTGGTCGTCTAATTTATGGAGACTTGGCTGGCTCAGGAGGGCCAGGTGCCCAACGTTTGCATTCAAGTGATGTAGATCAGGGCAAATGTAGGTGGAGGCGGTCTGTGTGCTTCTAGTCTGGGGCAATGCTGAATTTACTCATTTATCATGGGATAGCTTACCTTTTTCCTATTTACAACAACATCTGTGCTGGTAGTTAAACTCATGTTTGAAGACCTACTTGAACTGGAGCCAGGGCAGGTCATGTTTGAATGGTTTTCTCACATGAACAATGATATTTATTTATTTTTCCATTAATTGCAGTTTCTCGCTACTGCTCTGAAATCTACAGTGCAACTTGTATTAGTAAGTGCCTGGAAAGAACGCTGAATATTTACGTGTAAAGAGAGGATACCTACTGGGAGAGTAATTCTGTAAAAGGAACTACCATCTACATCTGCTGTGCATTTAGGTGGACTGAGATCTCTTCCAGCTTGTCAAATAAGTTGCAGGAAATTAAAAATAAATAAATAAAAGTTGTAATAAGCATGAATGGTGCTGATTTTCCAGTATTTTGTATCATGGTGATATAACAGTTTTCACATTACAATGCCAAAATAACTTACAAGTTAAATGCTAGCCTGATTTCATTTGAAAAATTCTGCATTAGTATATGAAAATGAGTAGAGGTTAAAGTTGCTAAAGAAAAGCAGTCAAATTTGTTATTTCTGGAGACTTTTTATCCATATAAGCAAGGGAAAAAATTTCCAAGTGCAAGGTAAATTTTTCTAGTTATAAGCCTTTATGCCAAATACTAAAAAAATAAAAAACGCAGTATTTCTGGCCATCTTACCTCATGAAAAAGGCAAACCGTGCATTCTTTTCTTTTTGAGAGAAAAACATGGCAACTGTTGAACTTGAGGATACTTCTGGACCCTGATCCTTCAGACAGCGAATTCAAAGGATGTTATGACTCATGTGACATTATTCCTAAGTATAAAATTACTCACATATGAAAGTAATGGAATGTGTTTGAAGTTTTGGGCCAAAATTTTGGTCACTCAGCAGGTGGTTAACTTGTAACCTGGAAAATCTTTGGTGGTGGTGGATGTTTCAAGGGGAATATTTACAAAGATAGTAGAAAGGCCTGCACTTTGGATGGATCAGCCCGTGAATTTGCAGTGCTGTGCACAGGGAGAAAGGGTGCTGTGCGTAATCACATGGTGCCAAGCACTTGAAGGCAAGAGCTGAGGTGACTTCTTTGTTCCACAGTGTGCCCTCTCCTGCAAGCAAGCCCAGGAACTTGCTGGCACCATTTGCCAGGCATAATTCCTGCTTAAATGAATAAGAACCTGGCACTTCACTAGCATTTTATGTCTCTTTTGTAAGTCTCACCACTTCAACGGAGTTATGAGGTGATTTCTGCTCATTCCGAGTGAACAGGGCTTGTTGGGAATGAAATCATTCCCATCAGTTTCAACTGGAAACGTGAGCAAGTCTGTCATTTAGCAAAGGGCATGGAACTTTCTGGCCTGGACTCTCCACTAGGCCACAGCAGCAGGCAAAGCTGGTGGTGGCACCTTCCTCACAGGCTAGCTGGCCCCAGGCTCGCCTCTGATGTGATCAGAGGGGCAGGAACCAGCCTGAATTCACCCTGCTGGTGTCAGGACAAAGCTCTCACCAGTGCAGAGTCATATACGAAAGCGTGCTGATGCAGCACATCTCATCAGGCATGTGCCTCTCTCCTCTGGTCCACACACCAGCTGTTTCATTTTGGTCCTTGCTTTAGGCACGAGGTGAATTGAACTCATATTTTGGAAACAATTTAAGTAGAAGCAGATTTGGGCATAAATCTTCTCTTGAAGTATTTGCTTCGATATCAGCCCAATTTCTGCCGAGTGATGAATATTAGTATTCTACTAAATGTACATGCAAACAGCTTGAGTACAAGCATAGACATTCCTGCATCTCTGTTTCAAGCTGTGGGGAAGTATCTCCAAAGCAGCCCTGCTCATTTGTTATTCTAAGATTTCATTCCATAACACACCTTTTAGGAATTTGGATTCGAGGAGTTTGGCTCTGCTTCTCCTGCGTCTCTTTCCATCCTGTGAGCTTTTTTGCCAGAGCATTTTCTAAGAAAGAAGTCTGGGCAAAAAAACAACTGTCTGACAGCAATGCAAGGTGTAGTGTGAGCAGTGAACAATTAAGCGTGTATAAAATTTGATGCTCATCTTCTGACTGCTTTGTGCCATCTCACATTGTTAGGATGACCAGGAATCCATCTGATATACTGCCAACACAAAAGGTGTTCTTATGCCCCTGCAGCACATGGAGGGTTGTGTCAATGCTGAGCTGAGGTTCTTCCTGCTGGTGTTCAGCAAAGCATTTAAACCCAGGAACCCTGCTGAATTCAAAGGACCTATGTGGGAGCTGAAAGAAGGGCAAACAGAAATGCTTTGCTGGGCCCTAAATGGGTGGAAGAGGAAGATGTTGCCAAGCAGGTTTAGAGATGTGCAGCTCACACTGGTCTTGTTTAAAATAGTATAAGACCTTGTACAAATTTAGAAAAAGGCACACTGAGCCTGCCATTGGAGCTTTCCGCCCTTGGTGGAGACAGCTGTGTTTGATTGATAGGTGCACTCCCTTCCCCTCACACCACGTGTGCATGGTGCGGGTGTGAGATTTCCCCTGTTATTCTTGCTCAGAGGTACAAGCAGATGTGCTGCCTTGCTTCCTTTAAAGAGAAAAATGTTCATTTCTTTGGTCTGAAAAAATTCAATTGCTGGGACAACAGGTCCTCTAATTCTTTTTGCAATTTATCATCCGTCTGTTCCTCTGACTGCATGGCCTGTGGCCCACAGAGAGAAAGTGATGACAAGGCCAGCTGGCAGCAAACACTCATTGCAGTTTAGCCCAGGTGGCCACAGTGCTTAATGGACAAGTCAGCTTGCAAGATGCATTGCTGGTGGTGAGGACTTCTCATTTCATTTCTGCCTGCTCAGTCAATTTTCGACTTCAGGTAATTGTCTGGTTAGTGCACTGTTTTCTGCTCTGCTGTAAGACCTTTTGCCAAAAAGCAAATTAACATGAAGAAGAGGAAATGGGGGGTGCCTCCAAAAAGCCAAAGCTGTTGGCTCCTCGTGTAAAAGCAGTGACAAGCAGACGTTAGCTGAAGCTGGATACAGCTCCCTCCTTGTCTAACAGCGGTTTGGGCTGTGAATATGAGGGACTGAGCATCCTTCTCAATGGGACGTGTGTCCCAGAGTGGCTGGCTTCAGGCTTCACAGATGCACAAGCCTCCTTTTCCAGACTGCTACCAAATGTCTTCTGATAGCTTATAGGAAATGTGAACCCCCAGTCAGTACTTGGTGGATTTTTTTTCCCTGGTTATCTTCTTCCTTCTGACAAATCCAGAAGCTGTATTTTTGGAAGTAGAAGAAAAAATAAAAGTGAAGTTGAATTTAATTGATCTGTTTTCCATCTGATTTTCCTCTACTGCAAACAGAAAAATAGCTCTTTGGTAGAGATAAACCTGCTTTTTGGCCTCCTCAAGCTCAAATAAGAGTTTGTTTTGATAACAGGTTGATGGAGCAAATTATGCATTCTGGCCCCCTGGCCTTTATATTGCCACTGTGCTCCTGCAGGCCCACAGGGACTCCTGTTGTGAGGACTGCACCCTTGCAGGTGTGATCAGAAGGGGGCTTTCATTGTTTTTTAAAATCAAATAGAAGCAGATCTGAGAACTAGTTGTTTTCTCCCTTAAAATGATGAGAACCAGCACTGCCCCATTAAGAGTAAAATTATATATTCAAGCATTTCTATTCACTTAATGCAACATCAGTAACTCCAAAGCAGTTCTAATATGCAAGTATTTCAGCGTATTTCTAAACCTGGGGAATTGGAGCTGGAGAATCCATTGTCTGGAGCAATGTTGTAGGTGTTTCATCCTTAGAAATTTGATTGCAAACCTTTGCACAAGAGCTTTCTTGAACAGGCAAGCATATTTGAAAAAGAATTGGTGGGGGAACAAATTGCAGCTTGACAGCATAGACATATTATGCAATAAAAGAGAGGACAATCAACTGGATGAAAAAAAAATAGTGGTTCTTTCCCACTGGACCTTACATTTTTTACCAGAAAACTGGTATTTTCTGTGTATTTCTGCCTGTTATTGCACTGTATGCAGAGACTAACTTCATTGGTAGACAGCTGAATCCTCAGAGGAAAGTTTAAAGCAGTGGTGTCTAGACCAGTGATATGTTATGACTCATGCATGCCCAGCCTATAACCAATTCCACTCTGTCTTCCTGAGTCTGCAAACTGCCTGAAGCTATTGCTCGAAAAGACCTGTGTCTTTTCGACCTATATATATATATATACACATATATATGTGCGTGTGTGTTTTTCATTTGGGATTTGTTATACAACTGTTGATTTTTGTAAGCAATTATTATTTATTTTATTACCAGTTATTTTAGATAGTGGAAGATCATTAATAGCTAGGCTATCAGGACAGCAGAGGAAGAAAAAGAAAGAAGGTAGAAAAGCCTTGAGTAAGACAAAACAACAAAAAGTCAGAGGAACAAGATGGCGGAAGGATCTTGGTGGGAACAGTATGATAGTACGCTGTGGGTGGTACATACCCAGGCCAACATCATTTAAAAAAAAAAAAAAAAAGTGACCACGTTGATGGAAAAAACTTTTTCTGGTCTAGATCATTCCCCAACATTTAAAAAAAAGTCCTTCAGAAAATACTTCATAAAGAAATAATTGTCACTGAAGTCCTTAGGACAGTCAGTAAGGTAGCAATCCTCCAACAGAATAACAGGACTCAGCTATGTAAAGCAATAAAAGGGCACCAAGCATTCAGGCTTACGTCAGAGCGCAACGTGAGTTCTGCCATAGCTGGAGAGAAGAGGAGCAAGCTAATAAAACCAACGTGCATTTGCATACAAGGGAAACCAAGCCACCAAACTGACTGGTGGAGCAGCCAGGCCATACTCCCAGGGGTACAGCAGCTTAACCAACAGATGTTTGCTCAAATAGCAAACATGTGGAATCTTCCGGTGATGGATTTATTCAATTCCAGGTGGCTAGGAGCCAGTAATATGGAAAAGAAGCAGGGTAAAAACTATATTTATAGCAATTTACTGGCCCAGCAGATTACACTTTTCATGAATGAGAGAGATATCAGTCAGCAAGCTCTACAAGGTCTTGATTTTTCAAGGTCTTACAGTGACAGGACCCAATTCATTCAAACATGAAAAAAAATGTTAGTAGACTAGGAGGTGGTAAAATTCATCCCTCAGAAATGCCCTTGATTCATGCTGGGCCCTTGACTCAGTCAGGATTTGTGACATGGGTGTAAACATAGGAAATGTTCCAGCTCATGCCAGATCTTTGGCCAGGGTTTTTTTCTCAGAATAAATCTATCATACTTTTGTCAGAGATCTCAGGTTTTCTAAGCTTCTTTAGATAACTGTTGTAGCTCACAAGGAATTCAGATGCTTGTGTGTCTACTTTAAGATGAGACAAAGCTGATTTATGTCCCCTACCACATGCATATGGGCAAGAACGGGGTGATATTTGACTGAGCTTAATTGTTTATTAGAAGTTCTCTTTTTATTTTAATGTTGAGGTAGTACTTTGGGACTATCTCCTAGACCAGAACCTCTGGTGTTTAGGTACAATGTGCACAAAGGATAGTCTGTTCTCAGAAGACTAAATCTAAGAGACACCAGGTGGAAACAGACAACAAAGAGTACGTGGTAACATCGGAATGAAACTGCTCAAATGAAAAAGACTGCCCATATCCCATTTTCATAGTGTGGAGTTCTACTATGCAAATTTATAAGCAATACACGTCTCCTGTGAAGGAATGTCATTTATTCTGCTATAAAATTGGTTTATTCTCGCTTAAGAAGATAGAAAACTGATTACTGAAAAGTTCAGAGGGTTTTAATGAGGGCCTTCACAGTTAAACAGAAGCTGTATTTTGCAAAGCAAACTTACATTTCACGATGCCTTCTTTTCAGACAGGCCACTCTGAGCTCTGCGTTTACTCGTGTTTTTCATCTGTTTGATGTATCTCTCTGTTGCCTCTTGCCTGAGATTGCAAGGTCCCAGAGGAAGAAGCTGCATTTTCAGTTGCGTGTTTGCTCAGTGCTAAAAGCAGATTGGGATTCCTTTGTGTTAGGCACTGCACAAAAATGTAGGAAGAGAGTAGACTTTGTCTCAAAGGACTTTCAATCTGTTACAGACGGGCCAGATAAAGGATGAAAGAGGGAATGGTTAGAAAAGTACCAAAGGTCAAATCATGGCAGGGCTACATGTAAGATGAAGTCTCAGTCCGATGTTCTGCCACTAGAGTACTCTGCTGTTGTGATTGCCTGTGATTTTCCTGCACCATGTTAATTTATCAGAGGGAAATGTTCAGTGCTGTGAGGCATCTTGCCCGTGTTTGTGAAAGGAGAAGAGTGAGAGTAAAAGTATGTTTGTTTGAAACCTTGCAGCTATAGTTTGTGAGGAGACGACAGTACCATTTATTGCACTGACTGAAGTTGTTCAAGACCTGAATGAAAGTTCAAGTATGAAAATATTAAGTCATTTTTCTTTTTTCCAAACTACATTGTTTGACTTAATAAATCATATAGCTTTGCCCTAAATACTTTCTCTTGCTTTATTCTTGTACCACTACAGCTGTGATGATGTTAGTCATTGAAGGCTTTTGTAGTGAATGTGTTTGTCAAAATATCTTCCGATCTTCTACCATAATTTCTGCTGAAAAGAATCAGCACGTGTTTATTACATGATTATTAGATACTGTCCCAGAAGCAGAATGTAAGTGCCAAGGTGCTCAGGTACACGTTTGTTGCATAGCACTGGGGGATGTGCAATCATTTAGCCAGGAGATGCAAGCCTCATCTCAAGCAAAGACAGCTTTAAAGCTCTTTTTTGAACGTCTCTGTGAGAAGCATGAGACATGGTATAGCTGCTGCTCTGGGGAGCTTTGTATTTCATTAAGTCAATTCGATAAGTAGCAAGAACCAAATATACCAGCCTCAGTGCTTGATGCTGCCAATGGCTGAGTGCCTCAACCGCTGGGGCAAAATCCCAGTCTTACTGAACTTCACGGCCATTCCCCCTACTGACTTCGACCTCTGATAAAATGTGAGAGAATGGTCATAGGTTGAAGATATCGTCTTGGGAGCTGGGAGGACTCTAGCCAAGCACCCAGAATTTCACAAGGTTACATCCAATGACGTAGCAGAACTGGTGTGCAGTATCCTCTGGATTTTAATGTTACTGTAATAGAATGAAATGTGCAGTGAATGAAAAGCTTCTCTGCCTGATTTCTTAAAGCTAACAGGAAAGGCTGTGATGAGTCCTGCAAGTCAGTTTCAATGTGTTTTTTCATATGCTCATTAAGTATTTAAATGCATAGTACAAAAGCATCGTTATGTGTACCTTTAAGAATAAAAAATCAATTTGTTTATTTCAAGGGAAAAAAGGAACTTGTCTAATTTTCTGGGAACATTGTCCAGCAAAACATTTATCTTCCCTATGGTCCAGTAAAATTATTGTAGAGCTGCCAAAACTCATCTTGAAAAGTAAATAGAAAATCCTGCAACTTTGGCTCATCTAAATGAGAATGACTATTCTATCGTGCTTTTCCAGGTTTAATTAATCTTACTTTGGACATTAAAGTTACTTGAAATGGAATCAGTTTTAAGATTTTTATGTACTACCAGGCACAGTTAACTTATCTGTCTTCACTGGAGAGGTCTATTAGTGTTTTTTCCATCAGCGTAAACCTCTTTCTGCTGTAGTTAATCCTTATCCGTCTATCTTTATGATTTCAGTATTGTTTCATGTAGTCCCACATTTTGCCTGAACTCTTAATTTACACATTTGGCTTGGCTGGGTCCCTTTCACCCTGCCTACAAATTTATCCCATGTCATCTCCTCATAGCAATTTACAACCTCTATAAAATGTCATGTAGAGTCACTTTTTATGTTTCTGAGTAATGGTTAGAAAGAATTGCACAGGGAATCAAAAATCTAATGAGTTGTACATTATTTTACTATTTATAACCAGAGAGCAGCCATTGACAATATTTGGCAATTTTACAGCTAAGAGCCCGGACTATTGTGCTTTTGAATGTAATTTATTAAGCAAATAAAACTCTTATTGGTAGCGGGCCCTGTTAAAGCTGTGGCACCGCATGAGTTCCAGGCCCATACAGCTGTGGACATTTCATAGTACCTGCATACATCTTGTGTGTCTGGACACTAATATTTTACACTTACTTCATAGTTTTACTTATTCAATTGCTTTTATGCTCTTGATTGGGCTGTAAGCAGCCATTTATAGCAGAAACCTTGGGTGGGGAGTGAGGGGGCAGCAAAAGAAGTAAAATGCATTTATTCTGAGAAGATTTAAATCCCTGTTTTATGAGGCATGGTATTTAGTAAGTCCAGGCAGTGGAGAAAATGGCCGAAATCGTAGTGGCTTACAATGACCTAAAAATAATCTCAGAAAACAGCGCTGAAGGGGAAAAAAAAAAAAAAAGACCAACGCAAAATCACCCTGCGATAAGTGAGAGTGAATTCTGACCGACCTGCTCCTGAGCTAATTGTGGAAGCTTTATACTTTTCTCGTCCTGATGAAGTTCTCCTAATGAGGTTATTTCACTCATTAGAAGGAAGCCGTGTAGCACGGTAGGGATATAACATAATCTCATTGCATGAATTCATAGTTGTGTGTGTAGGAAACTAAGTCTGGCTTTATTTCTCTCACAGTGATTTGTATCTAGCAGGAAATGCTTTTCTACTTGTTGTTTTATAATGCTTAAATGATTGTGGTTCTTGTTGCCCTCCTCACTCATACGGATATAAATCAGAATTCCTTCCCCTTCAATTAGTAAGATTACACCAATATAGAACAAGTGCAACCAAGGCCCAGCTGTATCACACATGTTAAAGAGGTAAGACCAAAGGCTGTTCAGTTATTCATGTGGCTGACGTGTTTGCCATTGATTAGATCTTGCTATTTGCATAATGCCTTAACCGACTACAAGAACAAGGTGGTGTGGTACTTGCATAAAAATTTGCTCTGGGAAATAAAAGACGTTATTAAAAACCTTATCTCCTCAACATCTGCCTTACTTCACAGTAATTTAACAGAAGCCAGGGGACGACAAAGCAGTGGATATCAGAACACTGTGCTATGTGCATGTGCCACTCCGAAAGTAATGCCTCCTATTTATTTCCGTGGAAACTAGAAGAGATACAAAGAGCACAGGAACACTATTTGATAGAGCAAATTCTTAGCCACAAAACAGTGTTTTTCAACAGCCACCACCGTTCACTATGCATTTTCACCAGCGATGAACAAGAGCCTGCATGCCGTGCTCATAAATATCTGCACCAGTGGAGGTGACCGCTGTTGCTGTCGCCACTGCTGAAACGCAGCACCACCACCTCACTGTGCTCACAGCCACTGTTTGGTCTCCATCAACGTTCAACAAGTGTCAATGAATGTCAGTGGGTGCCATTTTTTTCCGCATGGAGGAATTCAATTCCACCCCTTTGCTTCATACACACTTCAATGTCAGACGACATTTGGACAGACTCTCCTTGGCTGCCATCTGTCACACGGCAACAAAATGTAATGGAATATTGGTGGGAAGGTTCAACCTCTACTGCCATAGCACCAACATCCACCTCTGATGTTGTGGGCTGACATAATAAAATAGGAGGCATTACTGTTGGAGCAGCCATTGCACATCTGTGTTAAATTGCATAGTTTGCATTGCTGTGCACTGCTGACTGTTCTTTTGCATAGATTGCCTTTCCATCATCAAGAGGCTAGCTCTATGTTTCAGAAGTAGAAAAGGGGCTGCAATATCACTGTTTTTTGTGTGTTGCTTGTGGGTTGTATTTCTGTCACCCACGATTGTGAGTTTCTCCGTGTTCTGGAACCAGATTTTGGAATACCTTTTGTCATCATTGCTGCTGTCACTGCTACTAAGGAATAGGAATTTGTGGTGCCATGCTCCCTTATCTTATGACAGCTTTTGCTTTTGAAGTAATTTCTGCTGCTTTTACTCCCACACACCCCTGGGAAGAAAAAGGAAAGTGTGCCTTAAACCGGTTCAGAAGGCACCAGCGGGTCGAAAAGTCTGTGAGAATGAGCCAGCCTTCTTCCCGCATTAGTATTAACCAGGATATCCTGTTCCTTGATCATAGCCTCAAGGATGAGGGACTTATATACAGTATACCTTGGTTTGTGGCTGAGAAAAGAAGAGGCTTCATCCATTTTAGGAATCTTGAAAGGGGGTGGCCATGGCAGGGGGGAGAACAAGTTAATAGGAAACAGATTTAGAAAAATATTGTATCTGTCCTTCTGGGTGAATAAATCAGTGCCCGAAACAGCTTGATAGCTGTAACCATAACCTACAATGCTCCACAGAAACAAATATTCCCTTTAGGTCACTGTCTACATACCAAATCATATCTGCGCACTTGGCAACGAGTTCCTGTGGCGTGCAGCAAACAGTCATGAGAACACAGACAGGAGGGCAAAGCTGGGTGTTTTAACCCAAAATAATTGGAAAAGTATCATTGATGGAAATCAGTAACGCATCACTTAGATTTTGCTGCGCCATGTTTTTATGCTGTGTGCCGGGGATATGATTTGATTGCCTGTGCAAACATATGCTTAAGCCCTACCTGAAAGATGAGGTAGCTGTGCTTTCTGCAATAGCATGAGTAATTTCATACTTGAATCAATTCTCTTCTCGGTTACGTTTGTTCTACTGCTTACACTGTATAAATAGCAGAAGAAACTTGCAGTTATGATGTCCACTGCACTGCTAGCTTGGAATAACTTTTGTTTCTATACCCATTCTCTCATCTCTGGGAAATATTTTCAAATTCATTTGAAAACAAAGCCGGCAAAGGTCTCTGGACTATTTTTTCTTTAATTGACTAGTTCCTGCATTTTTTCGACTCTACCCTGTAAAACAAAATACCTATGCTTTGCATTTCACACCTAGCAAGCTGCTTTTTTTCTTCATTAACTTCTTCCCCTGCCGTCCCCTCCATGTACCTGAAGTGTGGCAGCAACTGTAGTACTGAACAACTCTGTTACCTTCCAGTTCTCATTTTTACTGGTGCAGGAGTGTTAGAAAGGGGGATTGTTGGCCATCGCCTCTGCAGCATTTCTCTAATTATTGAACTAGTACCTCTAGGGTCTAATAAAGCTTTGCACTGTTAGTTAGTAATAAAGTAACCAAACTACTTTTTCTTTATTCCTTTTCTTGTTTTCTTTTTTCTTTTCTTTTTTCTTTTTGCCTTCTTTGGTACCTTCCTAAAGGGAACCCCCACTTACTGCAGAAAATTGTAGCTGCAGCCTTGATAATACAGTGCTTGGACAATAAGGTCTCCAGGGGTGCTTACTGAAAGAGATTAAACTGTAATTAAACTGCCCTGTGAGTAAGAAGGAAAGGAGAAAAAAAAAGATTTGTGGTTTTCATAAAGCAGAGAAAAATACATTCACTGGTGTTTACAGCCCAGAGCCTTTTTTCCTTTTGCCGTCCTGACTACAAAACAATCTTATTTTTAGCTGAGCAGGGTTTGCAGCAGTGCCATATCAATCCCACAATCCTCCTCCTCCTTGAAATAATTGCGCCGGGTTGGTCCCCAGTCAGCACTAACTGACTGCAAAGCAGGAAAGGAGCATTTAACACACATGCATGGAAATGGATGAAATTTACCATAAAAGTATGAATTTATGTAAGCAGTCTGCAGTTCTACATATATACGTATTTTTAAATGGATCTTAATTGACCACGCAGCTATATAATATCCTTTTGTTTAGGCTTAAAGTTGCATTGGGTGGGTTTGAGGGCCGGGGGCTTTCTGTTGTTTTTTCAGTTAACCCCTCCTCTTATCAGCTCAGCTATTAAATATTGTGGCTTTCCAGCTATCAGTCTCTGATCAGCACAGTTAGTGCATTTTACCTTCCAAGGAAGTGCACTTTGAGCCAGCTGGAGCACGAAAAATGTAGGAGCTGGAGAAAGTCATAATTGAAACAGGCGACTGCTCCAGTACAGACAGGAAATAAAAGGAAGACGGGGCCCTTCAATGGATTAAATTAGATGTTTCAAATTCAGACAGTATCAGGAAAAAGAAGACTTATGTTAGAAAAAAAAGGTAACAGTAAGTTCATTCAGCTGAACACCCAGCCCTCCCTTCTCCCCCTCTCCTTCACATGTGTTTTTGCTGGAATCTTGCTCCGATGCTCTGAAGGGTAGAAACTACACAGGCCCCTCTGCTTGCCAAACAGCAGAGTAGCAGGTCCCTGTACTGATGTTATGCTATCCTTACTTTCTCCCCCTTCAGACAGTCCTGCGGTATTCTCTTTCTGCAAATTAAGCGTGAAATTACGTAGGACTGAGGAAACAAGATTTCAGCTGTTCTGTAGTTAGAAAGAAAAGTATGTTGCACCTGAACCAAAAATTTAAATTGTATGTATTTCCTGTGCATTAGTTTGAGATATGCCTATTACACCTCTCTATACATAGTGTAGGCTTGTGCCCACAAATTATGTCACATTTCTAGCATTCAGGCTAGTTTCTTCTTGCTATACAGCCACCACCTAGCGTTGCTGACTTGCACAGATTAATGATGCCTGCAGAATTTTCTCCTTAGTCATTTGTGTGTGAATATGTATAGGATGTGATGACAAACTATTGGCAGACTTTTGGACTTTTAGCTCAGAGTTTAGAATGGACTTATTATTCTTTAGTGGACACGTGTGAGCTCTGTAGTCATTCCAAGCCATTGCCACCAAAAGCCCCATATTGTGCTATGCCATCACACAGTCAGTGAATCTGTGACATACATTTTACATATGGAACCGGTTTTCTTTGATTTTTGCCATTTGTTAACAAATTATTGGGCCTAATATTTGCACTCTTCATCCGTGCTTTAATTTCAAATTTAATTTCAGATTTCAGAAATATCTAAAAAGACCTCAGGTAATGCCTTAATATTAGAGCTGGTCAAGATTTTTTAAATTCAAAATGTAGTTTTCTTTTTGATGAAAAAATACTTTTGAAGTAATAATCGAAAAACAGCTTTTTGTTTCAAAAACTGAAATTATCCCCTGGCAAACGGAAACCTCTGTATTTTAAAATATGAAGCAAAACACACACCAAGGTGGGCCAGCATCTGTTAAGTTCTGACCAAGGGGATACATCTTGCTGTGCGCCTTCAAGCCTACTGCACTTGGCTATTTAGGAAAAATGAAATCTTTGACTCACAACAGTTAAGGTTTACAAAGCGTATAAATTACAGTAGGAATGCCTCTAATCACTCATTTACCTTCTAAAATGCCTCAAGGGTTTTGGATTAGAAAAGAAGCATTGCAAAGATTAGGAAGTATCTAAGAAGCAAATGGATATAGAGAAATGTACTATTTTTCTGTTTGCTTTTTTTTTCCATGTCATTATTTTTATTTTCTTTAAAAGAAAAAAAAAAAGGCATGTGGTCTGTAAACAAAAAGCTTTTTCTTTGAACAACTGGACTTTCAAAAAGTGAAATAGGCACATGGAAGCATAAGAAAGCCAGAGGAGTAGAAGAGAGAAGCTAAGTGAATCACAAAATGAAGTAAATTCCTTAGCTGTTATGTTTCTGTGTTGTAGATTTTGGTTGTCTCCAAAATTCTAGAGCTGTTCCAAAGTAAAGAATTGATTTCAAATATTTTCTCCATTTGAGACATGGAGGTCGTCCACTCATTTAAAAATAGGATTATTCCCTCTTTCTGTCTTTCATCAGCTTACATGCATGCTACCCTTCTTGTATCCACACAAGAGCTGATTAGATCCCAGAAGAATTAAATGACAAGGAGGTAAAACTTGGTAGAATGATGTTTTGCATTCTTGCATGGTCAGGTGAGGAGGTGTTTGAAAGGTTGAGTTAAGGAAATTATTTGAAATGAGATCAGTCAGTTAAATAAAGGTGTATACACCTGAGTTTGCAAATTTTTTTTTGTCTGCTTTCTAGATTCCTTAGATTATTACAATTTCTCCTTTTTATTTTTTTTTTTTTTGTAACTGTATTGATGTTTTTAGAGACAGTGCTGCAGCACCATTTTATGAAGAAATCTTTCATGGCAACTGCTTTTGTAGTTTGCCCAAACATGAGGCAGAAAGGAAGCAGATGAGTAGCGAAAAGGTGGGCAACCTGGACAGAACTGAAACTCACTTGTTAAGCTTCGGAGTTCTGGAAACTTGCTTAGACATGGGAGAAAACAAGAATGTTTGGTTGAATTCTTGCTGCTAATTGCTGAGGACAAAGAATACTCAAAGGCAGATGGCTTGGGTTTGGTGGGGTTTGTTTGTTTGTTTGATATATATATATTCTTATATACTTACATACACATATATATGAGATAGATGGGAGACAAAAAAGACATTTTTTTGCAGCTTGATTTTACCTGGATGTGATTCAGTATACACGCATGCTTGTGAAGTTATATAATTCAAGAGACTTCTGTGTTACACATTTCCCTATCTGGCCATCCCCTTTTTTATCTTAAAAATAAAGAGCATCACACCATCTGCTTTTGCTGCTAAAATTAATCTTCAGGACTTGAAAACATGTGACTTTGCTAAAGGATACCCCATGTTATGAAGATGCCTAAATAGTCTTTGTTTACGTTTTTGAACAGTAGTCATCCGGGAGAAGTATTTTCAAAGCAGGCATTTCAGAAAATATTTTCAGAGCTTCAGCTCACAACTGATTCTTTGCAGGAAAGGCGTGTGGTGCCATAAAGTAGGCTTCTGGGGAGTAATAACTGCAAAATCTCTGGAAAAAAAGTGTTTTCTTTTGATATTTTGAACAAAATGAATCTGTGGAATGAGAGCCGTGCTTATGTGCTGTGAGATGTAGCAGCCATATTCAGGGCTCTGCCAGGGCACAAACCACAGAACTAGATCTGTTTCTTCAGGCCCTGGCTTGGGTCTCTGACAAGTGAGTGCTCCATTTTGGTGCCAGCCTTCCTTAGAACCTCAGTACAAAGCCATGCCAGCGCCAGGATTCCCAAAGACTTAGGGAGTGCCCATAGCTCTGTGTGGGCCTAACTAAGCTGGCTCCCTGCGAGGTCTTTGAGGAAGTGAAATGTTGCCTCTGAGGCAGCCCTGGTTTCAGCCATAGATTGTTTCCGTGAAGAGGCAGAACTTCAGTAGCTATGGCCACAAAAAGACTGTGTAGGTGTGAGAGAGGGAAATCAATTCAAAAATTTTCGCCTTGGATTTGTTAATTGTGCTGTGGGATAGTGGCATTTTGGTACTCTGCCAAGGAGAATATTTGCAGGTAGAGACATTGAGTGCATAGCAACTAACATACTCTCCAAGCCAATGCTAGGCCCAAGACTTGAATTCAGAGCCGTGTCCAAATCGGCAGTGCTGTAGCACCAGGGGTGGGGAACCTTGCACGGGGAATGGAAACAAACAGCAGGCCTGTTCAAAGCAGTGCTGGGTGGCTGGAGATCGTTCAGTTGGAGAAATTCTCAGACTCATCACTTAGTGATAGATGGGAGGTGTGACCTTCTGTGGTGCTGACAGATGGCTGACTGCCATGGGGTGATAAGACTTGTGATCGACGAGATGGGCAGCACCGGTCCACCGGCAAGGAAGAGATCTGGGTATAGCTGCAACAGCTGCTGAACTGAACATGCTTGAGTATTTGCAACATTCTCCATTTGTTCAATACTCCTGTGTCACCTCTGAAAATAGAAATTTCAGCTCAGTCTGGTTTCAATGTTAACTTCCTTAAAAGATTAATCTGAGCTCACTAAACTGAGGGTATTATTGAGATCATTCTCTTTTTTTTTTTTTAATTATTATTCTCCTTTTTTTCCCTACTTCCCATTGTTTTACATTACATTCAAGGTTCTGAACTTTAAAAAATAGTTGAAAACTGGTAGGCTCTTTTCAGTCAGAGGTAAGGCATGTTTGTGCCTCACAGGTACTGCTCCTGTTTACATCACTTTAAATAATTTTTCTACCACAGTCAGCATAAAGTTTTCTGCCAGATTCACAGAAACCAGAATTTGAGGCTACAGCTTGCAAAGACATTTGTGCAATTCCCTAACAGTTTCTTACACGCCTACAGCGGAAGAATGAATCAAGAATTAATTAGCACATCAGGAGATTCTCACCCCAGCTTCCTGTCTTTCTTTTGTATCTCATTATTATCCCTGCCTTCCAAACTGGTGTTCCTAGGCATGTAACAATAGGCAGCTTTCGCCTGCAGAAGCTCGTAGGAAGTATTCCTTTAGTTACTGTTCCTGTCTTGTATTTTGTATTTGACTGGGGGTTTGTGCCAAATTGCCAGCAGTTGCCTGGCTTCAGGAGGAAGCACAACCAACCATGGTCATGGCTTTTTGGGTGTTTTTTTTTTTTTTTTGAGTCTTAACTTGCCTTAAGTTTGCAGAAGGTTACACAGATGTTTGTGAACCTTTTGGTAAACTTGGCCTGAAATTCATTTTGTGGGTGCAGCTGAAATCCAGAGAATATTTAGGAGTTCACTGCAAAACTTTTTCCCATCTCTGTGGTCATATTGGCTGCAGCAGATGCCAACTGGATTGCCTGTTCTTCAGCCTCCTGCTCATAGGCACTTACCGAGCCAGTTTGGGGAGATGTTCAGCAGCACATGTGGGAGCAAGGTGCTGGTAGTCAGTGGAAACCAAGCACCTGCTTGCCCTTTTACCTTAGAAACCTTTCCTCATAAATTTTGAGTCACGATGAAGACCTGGAAGGGAGAGCTATTAAGTTGTGTGAGCTTGGATGGAAAAAAGGCACAAAACATCCGTAACTGGGCAGAGCAAAAGCATATTCTCATGTCTCAGCTTGCTGACACAAGGAAAAGCTGTTTGGGGAAAACATCAGTTCTGGATATAGAATGCATCTCTAGAAGACACCGAAGGCATTTTAGCTGCTCTGTGGTAAATGCCTCCATGTAGGGTTTCTTTTTCCACTGTGATAAACTCAGTGCAGCATTTTCCACACTTGTGCTGTTAGTAAGGTCTCACTGGCATACCAAGAACCCATGCCCTCATTTACACCATGGCAATTTGTTCCACTGTCTATCATCTACCTGTATACTATTAAGGACTTCACCAGCCCATGCTTAGCTCCTTCCAGCCTTCTCATGCTCAGCTGTGATGGGTTGTATCCCCCAGGAAGCATGTACTGCAGTAAAATCCTGCTTTCAGCTCGGTGGCATCTGTTGTAGCACCTGGTCTTCCGGTACCAAGTTCTTCTCGACCAGCGCACCAGCTTTAGGCCCAGTGAACAACAATCCTAGAGTTGTCCTTTTTCTCTGTGATGTATAAATAGCAATTTGTGCGTGCTCACCATCAGATGACCTTTTGTGAAATGTCAGGCTGGTTTTGTTGCTGCAGCTGCAGCTGTAGATGTGTGTGTTCTCCCATTTCTTATGTCCTTCTTGCTGGACTTCCCCATGCATCTGAGAGGTCCTGTTGTTTCTCTTCCATTGCCGTAATATGCTCTCTGATATCAGCATACCCTCTTTGACCTGGCTGTGCTCCTCAGTTGTAGCTGTGTTTCAACTGTGCTTTGTGATGTTGCCACATCCTTCATTAAGTATTCTGTGCAAAACAATTCTCAGTGCTTAAATGTGTTAGAATATTAACGACATTGATAATCTGCCTCAAAAATGAGGAGGAGAAAAGGGACTGTGGCAAACTGCATTCTCGAGGGCAAGGTAAATAAAAGGCACAGAGAAGCTTCAAGCTGAGGCTGAATGATTTGATAACTTTCTGAAGAATAGCTTTCTCCCATAGCTATGTGTGGTGAAACTAGGTCACTTTATTAAAAAAAAAGAAAAAGAAAAAGAAAAAAAAAAAAAGAAAAGAAAAAAAGAGAAAAGCTATACAGTGGAATTGGGTTTTCCCCAACTTAAAATGATTGCTACTCTCCTTCTGAGCTGGAGTGATTCTCCAGGATCTGGTTACAGTCTGCTTAAACTCAGCAGTGCTTAAATGAGGGTGATATTTAGTTTCTGTGAGCCAGAGTCTCCTTTCAGGTCAATAAACCTCTCAAGTAACTACAGATTTACACCCAGGTAGAGCAGTGAGTTCTGTGGGGCGAATTTGGACTTATACCACTCTAAGTGCGAAAACAATGTGGCAATAAATGACGACAATAAAAATGCTTTATTAAGCTGATGTGACTGCTCTAAAGTCATTATATGCACGTCTATTTACATTAGCATCCATTAAAACATAGGACACACATTATCTAATAAAAAACAAAGCTTAATGCGGATGCCACGCTGTGACATTGTTGAACTCTTGAATTTTATCAGCTCAGTGAAATAGGTCCCATTTTACAGCGCTCTGCCTCTCGTGTTTCGGGTGTAAGCAGGAACTAACAAGTTATCTCTCCTCATTTTCCTGTTCTAAGCTGTACTAAGAAATGCAAGGTGTGTGCAAAGGTCGTGATAGCAAGACCTGGAGTCTCACTATGAAACATTGGCTCGAAACAACAAGTTGTGCCTATTGCCTTCACACAAGTCGACACTGCAGTTTCTTCTCCTCCTTGTTTATTATGACATGAACACAGTGGCAATGTTTGAATAATCATGATGAAACTACAAGAATGAGTCAGGGGTTTGGGATTTGGAATTTAGATGTTGCCCCAGATGATCAGACTTCAGAAGAGCTGTACCAGGCCCAAAATTACACTTCCGTTTCCAGTATGTGAATTTTACCAAAGTTCTCACTTAGAATAATCACCATATTGTATCATTGCACAGTAATAACTGTCTAATATACTGTAAATTATTATAGGTCTCTTCCTCTAATTTGTTTGCTAAGAGGAAACAGATCATTTTTATGAGAGAGAAATGAAGCAGCATTTCTCAGAAAGCAAAGCATGCAGATGACCATCTTATTATTAAAAAAAAGAGACATCAAAAGATGTGTAGCCGTTTGTATAATCATCTCAAGCTACCATGGTCACGCTTCCAGTGAGCCTCCTTCGGCTTTCCCACCCCTTCTACCCACAATCTCCTTTGCATGGGCTGCAGTTGCTCACCATACAAATCCTGGGAAAAATGCAAAGAGGATCATGTCCCATCCTGGCCAAAAAGACCAAACCCCCTCAGCTTGGAGATGCTGAGAGCATTGAGTTGAGGCTGCTACTGAGCTGAAGCAGAGCTGCCTTGGTGCTAACACTGCAGGCAAAAGGGCTGCAGCTGTAGCTTAACTGAGGTTTCAGCAGAGAAAAATGAATTTGGAACAGCACCTGGATTTTTTTTTTTTTTTTTTATATTTCTACAAATAGTTGGACTGATATTTTTGTCTGATTAGTTCTCTACTGCGTGTTCAGCATGCTTCACCTCACAGTCTCCAGACAAGTCTCCAGGTTTAGTTTTCTCTGTGACTGTGTGGGACCTGGTCAGATGTGTGCTCACCTCCAGCCTCAGGCTGTCACACTCCTTCTTGACTACTTATGTGTGCAATGTCTACAGCTTTTAAAGGCCTTACATTTGTACACTGTTTTTTAAACACTCATGCTGTAATGATTTTAAAGCTTTGCTTTTTAAAGAGAAAATCTGGCCCAGTGAATGATATTAAAAGTAGCTTCAGCTTGTGTTAAGGATACTTGATGTAGGTCTTCAGAGAAAGGCTTATAGACTGTATGAGTAAGAATTAAGTTTTCCTTTAAGAAGAATGCTGCAAAGAAATTAATGTTTAAGTGTAAAACCACTGCATGCTGCTTTAATAGACGATGTTGTCCACATAAGCGCATAGGGAAAATGAAATGTTGTGTTTATTTTATACCTTTAATTTGTTCTGAAATAAGTACTCACTAACAGTAAATATTCCCTTTCAAAACATGATTTTATCACAACTAAACATTTATTATGAGGGCTGTTCTGAAGGTAATGCCCCCTATGTTATCATGTTGACCCATGATGTCAGAGGCAGATGTTGGTGGTATGGCAGTAGAGGTTGAACCTTCCCACCAATATCCCGTTCCATGTTGTTGCCGTGTGACAGATGGCAGCAGAGGGGCACTCTGACACAATGGCGTCTGACACAGGAGCTCTTAGGGAGCAAAGGTGTGGAATTAAATTCTTCCACGCAGAAAAAATGGCACCCACTGACATTCATTGGTGCTTGCTGAACGTTTCTGGAGACCAAACAGTGAATGTGAGCACAGTGAGGCTGTGGGTGGTGCATTTCAGCAGTGATGACAATGACATGAAAGACAAGTCACATTCTGGATGGCCATGCATAACTGTCACACCACAAAATGAAGAGCGTCTCAATCAGCTCATCAGCACAAGTCGATGGATTATGACCAGAAAACATTACTGGTAACGAGACATGATGTCACCAATGCTAGCCAGAATCATAATGGCAGTCCATGTAGTGGCAACATGTAAATTCTCCATCAAAGAAAAAGTTCGAGACGCAGGCCTCAGTGGGTAAAGTGATGTGACTGTCCTTTGGGATAGGAATGGGGTGATCCTTTTGGATTTCCTGGAACCTGGACAATCCATCAACTCTGACCGCTATATCACAACTCTTGCTAAGCTGGAGGCTCCAACTTATGGAATCAGGCCAGAGAAGAAGACAACCTTTCTCTTGCAACGCAGTAACGCTGGGCCCCATACCAGTTTGAAGACCGTGGAGCACATTGACAGTCTTGGCTGGACTGCCGTACCACACCCACTGTCTAGTCCAGATTTGGTGCCTTCTGACTTCCATCTGTTCAGGCCAATGAAAGATGGACTGCGTGAGGAACATTTTCCTAGCAATGCTGTCATAGCAGCTGTGAAATGGAGGGTCACCTCCCCTGGTGCAGATTTTTACCAGCATAGCATGCAGGCTCTTGTTCATCGCTGGTGACAATGCATAGCTAATGGTGGTGACTGTGTTGAAAAACAGTACTTTGCAGCTGTGAATTTGCTCTATAAAACAGTGTTATTGTGTTCTTCATAGCTGCTGTAGTTTTCATAGAAATAAATAGGAGGCATTACTTTCGGATCAACCTATGTAAAAAGGGTTTCAAATCTCTCCATTAAAACCAGTGATAAAGTATCTCCTTACTTCCCCAATTTTAAAAATTTTGTTGTGAACCATTCAAGAGAACAAAAATCTGCAATGTTGGGAGAGGAAACATAGTGCTGGAGAGACAACAACAGAAGTCTGGAAACCATGGAAAATATCAGAATGTCTTTATTGTTATTTATTTATCATTATTTATTTATTGAGGGGAGGCAGCAAAGTAAGGAGCAATTTTACGGAGATAAACCAGTAGCTGAGCTGCTTCTCTTCCCCCATTCCTGTTCATATCGTGTCAGAGTTGAACAACACTTGGTGTCTTAGTTTCTAAC
>WBMW01000735.1:32725-67619 GCA_013396635.1 Penelope pileata | reverse complement strand
AAAAAAAAAAAAAAAACTTAGCATGGAATTACTTCTTTTTAGTGTAGTTAATCTCAACCCATCACCTCACTGGCAGTGTTTTCTCACATTAAGTTTTATTAGGGTTTGCTGCTAGCTCTGCAGAAAACATAACAGAATCTGCTGACATAGAAACCTTTCATTGCAAGTAACACAACTGCTACTCTGGCACTTCTTTGGAGAGCAGTAACTTCTTACACGACTAATTGATTAGCATGGAAAAGGTGTCCCTAATATGCTGTTCTTTTGGGTACACAGAATAATAGAACTCTTCACTAACAGAAGCAGGTCCAACAGATGGGATGTTTAAATTGCAGTTCAGACTGAGTTAAGTCTTGAAGGACACTGAACTCTACTTTATGGGAAGGATGTTCCAAGACACTGACCAAGCAACTTTCAAAAAAGAATTTTCCAAATGGTCTGGTTGCTTCCCTTAGGACAACAAACATGCCAAGTAAGCAATGTAAGGTAAAACGTGTTTGTTTTTATAGTGTGTGACCAGTCTGAAGCCTACAGACTTCGCCTACTGCCTAGAGCACTGCTGGACTATGGAAGGGGTCCTAAGATGTGCTATCCCCCAACAGAGCCAAGTCTTTGCAGCTGGAGCAGCTACAGGATCCCTTTTCCTGGGCCAGAACAAGCATCCCAGCACTCAGAAGACCAGAGCTGTCACCACTTGGTCTGAAACTGCAGCTGGAGTCAGGCTGTCATCGTTCCTCAGGATCTTCTTACTGCTTTAGAGGTGCACAAGAGCAACAGAGGGCCAAGGATAGCGCAACTGCTTCTGGGTCTGGCACAAAATGAGACATCAAGACCAATGCATACATAGAAGTGCAGGAGGCTGCTTCTGAGCTTGGGCCAGAGTGAGCCCAGACCATCCCTGGAAGTGATCTGCAAAGACCAAAGAGGGATTTGATTTTTCTGCTTGGCTCCTGGACTCAAATCAGACCCATACATTAGCCCTCTTTCATGCTTTGGAAATCCCAACAAAGAGCTTTAAAATGCGCTAGCTGAAAAACAGACTGTGGGGAAAGGAGAGATGAAGAAAGGACTATCTGAGATTCCTTTCTTTCAGTGAATCTGCTTCAACCTTCCCCCAGCTAACTACTCTCCTTTTTGAAGACACAAGGTTCTCCTGTGCAAAAGGCTGGGATGGGAAGCTCACCTCTGGTCATTTGGACTTCAGTAGCAAATGATCACCACAGGCATTAGGCAGACAGTCAGATATATGTGGAGATAGGAGCAGATTTCAAGGGGAAGCTATTGGAGCAATTGTCTTTTAGTAACTTAACCTTTGACATCCTTAAGCACTTCATTACTCATGAAGGCAAATCTACAATCTGATACCAGCAATTAAAACTAAGCCTCTTAGAGCGCTGAAGGGAGCCTGTCTTGTCCTTCTAATGCAGACGTGGCACTGACAGGCACATCTGTGAGCTGTGCTTGGGGATGTCTCCCACAAACCATTCCCACATTCAACAGAGCTGATTTGGGTTGGGCAACTGCAGAAGATACGGACTAAATGGACTTAGCATCAGGGAAAATGCTTGAGAAGCATCCATCTCTCCTCACTTCAGGTACCATCTTTAGATCACCCTTATCACCTGCAGGATTGCAAAGTTGTAAAGCACAGTGTTGTCTGAGAAAAATGGATACTTTATCACCTTACTTTATGAACTGTCCACTGGACTGGCTGTGTGCAGTTGTATCCCTTTCACCTTTGTTCTTGCTAGAAAAAAAAATGAACCAGACTCCTCATGCCTTTTCTTTTCTGATAAGGGTATTAAGAGGCTCGGGGGAAGGAAGATGCTGTGTGCCACTGATCCAATTAGAATTCTTCTTATCTGACTGTGGGGGACCAGAATTGCTCACAGCATCCCACACGTACCAGTAGGCAAAAGCTCTACTACTGCTAGAGGTTGCTCATTTGTTTACTTGGTTTCAAAATCATAGCTGCTGTTTCACTTTGGAAGAAATTAAAGTTATTAGGTTATTTAAAACCCATTTTAAAAGAAGGCAGGTAATTAAAATCAACTTCTCAAAACACAAAGCATCTGCACATTTTTAACCAACAATTTATTTTGACACTGCTTTACGAAAGCAATTCTCCTCAGCTGTATTGCCTAATGAGCATTTATTTTCAAATCCAGCTCAATTTAACTATAAGCAGTAGAAAGCACTTCAGCTAAACCATGCATTTAACTGTGTGAGTGTAGCAGCAGCACAGAGAAGGCTGCAGTTTTTCAAATCCACGTGTGAAGAGGGGAAAGTTTCTTCTTTAACCAGGGCTATAACCATCAAAAACCACATTTCCCTCAAAATGTGTGTGAAGAGTCCCACATACATGAGTATGAGTGGTTGCAGCCATCACAATTATCTCTGTAATAAACACTACTTTCATTTTCAGAGGCCACAATTCATATCTGCACTGTAGCCCTTTGCATTCAGTAATCAAATAACTTGGGGGAAGTTTTCTCCCATAATGAAGAGCAGCAGTTAACGCTGCTGCTGAATCTAATTTCTGTCAGAAAAATATAATTGCAGCCTTACTTTAATTTCTGCTTAGAAAAATGAAAGTCATCGATACAAATCAATTTGCACCAGAAACACTTCTATTTTTCAAGTGGTTTTTGAGCTACAGATCACACAAAAATCATCTGGATCTTAATTATATCAATCTCACTTATTTTCATCTCAAGACAGACACAAGCTAGACAAAGAAAATAGAAGAGACTTAGACATTTCCTAATTATAAGTCTTCTGGAAAAACAGGGGCTAATCCTACTTATATACAGGATTCCAGTCTTGCTGAATCCTACTTATATACAGGATTCCAGTCTTGCTGTTTTCAATCAAGCAAGTTTGAGATTTCTCTCTGCTAGAAGTAGAAATACGCATTTAATCAGCATAAACCTAATGCCCCCTGTTGGTTATGTACAGCTAAATACATGGCACAGCACATAGGGATTCCTGTCTCCTACTGCCAACAAAAGCACTGCACAGAACATTAAATCTTACATGGGCACAGGGATTATACTTCAGCTTTACCTGGAGGCATTCCTCACCTCCTTCATGAGAAAGGAACCATATCCCTGTGCATGGGAGGCTTTTGTGTCTGCCCCAGTCACAGGAGTGCTCTGTAAGAACTTGCCCTAAGGCACAGGAACTACACTTGGCAGTCAGCAGCCATAAAGCCTGGAGCCTCAGGCTTTAGAAAAGCCAAAAAGGCAAGTTTGAGGTCAGGTGTTTAACGTATTTTGATAGTTCCTGAGGAGACACAAACTGAGAACTAACACGATCCTCACCTGGCTAACTATTCTGTCGGCACTTTATCCTAAATAAAGTTGTTACCCTTTATTAGAAAAAAAAAATAGCAACAAGAAACAAAAGAAATGAAGCTTCTTCAGAAAATTCTTTGGCCAACAGCGTGTTTTCTGTTGACTAAAGGTGGAGTGAGGTGCTTTGCCCAGCTCTGAGCAGCAGAAGTGCCAAGGGACTGCTGCTGCCTGTGATCCCAGGAGCAGCGATGGAGCCAGCAACGCCTCAGAGGTGGGAATCGCTTCTGCAGGTGGTGGGAGGATGTTCATGCCCATCTTTGTACCTTTCAGCAGGGATTACTGCCAGCTGCCCACAGCCGCATGCTACCTGTCCCTCCCAGGTAGCAGCTGCAGCAACAGAGGAGTGTGCCTGCACAGCTGGCATTCAGACACCTCTCAGTATGGAAGTAACACATCAGAGTGAACCTTAAGGACTGTTCCCATGTCTTGACCTGGAAACAGCATCACAATTGGAGACACAGCAGATACTGCCATTTGTGTGGAGTGCTGTGCCATCTCCTGTTCTTTAAGCCTGTGATGCTACAGACTCTGGCTTCCTCTGATAGGTTGCCCAGAGCTGGTTATCAGCAAATGCCGGCCTTTTCCTGGAGACACATTTGGTTTCCACTGTGCAGATGGCTGAAGTGCCCAGAGCCTAAGTGACTTTGTGTGTCATGCTGTGGCTTCACAGCAGAGCCAGGGGCAGGAGGCAGAAATCCCATTTCATTCCCTTACCTTAATTTCTGGTGCAGCTGTCTCTTGTTGTGGCAGTAGTCTTGCCTCTGTCCTCAGGTTAAATGCATGCCAATGTCATCAGGATTAGGACATAGAGGGACAAAAACTGTTGATGAAAGGACAGAACATTAAAATGCATGGGAGTACCAGGAGGCATTCTGTGACAGCTGGTAGCCCAGCAGATGCCTACTGCTGAGCAAACATGGCTGTGCCCTGGGCTGCCCCTTCACTATTTCCAAGAAAATGAAAAGCAACCACGTACTCATCCAAAACTCTCCTCCCTCAGCCTACGTCCAGCTGAAAACAGAACCTTTGCCTTGTCCCATTTGAAGAACAGCAGTTATTTCTTGCTGCTGGCTGCTTTAAATCCCTGCACTGGGCTGGCAGATCCACTCCTCACCCATGATGGGGACAGCTTTGTTCAAGCTACCCAGCTCAGCTCATGTCAGGTCTCTACAGCACCAAGCCCCCTGGGCACCCAGGACAAGAGCCCATGGGCCGCTCGGTGCCACCCAGCCCCTCAGTGTCACTGTCACCTGAGACTGAAGGTTCCAACACCTTCCTGGCTATGAAAGGTCCTTGGAACCGTGTCTCTCTGCACCTCCACGTTGTCCATCACCACAGTAGCATGCAGACACTCTAGCTGGGCACAAATCCTGTCAAGAGCTCAGTAGGCCCAAGCGTGAGCCGTGCAGCAATGGGGACATGCAGCTGTTGCAGTGCTGGTGGAAACAGGCCCTATTTACACAATAGTTACTACTATTTCCACAATTGGCCAAGGAAGAGACTGAGCTGGTGTTGATTCAGCCACCTGGCTCTCATCCTACCTGAAGCAGAGGGGTAGCGGGTGCAGGTTTTGATGTTGTTCCCTGGGAGAAGATGTCTGCAAGCAGAGCCTCCAAGCACTGCCCTTGAGTCACCTCGATCCTCTGCTGGGTTTGGCCAAAGCCAAGCTGAAACTCAAAAAGTCTCTTCATTCCCCCATCTCTGGGAGATAAGCTGTGCCAGAACCATGATCAAGCACAGGGTTCCTCAGTTGCAGCAGTACATGAAGAAAGATGGCATGGCTGAAATTAGGACCTACAACATTGGCAACTTAGAAGCAAACATTAGCATTTCATTGAATCAAATCTGGCAGTCTCGTTGTGGATACCACTTTGAAATACCCAGTGGTTCCTTCACCAAAATCAAATGTAGTTTCATCTCAGCCCTCGAGCTGAAAGCATCCTACATTAGATGATTCTTTGGATATTCATTAATGAATCATTAATTAGCCAACAGTAATCCTTTGCTGTCTGTTTGACATAAAACCATCTCTGCTGAGCTACTTATGAACCAGCATTGTTTGGACAGAATTATTATGTTATTTCCGGTTATTTAATAGAGCAAAAAGATCTCCAAGCCCTTATCTTTCATTCCTCCTTCCTGTCACTTCAAAATAAATTCAAGAAATCCCATCAGGCATAGAAGAAGGAAGACACTGAGAAAAGCATCTGGATTTAAGAGTTTTGTGTAATCCAGTGCAACTTTATTCTGTGCTGGGGAACCTTATGTTAATCCATGTATGTAGCCCTTTGTGAGCCCTAAGACTGTGAGGATACGAAGAGCAAAGCTTTTAAAATAATGCAGGGTCATATCTCTGAAAGATTTCCACAAATCTGCCTGTCAGACTGGAGGGAGGGAAGGAGAATCCAGCCAAACAAAAGCTTAAAAAGCACACATGATACACTATGAATCTGTGTGACTACTCAAGAAGACTGAAAGAAAGAGCAAAGAAACACCTGCAAAGCAGCATTGAAAACGGCATGTGATGCAATAGAGTGCTAGAGAAACTTCTGTAGCCTTTAAGACATCAAGTAAAATGCAGAATGCTCAGAGTTAGCTTGGATCACTCTCTGCTTGAATTTCAAGCTCTGCTGTACAAAAGTCTTTGTCTCGGTGCAAGGTTTTGAAGTCCTGCAGAACTGACTGCCTGGATGCTTTTGCTTTGAAGCCTTCTAAATTCTCCCTGTCATCACTGTTTCACATTAAAATGTGTGTTCTTCATTGCAGGACCTAACAAAGATTTTCAGCTGTTCGGTTCCACCACCTCCACACTCCCACTCACATTGTTTTCCTCAGGCTCCAAGAATATGCAGATTTAATGGAGAGATCTTAAAAAGAGGGGAAAAAAATGTTTTCCTTACAGAAAACAATATGTTAAAAGCCATTTGTTGTCTCTTGTTGGCAGATTTTTGCCAACAAGTCCAGAAAATATAATATGATCGGAATGATGTGTGCAGGAAAGCTAGATTGTCTGCCTCTAGTAAACCATTCTTCTGTCCTGGTTACATCAGCTCCTAACATTTGTTTCCATCATTTCAGCTGCCTTCCAGCTGACTCCAGAGCCCAGTCCCACAAACTGAGCAGAAGACAGCAAATGCAGATGCTGGTTAACACCACCAGGCCCCGCTGCTTCCCCAAGCCCTGCATTTCAGGGTATTCCCTCTGCCAGACTCCAGCAGCCCCTCCACCCTCCTGGCTCCCACGGACTTTTGTCTCTGCTCTCCCTTTGGCAGTCTTTTATTTATCCTCCACTTCATGGTCCAACTCACACCACCATCTTTCTGCTTTCCTCCTTGTCATCACTTAAATGCCTTTCTTTTTAGATGCAAGTCCTCCACCTGCCTCTTCTGGCAGTTATTTTGGGCTCACCTGCGACACTGAGTGCAGTTCTCCATCTTGATGCTCTTCATTTGTCAAGAGCTGAAATTTCACCCTGATGTGAACAACTTCCCTGTGCCTCAGTCTTCTCATGTGGGCTATCACAGCCCTTCTTCTTGCTGAAGAAAAGAAATCCATGTTTGGAAAACAAAATAAAAGCTTTTGGGGTCAGCTGAGCCCTCCAGCCTTTGAGGTAACATACCCACTCCAAACAAAGGTTGTTCTCCAAAGACCTGTTTATCTTCCTTTTCTGCCACCCCTTCTCTATCTCCCACCTTATTACTGGAAGCTTTGCACTGACAGATAAATGTATAAATTTGTAAACATGTGAGGGGCATGTTAGACTCACACCTTTCTTAAAAGAGATTCAGCTATGCTCATGTTTAGATCCATCGTGACATACTAAAGGCACTACAGGTTTGTAGTCACTAACACACACAAGGAGGGAACTGTTTTCTTGCTCAGCCACCTCTGAACTTGCAGCCAGAGCAGCCAAGAAAGCATTGAGGTGGGTCAAGTCTTCAGTCTGGTATATAATTTGAACAAACAGTGAAAAACCTTTCCTGCTCTAGCAACAGCCTCCTGCTTCAAAGTGCAATGAGAACAATTTTTTTCTAAGGGATATCATCTCCTGGCCTTTGAGTATGGATAATGAAGCACTGTAGGCTGCCTTTTAAGCATGAATGCAAGTCGATATTGAAGAGTCAGAAGGTCATATATATTCCTGTAAACAAATAATTCAGCTTGCTGACTTTTTTAATTGCTTAGTGTTTCTTTACATAATTGTTCTCCCACTTCTTTTTGTCTTAGTTTTGTGTCTATCTTTCAAANTAATTTGAACAAACAGTGAAAAACCTTTCCTGCTCTAGCAACAGCCTCCTGCTTCAAAGTGCAATGAGAACAATTTTTTTCTAAGGGATATCATCTCCTGGCCTTTGAGTATGGATAATGAAGCGCTGTAGGCTGCCTTTTAAGCATGAATGCAAGTCGATATTGAAGAGTCAGAAGGTCATATATATTCCTGTAAACAAATAATTCAGCTTGCTGACTTTTTTAATTTCTTAGTGTTTCTTTACATAATTGTTCTCCCACTTTTTGTCTTAGTTTTGTGTGTATCTTTCAAGTAGAGAAACTCAATGGATTAAAAAAACTCACCTAAAGTCTCACCTAAAGGTATGCTGTTTCTCCAGAGGAGGAAGCATTTCCCTCTTTCACATTGTATATAATGAGTAATACCTATCACCAATTACACAAAGATTTTAGGCAAAGCATAACGTGTTTTAGAAATGTAAATACACCACAGTGATTCATGAGCTGGCATAATCAGATCAGCCAAGAGCTACAGCAGTGAGGAACAGCCTTAAAAGAGATCAGAGCATCTTTGCCCTTACCCTTTATTAGTATGTTTCCAGTACAAGCATGTATGTCTCCAGTTACTCCAATGCCTTTGCTTGTAAGGCTGAAATTCACCTATTAATGAAAAGTAAAGAACACACCTCTGCCTTTAATGAGGCAAATTAAAATCCCACCTTGTACAGTTTAAACAGAGACTCGGCGTAGAAAGTATTAGCTCCAATTCTTTTTCTTCAAAGCTTCTCCTCTGTTTTCCTTTACTCCACCTAGTAACTTTTTCCCCTCTCATATCCTGCAGCTCCAAGTCATCCTTATGTTCTGAAGCCCTGTTCATGGCAATAACCTCCAGTGTTCACGGCAGTAACTCTTTTGGAGTTAGCATCAGGTAATGACACTGCAACATCCCAGCCCTGATGGGTTCCCAGTTCTCTGGGAGACTGTCACACTGCTTCTCAGTCTGCTTCTCTACCACCCCCATGCTCACTCGTCATCTCTGCTCTCTTTGCCTTCTATAATCTTGAAAATGCTTCTGTGCTGCTGACAGGCTCTGCTAGGCGTTCAAATGCATCACTCCCATATTCACCTTTCCCAGGTGCCAAGATGGGAGCAAGGTCACAAAGTTCTTTGCTATTGAAGAAGGATCAGCTGCAAAATGTGTTCTCTGCTTCCTCAGTCTCTGAACCTAACCACAGGCCACCTCTTCCATCAGCCCTTATGTGCTCCTCCCATGGCTCCAGAAATTTCCCTTCATCTTGTTTCTCTTGTCACTTCTTTAAGAAAACAACACTACAACTCCTTCTCTTCATTTTCCCAAGCCCCATTTCAGCCCCATAAATCTCCCAAGCAATACAGGTGCTGGCCTTCATGCACAGGACCAGAACATCACCCCAGGCTCACTGTCGTGTTACAAATCACTTTCCATTCCCTCTCCCCAGCATTCACGCATAACCTGCCATCCTTCTAGGAGATGAAATGACCCCACTGCTTCCAGCATTTAAATCTATCCAGCAGCTCTTGGTAGAAGTCATTTGACCTGCTCTGTTTTATATCCTTCTGAGGTTTCTTAAACTGCTGCCCAGCTTTGATTAACTTGTCAAGCCCCCAGATTTTCTGTATTACTCCCTATTCCCTTGTTAACACAGCTTACTTGCTGTTGTTAGCTTTTGACAGCTGCTTTGCATTGAGGAGACATTTTCGCTAGTTTCACGGGGATATCTAAAGCTTTTCCCTTCAGCTAGGGGCCTCAAATAACTCAGAACTTGCATTCAAGGGTGACACTGGTCTATGCTGATTTTCAATTTCCTCCAGTTTTCTTAGCTCAGAGTCTCTCAAATGGCAGATTTTGAGAAACTAGTATGAATCTGGACCAAGTAAATATTACCAGAAACTCACCAAGCTCCAAGACAGATGATGTCTTCCACATTCCTGCAGGACATCTCGTATTTCTGACTGCTTTCCCAGGCTCTGGGGGAGTAAAGTGTCAAAGATGGCACACAGTTCTCCCTGGGCTGTGGAAGACAGAGGCTGAGTACTGCTTTCTGCTGAATGGATGTCTATAAAAGAACATAGAAAACCTTAATAAATAATAGAAAAAATGGTGAACTTGTTTGGAGAGTTTTGGTATAAAATAAGAGGAGCCTTATTCACATCTTTTGGGGATTCATCAAGCAGATGACCTGTTCTAACTCAAGACATTTGTTAGGGCCACACATCTTCTTAAGTTTCCCTATGTGAAAAGTGTTTTGATTAAATGTTTTTTAAATTGTCAAGCTTGAAGTTCTGTCTGCAAGATTTAGAAGAAAAAGAAAAAAAATAACATCAGTTTATACCTTTACTTAGACTTCTTGGATATTTTCCAGCCAGGCTAACACAAGCCTGCATACAAATATACCACTCGAGTTCCATTGACATAAATAGGACTAATTCAAATAGCATCAGGTGGGGGTAGGAGCCTGTCAGTGCAGTGAAACAGGGTTATTTAGCCATCTTCAGAGAGATCTGATCTTTCCTAACCTATAGCTGGGTACTGTTTTAGACAAACCAAACCCCACTGAAGCATTACCTGTGGAGGAGGTGTTTGTCCTGCTGGTCACTGTACCACAGTGAGTTGGTTGTACCAAGCTGGAGTAGCACTGACTGGGTCTGTTTGGCTGGAGGAGCACAACTTCAGGAAGTTCACTGGCTATTTCTAATATGAAGCTTTCCTAGTCTTATGTAGCCAGATGACGCTGTGTAAGCACTGAAGTGGCCTGAACCATTTCATTAAACTTTCCACTGGACCGCTGCTACCATGTGCTTCTTCACACTCACCTCGTCCAAAGGCTGTGAGTGCCAGAATGGCACTTGAGGCCAAGGAGAAGGTGCAGAGATGTTTCTGATTCCCTAACAGTAGGGGAAAATGATACTCTGGGCAGCCTGACTAAACCAGATATATTAAACCAACCTGTTGGTTTTTTCTATCTCTTTGAGAATAGCTCTTGCACAGAATTTCATCAAGAGAAAGTCAAGCCACAAATGAGGTCACATGACTACAACCAACCACAAATGGTTCACTGCCCTGGTTGTCATTTAATGAAATATTTGAATCTGTCCCTTTTAAAGGGATTTTCATGAGGTTTTGTGACACGTCCTTTTAATTTGTAATGGTTACTTTCAAAATGTGACGTTTCCAAGCACAGGGGATGGGGGGGGCAGGAGGGGATGAGAGGGATGTCCCTGGCTGCACTGTCTTTTTTCATTTCAAGATATTCTGTTCATTTTGCATTTCAAGTGCAGCCTTTGGCATGCAGATTACCATATCAACACGCTAGAGAGGCAGTCTTATTTTCTGTTATGATGTAGATCCAGTGCAGCTCCACACATCAGATGTGTGGCTGCTGAGAAAGGTGTCAGAAGCAGCAAAGCCACTGTGGTTTTGTGGCATGGAAAAGGAACACGGGGACAAAAAGAAGAGATACTACCTCAGGTGAAAGACCCAGTGTCCTGTTTCCGTAACTGGCCAAGAACAGATGTATGAGAGAGAATACAAGAACGTAGCAGGTAAATGAAGATACAGTCCCAGGTTACCCTCCAAAGCTGTGACACTTTGTAGTTCAAGAGCTTCCTAAACCAGAGGAGTTTTCTTTGCGCATAATGCCCACTATCTGGTTCTTTTTCCATGACTGTCTAGTTGCTCTTTGAACCCTGAGCCAAATATCTGAACTAGAAATCTTTGTTTGCTTGCAATAGCTAATCTGGGGGTAGCTGCTGCCATCAAGACTGATTCAAACGACAACAACAAAAACCTGTAACAAATATCATTATTGATGCACGTGGCTTCCAGGAAAACAAAACAAAAACTAACCATGCCAAACAAAGGCAAAGAGCTAACTCTTACATATATTAATAATAAGGTGGAAATAGCAAGTCTCTTTTCTATATCCCCTTCTGGCAATTTCCAGTAATAGTCCTTGAGCTTAATGGAAAAAATAAAAATCAGGGAAAAAAAAAACTCAAAATTCCAATTGCAGACAGTTTATTATTTTACTTAGTTTCAATAAAATAATCATCCCATTTCAAGTAGCACTACCAAGCCCTGTCTCACAGGACAGAAATATTCTGTAGAAATGAAGGTTGTCAGAGATATCATGTCATTTCTTATTTCTTGACCCTTGTCTGCTGTTCATGAAACTCACACTGCCAAAAGGGACAATTCTTGTCAATGTGAGTGTGGATCCCTAAAACCCAACACAGCCACAACTGCTGACCCCTCCTGGGACAGCCACAGTGACAGTGAAATGCAATGAAATGACTGAAGACAACTGAGCACTTGGCATGGCTGAGCTCTGCATTTCTTAGCTCACAAATGCCACTCAGTCCAAAGTTAATTTACGCCTCAAAATATCTCCTAATTATTTTCCCCTACCAGAAACCATCTGATCAAGACATCTGCATGGGGCATATTTTCTCTTGGCCCGTATTTAACCACAGTAACATATTTCTACAGGAACGTCACTGTGTTTTATAGATGCGTTGGTGCTGCCACAAGCTTTTCTCATTATTGCTTCCAAAAGCTCTTGGTGAGAGCCAACCACAGCTTTCCTGTAGGAGAGCTCACAGCTAGATGCAGACAGCCACCGCTGTATGGTATGGGATACATCCTTTTCAATCTGTGCATTGTTTACTTTTGCAAATGCAAGACCTCAGAAGGGATAAACAACTGGTTTCCCTCTCTTGCAGCTGTATAACTCCAAACCTTTGCACAGATGCATCCTTTACGTCTTGTTTCAAATGAATTGGCAAACCTTGAAGGGAAACAATGCTTTTGGCATCTCTGAATCATAATGAAATAATTCTTTTTTAGACATGCAGCTTTCCAATGACTTTAAAGATCATTGCGGTTCACTCTTTGATCATACACGCAGCGAAGACATAAACTTGAGGTAAGAGTTTTCACATCAACCCCACATAAGGATAGGGGCCACCCAGAAGGGCCAGCTGGGTCCTGAACCGTATTTTTGGCGAACAGAAGTAAGACCTTTCATATTGTATTATGTTATATTAATTATATTATATTAGTTATTTCTTCATACAAGGAGGGTTATAGACTCAGCTTTTACCCTCAGTCCCTGGAACCTGTTTCATAAAGGATCAAACTAGAACATATCGTTTTTATGAGACTATTTTTCTTCGTATTCTAATAATGTTATATTTATATTCAATGCTTTTTTAAAACTCTCTAGAGTGTTACTTACAGTATCATTGCTTGGAAGACACTAGGTTACTGGTCCTGCTTTTGAAGCAAGATGCATGGAGGGATTTGTTTCCATTATTGTTCTGTAAGCTGTCTGTTACCATGTGCTGCTGCCTTTGCTGCAGAACCCTGCCACATGATTTCAGCAAGAGGGAATTGCCATAGGACTTCTGTGGCCTTAAACCCACTCCCTTTTCGACTTTCATCTTTGCTTTCGTCTTGGGTTTGGTGCTTTCTGGTTTCTGAACAACTCCTTCAGAGTGAGATGCAGTCGGATGGAGAGCACCCTCCAAAATATCCAGCAGGTCGTTTCTGCAAGTGACTTCTTGAAGCAGCATGGGAAGAAGTTGGTTTCCCAATGGGTTAAATACTCATTTTTGTATAAGATCCTATCATTACATTTGAGCATGATCCCAAGCCTCATAACACCATCTGTGAAAAGGCAGAAAGCTGATTGTTCAGCTCACTTACTGCAGCAAAGATCCCACTTGTGGAAATTTTTAGGCCTCTGCCCATCAGCAGCAGGACAAGCTCTGCTCGTGGGAGAGGCCTGGCATGGCAACGTGGCTCATCCTCCCACCAGTTCCTTTGTTTGTTCAGCAGAAACATCTTTAAATCCTTTAGGAAGTGAGCCTTGACTAGCTGAAAGCGCTGTTTTCACGGCCTGGGGAGGGACAGCTTCTCATGCCGCGTTATGTTTCATCCATACAGTCTCCTTGGCAATTTTCCATCACATGCAGGGGGTTGTTCCACCCAGAGGTTCTTTTCCCATGTCTGTGGCACACAATTTTCCTGCATGTCTCTCCACATCCTTCAGTCCACCCTGGAGGGGTGAGCAGTCAGCAGGACATCTGGTACTTTGCAGGTCCAGTGAGTAATACTTCATGTCAGGCTCCCCCCAGGCTCATGGCCAGGGAGAACCTTGGGGGACGTGGCTGGTATCCCGTTACAGCATTTTCATGGGTCAGGAAGGCCAGAAATAGTGACTGCCACTAGCTATGGCATGGAAACAGGCTCTGGACTTTAGCAAGAGGGTAAACAAGATACCCAGAAACAGTGGAATTGTGGAATTCAGCCGATTTGGTGCTGTTCTCCAAAACAACCTGTGATTTTTGTCTCTAAAATGTTTCTACCACAGAACCCTCAGTACCCCAATTAAGGTATAAATGTCAGCACTTGCCTAATTAATATATGCAATCCAGCTGCAAAACAGAGCATACTCAACACCGTGACCAAAGAGATTGGTTTTGAACATTGTACCCATACAGACATAATTCTATTTTGGGATGTTCAAAAAGAGCCGGGGGAAAAGATAAGCAAGTGTGTGTCACAGGATGTAAAACAAAAAAACAAACAATCAAGAAACCCCAACCAAACCAACAAACAAAACAAACAAGCTAGAGCAACACATTTCCTCTGAACTGCACGTTGGGCACAGAGTATTGCACCTCATCATCTCGTGAACGTAATTTTTAACTGTTTTTAAGTTTTCCCACACAGCCACACTGGAGTTATCTGTGCAGTTTTACAGATCCCCAGTTGGTGTAAGACAGTTTGATCTCCCATAACTCTGCTTATGTTGATGGAGGATTTGGCCCAAGGTGTTAAAATATTTACTCCTGTGAGACTCACAGATCTGCTATAATTATGTTTTATCCACTGATCAAACCTCTTACTGTTCCCAGCACCTTAATTACAAAACTTGGATCTCTTCCAGGAAGAGATAAACACCAGTAGACAGATGGGCAAAAAAAAAAAAAAAAAGAATAATTTAACATTTCCCTAGAGAAACAACAGAGAAGAAATCATTTAACAATAACCAGAATTAAGGAAAGATTAAGATGTTCAGCAGTCATTGTTCAAGAACAAAATCAGATGCACTCAAAATGAGGATGAGCCATATACCACACTGGTCACTGGTTCTGCTCACTGATGTTCCTCCAGCCACATTCAAATAACCTTCCTTACTGGGATTTTGGTACTCCCCACATGCAATGTTCAAAAGCTTGGTACAATGCACCGCTGGGAAATTCTTGTTTTTCCATCTGAGGTTTTACTCTTTGACCATTACAGCTTTGGCTTTGAAAGCTCTGCGACCTGCTCGTGCAATTCTGTCCCACCATAGCCATTTATCAGTCTCCTTGCAGTAATTTATTCTGTTTTTCACCTGGAGTTAGAAATTAAACTAGAAGTAGCACGCAGGTAATTCATATTAGTCAACACTATCTCCTAATATAACAAAGGGCCACACTGACCTTTCCTGTAAACTGAAGTCAGGAAGGCAAAAAGGCATCCAGGAATTTTGCAAAGTGAAGTTTCCACCCTTCTTTCATGGGAAAGGTGTTTGGGGTCCATGAACAAGAGGACCAGGAAATTTGTTGGAAGTCCTTTCCTGGATGTGTGTAATATACACAGAGACACACAATGCTAGGTGCTGGAGAAGAGCTCGAGCGATGAAAAATACTCTGTTCTTGATAGGCAACATGAGAACTTCCCTATCCCGACACCAAATCCCCGAGAAAGCCTGAAGGAAGGAAGATGAGGGTGTGTTGCTCTGCAGTCTCATCTTTTCTGCTCACCGCCCCCCTTCCCACGGGAACTCTCTATCCAAACACAGTAAGCTGGAAGGAAGTTCAGCCTGAGCCTTACCAAGACCGCAGGCATCAGCCAAGAACATGAAGTGCATGGAGAAAACAGACTGAGAAGGGAAAACCCTACTGTGCAGTCATCAGTGGACAGGCAGTGTCGAGAGTTCGGTTCATTTGTAGGAACTGTTAGGAGAGTCGCCAATAGCATGCAAGGCATCAGTTTCACTGCTGAAGTGATAGCTTCCTTCAGTGCCAAGCAATTAACAAAATCTGGGCCCCATTCCTGTGCATTACCCAGGGCTGCCCTTTCCTGACTTAACTTATTTTGCTGTTCCTGGTGCACAGTACAGAAGTGTAAATCACGTTTCTTGAAAGAGTAGAGGAAAGTGTTTACCCTGGTCATCACAAATGACAGACCATCACAATTCAGATTCAGATGTTTTGAAGATGCTGCATCAGAGGCATTTTTCTTCAGAAAATCAGTTAATCCCAAAACCATCTGGAACTTCAAAATGAACACAGATTTACCAGTTGTATCGCTATTGTTTTTAAAATATTCCTCTACGTCAGATGCAAAACAATTCACCTGCACTATTAGCCTTCATTAGTTGTATTACAAAACCACTCCTGAGCCTTAGCTGTGAGCAGCAACTACCAGGAGCAAGCCTCTGTACAAACAACACAGATAATTCTTCTTTGACCTGGTTTTGTCATTTAAAATAGTTGAGCCAAATTCATCCCAGTGAACACAAAATAAGCCAATGAAACAACACCCAACGCCCTGGGTCAGTTTAGTCCTCTCTCTCAAGTCTTCAGCCAATATTCATTCATATTTTTAGATGTATTTCTCATTTCCCTTTTTTAAACACATTCTGTCTCAGACAACACCCTCTGAGCATTTGAATATATCCAATTTAAAATTCTTTCCTATCCAGCTCTGCCTCTTAGTCTTCAAGGGATACCAACCCCTTTAAAAGAACAAAAACAGAAAACAAAACAGAACAAAACAACACCAAACCAGTTTTAGTCCCAGCAAAGAGCTTGCTGCCTGCCTTTGGGATATGTCTAATGGATTTCCATCCCTGGCAAAGGACTGGACTTCAGCTTTCAGGTATGCACAAAACAGTGGATGAGTTTTTCTGGGCTTACCCTGCAGTCACCTCTCCATGAACCAAGGTTTGTGCATTTTGCAGCTGGTCTCCATCCATCTGTGTGTTGCACACCAGTACGCAGATAGGTTTTTCCAAAGGACTTCTATTTCTCAATACTTCTAGTGACCCAACAGTCAAATCTTCCTCTTTTTAAAGGAGAAAATGGGTACCTCCACAACCAAGCTGCGGTCTCTCCTGTGAGACTCCCTTTTTAGTGTCTTCAACACTCTATAAACTTGGCTATAAACTTGGCAGACACTTGACTGAGAGCGCTCAGAAGTGGAAACACGGAAACTGGACTTCGTGGTCATCACATTTCTCCGCCAACTTAATTTCTGCTGACCAAATACTGAAGGAATGAAGAAGAGATCTGCTTTAAATAATTGACAGATTTGACTTGGGAACATGATGCAGCTGCTTTAGTATTGAGAAAAATAATTTAAAATGTTTTGGTCTATATCATGGAAAAGCACTGCAAAAATGCATTGAGAAAAGGAGGATAAATGCCATTGGATAAAGTTACCTAAAACTCACAGTGTGGAGGAAAGAAGGAGACGGCAGAATTAAATGAGAGGTTTGATTAGGCAATCTCAATTATCTCTCAGCATAGGTTTATGCTCTTTATTGTCAGTTTGTTCCCACCTTGATGCATCACCTTCCTGTTAGCTGCAGTAAGGGAGAAAAAGAGAATTCAGGTTCTTCTGTGAGACAAAAGGTTTCTTCCATGATTTTTGTCATGATCCAGATAAAATTGAAAGTTAGAAATTGCAATGTGTTTGCAGTGGATTTCTTCATTGTGTAAGCAATGACCTAGCACATTGCAACATGTACTGTAATTAACAATGCTAGTGTTACTTTTTATTCTAAAAAGACAATATCAAATTGAGATGTTGATCCTGCAAACGCTTTTAAATATGTTCGTTGCCTCCAGGAATTCAGTCTTCCCTTTGTTTCTTGGATGTGTTGATTTGTATGCCCATGCACAGGACCTAAATGTCACAGCAAGGGGCTAAGTGTGAGCCACAATTCTGCACCATGAAAAGAGAAACATTTTTCACCTCAAGAAGAACAGCAGTACCATCACAACGCCTGCTCAATGTTAAATGAACAAATATTTCTTGTGAGGTTACACATCAGGGATGTTAGATCTGAAATTCATTACCTCTGGAATGATGGGATTTCCTGGAACTTTCATTTTCTAAGCTGTGAGAAACAAGCTCTGTAAACACTGGTGCAGTCCAGTAAAGATACGCTTGGATTTAAACATCGTGTCCTGAAAATACAAAGATAGAAAAAGCAAAAATTAGCAATTAGTTATTAGCAATCCAGGTATCTTCTGGACTCTGTTCTCTTGTCTTGTGTTCTCATGTCCTGAAAAATAAAAAAGGATATAGTTATCAACAGCAAGAACAGGATAGTTTTCTTAAGGTATATCTGCGCCTAATATTGCTTACTGAAAAAGTTTATATAAGAATTGTGTCCCAGTGCCTAATCCCCCAAAACAGGTCAATCAATAATGTCAGGAAAATAGAAAAATAGAAACTTCTTTCCAATAAGCTGTTTGGGACACTAATTCATTCTTTATTAAACTACAGGCTTCTTTCCTAGTTTAGAACACCGGGGACTGATGTGGATATGATCAAAGCTATGTGGCATACACGTTTTCAGGCCATCTCTGCATGCTGGAAAAGGTAAATTTGGCTTTTCCACACTGAGAGGTGGAGAGCTGCACACCAAATACCAGAACACCAAAACACCAGAAGCCAAACTTCCAAACTATTGGATGCATTCAGGTCCCATCACTGTTATTTTTCCTGATTAATCCTCACGATGACTCAGAACAGTTGTCATAATGCAATATCGTTTCGCTTGTTCTTCGTGTGAAATCACTTGTGCCACATACCAGAAGGGTAAAGAGAGTACCTTTCCCTTTTAAAGGTGGAAAATGAGAATCTGGGGAACCATAAAACTGTCAGTCTGGAAAGAGACTGGAGCAAATTATTAAACAATCCTTTTATAAATACCAGGAGGAAAATAAAGAGATTAAAAAAAGCCAGAGTGGATGCGTCAGGAACACACTGTACCAAACCCAAACTCATTTCCCTCTCTGACAGCATCACTGAGAAAGGGGAAGGTGGTGGAAGTTGGATATCTTGATTTCAGGCATGACAAGCTGGGAAAACCTGGTTTCCATGGGCACCTGCCTGCAAAAGCACATCCCTGCAATTTGTCCTCAAACTGACAGTGCATTGCCTTTGGGATCCTGAAGGGTCCATCAGCTGCGCTTGCTATTTTCATTATTCACGTTAATGATGGAAAGTAAAACTCCAGAAACAAGCAGATGGCCTCAACCAAGAAGGCTGCACCCACAGGGGAGGGCAGGACCCCCAGGTGAGCATGGTGTCTGGGCAAGCAGAGGCCACGGATGAGCCAGAACCGGCTGTGACCAGGCAGGGGTCAGGAAAGGGTGTGCTGAGGGGGAAGAGATTGCTCTCCCCAGCCATGCTCAGAGGTCTGTGCCAGACCAATGATCTACCAACAACCACACACCCTTGCACGTATTCCTTCTACGTGTCAAACTGTAAATGAGGTTTAGCTTTCAGCATAACCTAATTTGAGACTAACTAGTGGTACAGTTTGACTAGTTTCCCTGGTAGTCTCTGAAAACAAAACAGCCACTGGAAATGAAAACAAAAAATAAATTAAAAGGCAAGATACAAAACATTTGACTGTTACTAAGATCTTCTTTAGCAATCTTTATTTAAGATCTTGTTTTAGGTAAGACAATGTACCCACAGCCCCATCCCATGTTATTGATTTTGAAGAAGTCAGCAGTAAAACAGACTGAGATATACGTGTCTGTATGTTTAAAGAAAGCAATGGCAGCTGGTAACACTGACAAGTGAGCTCTTGTTTTTCACTGTGCAAAGGTATTGATAAGGAGCTGGAGGGAAGATGCACGTTTCTCTCCATCTGTTCTGTTGTACCAGCGTAAGACAGCATGAAAGGTCTCTGCAGAGTAAAGTAGAGAAAATAATGATCAAGTTTGAGGCAACGAAGAAACTTAGCATGCACTTCTTCCATGCCAGACTCATCCCACTGTACCATTCAGAAAGAGAGTGTCACAGATGGGGACCCTCTGCCAGACTTCTCTCTCCTCCTCACCTGGGCCGTAGGACAATTTGACCTCTTCCCATGCTGCTTTGTGGCTTTCAGATTCCCTTCCTATTTTAGGATTTTGTTACAAATAAACCCTGTCAAATAGATGAGAAAGTGCACGAGAAAAGCTCACAGCAGCAGGGACCCTTTTTCTACCAGGGAAGCATCCTTCTCCTCTCCAGGGAAGATTTTACCAATCTGGTAAAGCTCAGAGCAGTTCAAATCCCAGTTAAAAGGATTTATTAGATCAGCTTCTTGCTTGGCCTATCTATCTGGGGGAAATATAAGAAATCTCAGAGGGACGGGCAACTGAGCAGGCCTGCAGACAACAAGCCTCAGCCGCTTTTGATGCAGGTAAAGTCTTTAATTATTACATTTCATTGTTGATTTTCCAAGCATTATTCACAGGAAGATAAATATCATTATCCTCATTTCACAGTTACGGAATAATAACTTTACAATGGAAAAGATGATGAGCTCCAGCCCTGAGGCAGAGACTGTACGTGAGCCGCCTGCGGTCCCAGCCCAAAGTCCCAGTGAGGTGCCACTGGGGCTGCAGGCACACCTGGCTGCTCTGTTTCCCACGTGCCATGGCCCAGTCTAAGGGGGAGTACCAAAAAAAGCACTGCTTCTCCTAAAGGACCATTCCCCATGTAACAGCCACGTGAGCTCAGGACGAATAGGTCGAAATGGTCTGTGGGGACAGGACAAGGGGCAATGGCCTTAAGCTGGAGCACAGGAAGTTCCGCACCAACATGCGGAAGAACTTCTTCACAGTGCGGGTGACGGAGCACTGGAACAGGCTGCCCAGGGAGGTTGTGGAGTCTCCTTCCCTGGAGATATTCAAGACCCGCCTGGACGCCTACCTGTGCAACCTGCTGTAGGGAACCTGCTCTGGCAGGGCGGTTGGACTCGATGATCTCTCGAGGTCTCTTCCAACCCCTGGAATTCTGTGATTCTGTGATTCTGTGAATAGTCAAGCAGAAGGCAGTGGAATGGCTTGTGTTAAACCTTTTTGCTTCATACATATTTTTTCCAAGTTACTGCTAACACCTTGGGGCACTGGAATGGGAAGAATTCTAATAACTCTGTTTGCTTTCACTGTTTACTCTCTTTGCTCCCCTGTTCAAACATAGATGAGTCTGTATCAGCTTTGCTTAACAACCACATGCATTTTAATTCCAAGTTCTTCTCCCCTCACCCAACCTGAGTTGTTTGCAGAAAGAATTACTCACAGCCAGGCCAGACAAGCTGCTAAGCAATGAAGACATCTCTGTCCCTGTCACATTTAAAATTTGTTCTCACTCACCACAAAACTCGCAGCAGACATATTACGGAAAAAGGAAACATTAGCATCCACTGCCCTGTCATTTCTTACAACTATTTCTTAGCATCAGTTCTTACCCTCCTCATACTCTGATGAGGAGCCTATTGGAAACAAAGGGATCCTGCAGAAATGCTCCTCTCTGCTTTCACCTCAGCTGGGTACAACAGGAGGAACAGCCATCTCCTCCCAGTGCTAGCATGGAAAACAGTGCAAAATGCATTCCTCGCAGCGCTGTAACCTCTGGTTTAGGCTGCTGCTCTATTAAAAATCTCACAATGACCACTAGGTGGGGAGAGACACTTACTGTCCCCGAGCCCCTGGAAGATAGCGGTGGGGGCCTTCTAGCTCCAAATCTGCACTTTTTAAGCAGAACATTTTTCTCCTTCAGCTGCAGATCGGTGGGGGCGCAATGTAAACTGGATATGACCAGAGACAAAGAAATCCTTCAGTGTGATCTGCAGGTTTCATTTGAGATCTACGGATTTTCTGAGCTCTATTGGAATCCCTGAGATATTGAAACTCAAATTTGTTGATGGTGTAGGACTGAGTTTAATATCACACATGGGAAACATTGGGCCAAAGTAATTTTTAGGGGTAAGTTCCCTATCGACAGATTTATTTGTCAATGGGTTTGGACTGGTGTTAGTTTATTTGTTATTTAAATGTATTTAAAAAAAAAAAAATGAGTTTGCAACTTGGGATTCCCAGGAGAGAGGGATCAAATGCACAAAGTTTAAAAAAGATGAATAAAGAGGCCCAAGACCTGAACTCTTTCCCCAGGTATCTCAGAGATTCTGATATTGTCCATTTCCAAAGATCCAGGCATCTAAGCTCTCAGTAGATAAATACTTACAGGGGCGTCTGGGGTCTTTGGAGGGGTGGATCTCCATGAGGTATAGAATCATAGGTTAGATCAAGGTTAGAGAAGAGCACTAAGATCACTAAGTCCAACCACCAACCCATCCCCACCATGCCCATTGAGCCATGTTCATCAGTGCCACATCTCCATGGTTCTTGAACACCTCCAGGGATGGTGACTCCACCACTCCCTGAGCAGCTGTGCCAGTGTCTGCCCACTCTTTCAGAGAAGAATTTTTTCCTAATATTCAACCTGAACCTCCCCTCAGGCAGCTTAAGGCCATTACCTCTCGTTGTATCAGCCATTCTCCATCAACCACAATACAACCATGACCCCCAACTCATGTACCTATATGAATTGTGTCCCGCTAGCTGGCATGGATTTGGGCCTTTGTGTCTCCACATTGCCATTACAGAGTACCGTAGACCCCAGCAACATCAGCTCTAGACAGCAATACAGGCAGCATCAGGCTTTAAAATTACCCAGTGAGGCTGCAAAATCTACAAGCAGTGAGGTGATGAGTGCTCTGTACCACAATAGCAAGTCTCTACTCATCGGAAGCTACCACTCTGTCTCTACCACTCAGTAGTTGCAGACATGGCTGCAGCATAAGCATATCCTCAGAAACCCGAATTCCTGGTGTTTATTGTAGAGACAGAACCAGAAGTTCTCCTTCTCACTTGCAGCCTTAGCTGAGAATTACAACAGCACCCACAAACGACTGTGGTTGCTATAAAAATTCTCTCAGCCTCTCAGTCACCTTTCAGTAACAAATACCTTGAAAGTGCTTGGCATCAGTCACTGCAAGTTTCTCACTTCATGCCTGGTAGTAAACAACATCATCCTTCAAATGAGATGTGAAGGTTGCCATGGAGCTCCTGGATCTTTTTCATCAAGGAAAAGTTAATGTTTCAAGTACAACATTTTAATGAGGATTTTCTGTGTGGTCTTTCTTTTTTCTTATCTCTGCATTCCCTGATGGAGGGATCATTACCTATGACCATACAAGAGATGTACTTGGCAGCTACAGCTCTCATCTGCCAAGTTCAGCGTAATGTACTTCCAAGAAGAACATCTGGATCTGTGATTTTGTTCCTTGGCAATGCAGCTGTTGTCTCCATAGCTGACTACCCCTTGCTGCTGGCGGCATGAAACTGCATCAGGATATGCTTTGGACACAGGCTGCAGCTGTATGGTGCCTGGATGTTCTTTGTCCTTTCCTATACCACAAATTTACCTATAATTAAAAATCATTTTTGCGTTGCAAATGAGTGCAAGCCTCTCAGACTACACCTCACTGCAAATGGAAGCAACCAGAGAGGAATAGCAGTGTGAGCCTGTTCGCTTGCTCACCAGAATTAGCAGCGGGTGTTAGTGCATGAGCTGGAGACCGCTGCCAGCCACAGCACTTCCAGCTCACAGACACACACAATCATGTACCTTGTCCTCACAGGAAGCAGCATACGGGAGAGGAAGGAACTCCTGTCTCAACTGCATGCTATTTTATGGTAGCTACACTGAGATGTTAAGAGGAACTGTTTAAATTCTCTTGAAAACTAGTTCAATTACGTCTATTGAGGAATAGTGAAAATGTAGGATGTGCAGATGTTAAATCTGTATGGGGGAATGCAGTAGGAAGAGTTACAGTGCTTCTTAAACACACCCTGACCGCTGGCATAGTATGGCACCTCAGTGTCCAGGTCAAACAAAGGTTTTCAGAAACCATTAAGGTTTTATTCAAGATTCAGAGGAAAAACACCACAGAGCAAAGGCCTGAGGCTGAAGGAGTTACAGGTTTTATTTTCTGTTGGAAGAGAAATTCCTAGGCAGAAGAACCAAGGTATTAGCCAAGAATAGGCAAAAACATGGATACTACTATGGATACCATAAAGCCAACTTTGCCAGGTGAGTGGGAGAAACGAGCCATGCAAGAAATGTGCGGAATAAATTGGTTACTGTTACACAATATCCACTGGTGGACAGAGCCTCACAGTGTACAACGCTGAGCCTCCAGGTTGCACTGAAAGATGCCTCCACGTTGAGTAACAGCAGAACAACGCGTGCCATCGACAGTCAGGAACTGTCTGGAGGGGAACCCTGGGGTTGCTTAAAGCCCCCTCTGAACTAATAACTTCCAGAAAACAGCAACTGTAAAAGGTTTAAACAGCATTTCTCTTGGGATCTGCTTGCTCAGAAGGAAGACAGGTAGGAGGCAGCCTGATTTCTGGCAGGAAAGAAAGTGACATTTGAGTTGTTTTCCAGTTACGTCAGACAAAGGTGGCTGACAATAAAATGAGGAAACAATAGATGGGCCTTTGCAGAGCACCACATTCCACACAGAAAGGGAAACAGATGAGGGAGGTGCTCACAAACTGGGAGACAAAGAGGGAAAACAGACAAGACCTGTAAATGCAGAAGTATTTTCCAAGAAAGCATTTTTTTAAGAAAGGATTTTCCCCGTCAAGACAGATTTTACACTGCATAAATGCTGCCACTGAATTGCATTAGGATAAGGGACCCTGAGCGAAAATACCATATGAAACCAAGAGTCTAAGTCCACAAAAACAGTCATACTAAACTTGCATATACTGTGGCCATCATCACAGTGTCCGGCCTAAGCAGAAACAACTTGAGGTGTCCAAACATTGCTACACAAGAGTCTGCTCATGTCAGCAATGGGCACAGCAGGAGCAAAGGGATCACAAGAGCACTGAGAATGGTTTTTCATGGAGAAAATAGAAAAGCTAGCTTCAGTAAAGGAAAATATTCTCCAGCAGGTAACAATTGAAACATCCTTTCATTTTAAGTTGGTTTCCAGGGGACATGGCAGTGTCCCCTCAGACGCAGTGACATCAGTGTACCTGAGCACAAGGATGCTACAAGTCTCCTATGCACCCATGCCATAGAGGGTAGGAGCTTTGACAGACCGTGATAAGAGTTAGATAGTCCAAGATGACACAAATCCCTCATTTCATTTTTGATGTTCTCACTTCGATCCTCCATGGTTTTTTTTGTTGTTGGTTTTTTGTTTGTTTTTTGGAGGGTTTTTTTGGTCAAACTGTTGGACTGTTCCCCCGGATTCAAACCTTAGCTGGCCTCTGGCACTTGGTGCAGCCTCTGGAGCAGATAAACTCACCATTTGCTGCCAGGTACAGCTGAATGTTTGTTACAGCTCCCTGGTGGGTTGCTATGAAACCTAGCGTCAAATTAATAAAAGCGTTAGCAAAAAAAAATGTCAGAGGGTCAGATACTGCTCTGTGTTTGGGGCTGTTAACTACAGAGCAGCAAAGAGGCTGGGAAATCACCTGCTGGCACTGCTCAGCAGCACTGAAACCAGAAAATGCCTGCTCGGCTGGACACGGCGATCAGCTGTGGGAAGAGACAAAGAAGGGGAAGCAAATAGCTTGTTAGGGTTTGGAAGCCCCAGTTTTCCCCCTACGCAATAAGAATTTAGCTGTATGTAACCACAGTGGGACAGCTGTGAGCAGCTGTGTGAGATGAGAGGTAACTTCACGGTTATGTAAAGTTGCTTGCTGGGTCAGATCTGTTCTGCTAAGGCACAAATATGGTTTCTATGCTCTGGAAGGCAAAGGGAAGCGGTGAGACATTCACCTGAGAAGGTCACATAGCTGTATTGTCATACCCTCTTGGGTTTCAAGCCTGTATTGAATCTGCTCTTCTCAAAAGCATAAACTTGACAACTTGTTGGCTCACAGACTGGCTTGTACCAGCCAGGAGCCAAGGGAACTGCCAGCCAAGGAAATTCAGACACAGGCAAGCGACCAGATTTGCACTGTGCCTCTTGGGGCAGAATGGCTGCAGCTGGTGCGAGCTGTGTGATGCAGCAAGTTCAAACCCAACTTCAAGCCTGGTCAACAGGGATGGCATAAACATGGACAGGCAGCAACAAGAGGGTGTAAGAGCTGAGCTAAGGAAAGGCCCCTTTGCCATCAAGTTTTCATTGTCTGTGTCTATGGTCTTTGATACAGCTGGATAAGGAGAGGAAAAGTACTTTTCCAAGTGACATCTCGAGTAAACATATTTGCTGCTATGGAGAGACTCAGGGGAGCCCCAGCCTGAGCCCACAGGTTGTGTGCACTGCAGCTGAGTCACACCCAGAGGACAGCTTTATCACCCTACACTCAGTCCTCCCCAGCGACTGCGGCAAGAGAATCCTGCAAACAACAATTTCTCGCCTGGCCCTGGTCTTGCATTTGGAACAACCTGCTGTAGGCACAGCACATGACTCAAAGGCATTTAACACAGAAGATAACCACTGACCCATGTGTCAAGGGGTGCTATTTCTAGCAGCACCACTACAGAACACGTGAGCTGGACAACCCTTTCTTTTCTGGCTCCCCTCCTCCTGTCATTTGTGTCTTTAGACTGAAAATGCCATAGGGTTGGGGCTGCTGAATTTCCATGTAGGCATGTATGGTGCTTAAAGTAAAGGGAGAACATTTACAGGGTGGTCTTCTAAGCACCGCTGAATGCAAATCCAACATGCCAGCACAGAGCAACAAGAGCAGGAACCACAGTAACAGGAGGACAATTAAATTAAGATACTAAGCAAACTTTCAGCAAAGCACAAATCAACCATTTTCATGAGATAATAAGAGCTAGTTAACTTTCTCCTTATTTCCACAAGCAGGCACTCACCCCAGTTCCATCAAAGTGATGCAGGCAGTGACATGGTTGAGTGCTGAAAGGCTGTTGCTCTGCTATTCGTGGCATGACAAGTTGCAGAGGGATCTGTCACATGAACCCACTCTCACACGATTTCCCAGTGGACTGTTTTCCAGCGCTCGTTACCTAAGTGCAAATCTGGAAAAGAACAGAACTGAACCTGGACAAAAGTTGGGAAATCTCATGGGGACAGATTTTCTGAGGAGCTTGGCAGCTCCTTCTGTGGGAAAACCTATAAAGTTCCTTTTTTTTTTTTTTGGCCAATAATCAGAACATGGCCTGAGATGGTCCAGATGAAATGTTCTGGTGGCAATCTGAGCTGCAATTTCAATCTGTTAAAAAAAAAATGCTTAAGACAGTGGAGAACAAGGAGAAATGTATAGGCTCTGTGCCACTGTTTGGATGATTAGTGAACGGGCTTAAGTGAGGATTATTATTTATCCAATAGTTAACAAAGAAAAATTGTTCTCAATGGCCATTTTGAAAGCAGATGAAACTCTGAAGATGATCTACAAGAAAGATTAAAAATCAGTGGAGCATTTCAAATGGTGTAATGGTAACTAGTGAAATGAAGCATCTTATGCCTGATGCTCATTTTCCGCCAATGGAGGGAGCTTTCACCTGTGACAGAGGGAAGGACTTGATGTTTTCCAGGACTCCATTGCTTTCCCTTCTCAGGTATGGAAGTATGGCATACACAGAGAGGACAGGAAGGACTGAAATGGTTTTGGAAGCCTTCAGATTTCTTTGTTATTTTGTACCTAAACAGCACGTACCTCAGCTCAGCTGGTGGCTGCAATGAGGGCTGCCGGGCCCAGGACTGAGGATGGGAGCATGGTTGTGTGTCAGAGTCATCCCTGGCTCTATGGACAAGGCATTAAGGATAAACAGCTCAGGAGGATCTGATCACTGAGCGGCTCCTGCAGCAGCATGCTCTCAGGCTGCTCGCATGCCTGAGCTGAGGAAGGAAGAGGCAGTCTGTGACAAAAGAGAGGCTTCACAGCTGGGTCCCCTGACAAAAGCCAGTGCAACATATGGTCACAGGGCTCAGATGAGCACAGCAGGCCCGCGGCTTTGGGAAAAGCATTTCCAAGAAAAAGTCCTACTGGGTGATGCCTACTGAGAGCAGGCTGCGTCTCCAGATCGCCTGCATTAGTTAAAGCACGTAAATCAGGGCTGTTCTGCTCCTGTCGCCAATGAGCACAGTCCATCAAAGAAATCTGACGTTTAAATTACAGATGCTTATCAGCTGCTTGCTGTTTTCAAGTTAGTCCCTCTCATGTTTTATTTCACATGTGAAATAAACCCACTTCTTTCATGATATCTCTTCATCTCCACACAGCACTGATCACAGCCCTCTGGAGAACGGGCACACAGGCCTCTACCCAAAAGCTGCTTCCAAGTTACACACATCTCACAACACCTGAAAATGCAGAGTTCATCCCAACGCAAGTCAAAGAGCCAGGTCTGATGCGTGCAGGGCATAAATCAGAGAGACAAGGCCAAAAAGAGAATGGTTCCCCCTCGCTGCTTCCTAGACATTACTCAGTGCTATAACAAACAGCAACCTGTATCTGGCTGTTCCCAAAGATGTCGTGAAGACAGCAAAGAAATGAAGTTGGAGTCAAGCTCAGTCAATAACAGTTCACTGGGAACTGATCCCCAGATTACTCACCAAAGTTGCATTCTACAGAATATTTGTTTTGAAAGAAATGATGATACACACAAGATCCTAATGATACAAAAATCATTGGACATGGACGCGGAATGAGGCACACAAATGTATATGCATGGTACTTCATTTTTCATTGGGACAGAGAAGAGATGAAGCTGCATGGTGTGTCTGATCACAATCACAGAATGGTGGAGGTTGGATCCTCCTTGAGCAGGGTCACCTAGAGCCAGTTGTCCAGGGCTGTGTCCAGATGTCTTTTGAATATCTCCAAGGATGGAGACTCCATAGCACCTCTGATGCATTACAGGACCTTTGAGTCAAACCAGATTGGAGATTCTCATGGGTCATCTTTGCCTACTAAATCTCCATTTCATTTTCATGGAGACAGCAGGGTCCCAAATCCTGCTGAACTGAGGAAAACAATCCACAGGGATTCTCGATGCTTAATGGCAGGCAGCAGAAGCAAACCCGGACAGCTCTGAGATGGTGGTAAGCGTGCAGCTGGGCTCATTTTGTATAAATGTGCCACAGTGGGAGAATGGGGAACAGGGAAAGGAAACTCTGACCCTTAGGAGCTTCATGGGGTTGCATATACCTGGCTGCAGCCCACTGCAGGGCACAGCTGCAGCATTCAATGGTCACAGTTCCCCAGTGATACACTGTACCGAAATTTCACAAATGGCCATCGTTGAATAAGCAGTGCTTGCTACTGAGAGATCTCAGAGGAGGAATAAACCAGAGAGCAGTGACAAAGAGGAGGCACAGATGGGTGAATTTTTTTCTAAGTCAGCCTGAAAGAGCCAGGAACATCTATCATGGCTTGTCTGCTTTGCAACCCAAAGCTGTGACTGCATCTTATCACACACACACCAGCCAAATATGTTAGCACAGGTACATCGACAGCTGTATCACCTGCAGCAGAAGCTGTGCTGAGCACAACAAATGGACCTCTCACAAAGCGCTGGGGTATACACTAATCCCCCAAGCACTGAGCTGCCAAATGCAGCTCCTGCATTTACTGTGGCTGCAAAAATTACCTGTGAGTAGCCAGCAGACACTTGTGCAAGTCTGAGCAATGGGTCTGGAAACGGTGTGCCCCTTGGCCTCTTTACGGTGCCTTTGTCACAGCACTCTTCTCAGGATAGGAGACAGGCAGAGAAACAGCCCATCGAATCATAATGCCCATTTGCTTTCCACTGTGATCTTCATCCCACCTACCTGCTCATGAAACGTGGAGGCAGTGCCAGCCTCTTCCTAATTTTTGAGTAGATGCATGAAGATCACATGAAGCACAAATGCACGTTCCCTCCCTGGAAGCAGCCCGCTCCTGCTTTCCAAGAGAGTGAAAACTCTGCATGAATGTTTTATGAATCAGCTGTGTGTTCATTTCAACAATAAAGCCAGCTTGGAGATTTGGCCTGAAAAGGGGGAAGCTGAAAACCTACAGATTCCAACTGGCATGTTTTTAGACATACCGAAGTCCACTTCTCTCCACTGTCAAATGGAGAAGGGTAAAGAGGAGAGGAGAGGGAGAAGAGGAATCAAGAAGTTGTATAAGTCAGCCATGCAAGACAGAAAACAGACAGCAGAGAAGGTAGAGGTGACAGCCAACAATTTTCTGGAAGGAAATGAGAGAACTCTGATGCAAATGGAGGGACGTACCAGACTGCCAGATGCACATATTTCCAGAGGCAGCTTTCACACCTCTGAGGGAAAGTGATCCCCAAAATCCAAATGTGAATTCCTATGAACAGAAAAGACGGAAATACAGACATTGGAGAAGTACCACCACCTGCATGGATGGGTAACATACCACTATCCACAGTCAGTGATGCAGAAAGAACTGTTCATTAACAAGCTGCTCACCATCTTTCCTCGCCTAAAATAGCCCTCCTCGTTCACAAACACACAGATACACCATGTGCAGGTCTTATTATATAGCTGCAGTCTTTGGGAAGCAAGTTCAGAGATGAGGGTGCTCTGATGAGCCGGATGTGAATGAATTTGCTTGACTTCATCTTCCAAAAGTCATTTGTTTTATAAACTCCTCTTTCCAAAGGGAAACCTAATGACACTAATTATATCCATGGCAGCAGCATGAAGCAGGAGACGCCCTGCTGCTGGTGCAGACCGCCATGGATGGTGGTGGTGGCAGCATGACTGATGGCGTCTGGTGGTGGTGGAGGGGACTGCTCTCACTCAACAAGCCTCAAAGTCGAACCTCAGCACTGACCCTTCAGCAAGCTGCCTCTAAAAATGCTTCACGCAGAGCACTTCCATCCCTGCTGTGGTCAATGTTAAACTGTTATTTTTCCTCCCATTTTTACTGCTTCTGCTTTTCAACGTATCAAATTCACTTGAGGTCTCAACAGCCATTTCACCAGTGTGGGAGGCTGATGGATGGAGCTGTCTGCAAGGAAAAGGAACAGAAGATGGAAGGAATAAAGACACAATGCCTTCATTTCAATTATTCTTAGCACCCTGTGGAGGCACACACAGACAATTCAAGAACAAAGAGGAACCACCCCAAGACTGCTGTACGTAGTATGAGAGGCTCAGGAGGTTCCCCTGAGAATATGGTGACTGTAGGGATGCTTTAAGTCTCAATTCCATTTAATTGCAAGAGTCTGGCTCTTACCATCTCACAGTTTGGAAAAGGTGCTGAGTCTGACATGGCTTTGAACTGCACCGTGATAATTAAGCTCAGTGTGGTTCTGCTACGCTCAGCCCAGTACTAACACAGTCCTTGCCCTAAAGGACTCTGACAATCAAACAGATTAGACAAAGGATAAGAAAAAATGTGAGAAGATTTACCTGAAGTCAATTTACAGTTCAGTAGCAGTGCCAGAAACTTCATTCCCACGTCAGTGCTGGTAGGTGGAAGGAGGCAGGATGGACAAGGCTGTTTCTAGCAGCAAGAAAAGCTCCCAGTCACCTTCAAAACCTCTCACTCCATGGAGCTACTTCCTATGGGCAAGAACATAGAGACAGATCTGCCTGTTTTAGGCCAAGAAGTGAAGATGAAGGGGAGGGCTTAGGAGGATAAAGCCTAACGAAAAATAAGGCCCCCATCAGATCCAGGCAGTCACATTTGATGAGGAAAATAGTTAATGAAGAACATTCTTCTGATTTACAAGCTTTAAGCCCATAAGATTGCATGAAGGAAGATGAGAGGAGGCAAAATGCGGCAGTGGCAGGTTTGGTCAGTGAGAGAAAGCCAGGAAAGCACAATACAGGTGTTTTTTTCCTCATCTGAAAGCCTGCAGGGAATGCAGAATGGATTTAATTGGCAAACACACTGCCTGTTGCAGAGCTAATTAACAAATTTGCAAGTCTTTCGCCTCCTACAGACCTTCTCACCAACATTTCTTGCACTGACCTTGATCTTGCTGATCCCTGAGGAAGCAGCTCCAGGGGCAGCCAGCCCTGTCAGGCCTGGGCTGATGAAGATGAAGCTGATGCTTCCATGCAGACATGTGGGAGCTGGACGCACTATGCAGTCCCAGGAATAGATCTGCTGCCAATTAATTTGTTAATTAACAAAAGGTCAGAGGCACTTCATCTAGAGCAGAGCTCTTGGCTTGAGAATCTTTGCTAGAAAGTGCCTCAGGTGACAGCTTCACTCCGAAGCACTAACATCTGCCTGCCTCTATCACGGTCTCCTTTAGTCTCCCTTCTCATCATGATAGTCTTGGCTAGAAGCTTGTGAAGCAAGTGGGAAGAAAAACGGGTTTTCTTCTGAGAACCACATATTTCAACAAGCTTTCCAAGCATTCAGATGAGTTGGGTTCACTTTTTTACTTTAGACACATCTTTCCAAACCTCATGGCTTGAACCCAGCACGCTCTTATTGGATTTGTGAGATGAGAAAGACTGAGATCATGTGAGAAAATCTGACACTTTCTAACCTGATTAGTGAAAGAGCAAATACGCTCTGATCCAGATTAGATCATCAAACTTGAGCTCTGCTAATCATTACCAATAACCCCGTGACTTTCAGGCTGGGGCTCGCAGGCAGCTCTGTTGTGCAGAAGCATTTTTTAGGGCAGCTGAAACTTCCACTGCATCTGCACAAGGGTCAGCTTAACCTAAACCATTGCCACTTGCAATAAGAAATCTTTTGTAAAACGTACCAGGACAGCCTCAAACTTTGCTATACTTCTACACAGAAAGATTGGGCTGTTAATTCACACAGCAAAGTCAGCGCCAACTTTGCAAGTAAAAGATACAGCTGCAGGTTGCAGAGGGGTTAATGTTGCCTCAGCCTCCTGAGAGAGAAGCATAATTCAACATGATTATATGTTGTTGCAACTAAACCAGCTCTTAAGATGCTCTGGTGCAGCTGATCTGAATGATTCCAAACCAAGATAAAGTAATGAGGTTGAAGAAAGCATGAGCTTTTAGTCCAGATACAGCTCTTTTCTTATATTTTTATCATAATTCCACTGGAGTTGCAGATATCATCTACGTAGGTAAGGTGAAATTGTAGCCCTGAATTTGACAAATATACAGGCAAGATGTCTCACTCACCTTCAAGATAAACTCATCTTGTTGGCCTCTTCAAACAGGGCCATTGGGCAGAATCTCATGAGTGGCTATGCTTCCATTATGGATGCTCAGAGATACAGTACTTTCATTGATGCATCTTATCTCACAGGGTACCTATACACAAGAACTTGGAACTGGAAGGGTCTACAGAGACCCTCCAGTTCAGCCTCTTGATATGTTAAGAAAAACAGAAGCCAACCCCCTTAAATAATTTTGAAAGAGCCTTTAAAAGCAGGTGGGGAGGAGAATAAAGCATCTTAAAGCCTCCAGAGAAACCACAAAGGAATTTCATTGTTTAACCTTTGGCAAAAATAGGAAGTGGACACAGTCCTGTGAGAGTGCCCAGCTTTATGGTCAAAGCAACACAGCCCTGCCGAGTATGGAGGAATGAGCCATGGGGAATTTGTGGTAGGCCTAAATCTGGCCTACCTAGCATTAAAGCTTGCCAGAGTTAGAGGTATATTTGATGCTAGAAAAGCTTGCAGATAAATTATGCCTGTGGGAAAGTGAGATTGTTGTTGTTTCTGTCTGATAGGGGTAATGGGGAACTGAACCATGAATTATTGGGATTTCTTGCTTCCTCAGGCTCTGCAGTTACCTTGCAACAGCATGAACTTACTCATGGATCTGGCAAACATACCCAACAAGGTCAGAGAGTTGGTAGCAAAGGCCACGTAATGCCTAAACTTGCATAAGCTTGGGGTTTGCCCCAGCTGCAGAGAGAAGCTTAAAGAACAAAACCTATAACTCTTAATACCCCCAGGAGGACCCAGCCATGCTGCTGGTGGTGGAAATGATCAATACAGCGACTGCTTGGAGTGCTTTGGGTGCCCAGAGCTCACAAGTTTTGTTGGGTAAACCTCAGCTCTTTGCTGTAGTTTTGAAGCTAAAGGATGGCACCTGAACTCATAAATGGAGGAAAGTCTGCGGTGATGTCCTGTGACAGCAGGTATGATGCTGGGTCTAACATAAGACTCCTGTTGCCAACAGAGAGGAGCACATGGAGAAGATAACAAACACAGGACATGTTGCATATATTATCGAATGACCAAATTGCCTGATAAGAGAAGGCAGAGACCTATCCACATACAAAGACAAATCTTGTTCTGCCTTGGTTACCTGTTTCACTCACCGACCACCTCTTGGGGAAGGTGTTGAGAGCCTCCTCTATCACACAGCTCAGTCCTCAAAGAGCTGGGGCAGCACGGGACTGAGCCTGCTCAGGAGAGGCTGCAGGTGGGTATGCTGAGCTCCCTCGCTGCAGGCACTGAAGAGCACACAGCTTGAGGCTAAGGAGCTTCGTTATTAAGGTTGTGTTGCTCTTTACACTTCCAGGTGTGCACTGCTTAGAGGCTGTGTGAGCTTTTGGGTATTTCATGAGCAGGGCAGAGGAAACCTATAGCAGCAGTGCGCTTCCCCCGGAGCCCCACTGGGGGATTGTTTCCCACTTTCAAAGCCTTTTAAGCCTGTGGAAGGGAAATGCAGCCAGCAGGATGTGCTGAGCTGCTGGGCCAGGGTTTGTGTTGATGTCTGGCTCATTTCTGCTGGAAAATGCAAAATCTTTCCTGTGGAAGGAGCAGGGAGTTTGGCCCTTCATCTTGCCCACGTATAGACTGCTATATATTTAAATTGAGAGAAGTCAGGAGGCACACGGATGCCAGAACAAAACTGGGATGAGGGGGCAGGGATCACACAGTTCAAAGCAGTTTTTCCACAGACTGCTATGGGAAGTTTATGTATATACATATGTACATACATATAGATATCTATAACATATTTTATATGTATATATATGTACTCCTGTGACTCAATTTCTCCTTTTTCTCTCTATCTGCATTTACGCAGTCACGCTAGGGGTAAGAATATCTCTTGTTTTTCTTTTTTTGGGGGGGTGGTTGAGGGCGAAATGTAAGGGATACATTCTGAGTACCCGACTTGAAAAATCAGAGATTTGTTACTGCAAACCAAGTTTTTTAAAGCGCTATAGACCCAGAGCAAATTCACACTAAACTCTACCTACTTGCTGTGCCTCCTGCCTGCCCT
>WBMW01000735.1:6379-32664 GCA_013396635.1 Penelope pileata | reverse complement strand
CCCGCTCCCAGATGTAAAAAAACATCGACCCGGGGATCAGCAGGGACTGTGCCCAGGACAGGGCTGGGACAGCGCGGGGCTCCCAGTGTCTCCATACCCCACACGGCCATGGGGGTCCCAGTGCCCCTCCGAAACCCCCAGCTCGGTGCCGGCAGCCCCGAGAGCAGCCCAGGCGCGGGATGGAGCAGGAAGCCTAAAAACTTCGGTCTGCAGAGAGACCTCTAGTGTTTTTCTTTCTCCACGTCCTGGCAGAGTTCCTCCAAAGTACAAATACACACAGAGCTCCCATTGTTTGCAGCCCTTCACAAGCCCACTGATCCTAATATGGAATTCAGCAGGAAACCCATGATTTCCTGACACACAGCGAGCTGGAGAAAGAAAGGAAAAACTCCATTAAAAACCTCCAGGCTCTCCTCCATGTTAGAAATGAGATGGAAAATGGAGCGGATTTAACAGGAATCCCTGATTCCTGCGACCAGGCTGGAGGAAGGGAGACGCGGAGCACAGCCGCAGGCTGCTGATACTTCGTGAGCCGCAATAAACACGGAGAGCTGCGGGGCAGGATGAGGATTTCCTGACTCGGATGGACGAGAAAGGACAGATTGCTTTTTCACGATATTCCTCTCTGTGAATTTAATCCATTCACCTCAATGATTCTCTTGACTGCTCTGGTGATTGTTAGAAGCGGCTGTGACAGCCTGGAAACATTAGTATGATTTCCTGAGTTTGAGATCCATCCCCCCCCCCCTTTCCCCAACTACTCCAAACTCAGGAAAAGTCAATACAATCGCACTTCATTTTTCCTTCATGTGCACTTGGAAGTCCAGGGAGCAGCGGTGGCAGCAGCAAGAATGAACAACAAGGCAGAAGGTGACAACTGCACTGACGGGAGCAGCCCCAGCACCAAGAAGATGTTAAAATGCGTGGTGGTCGGGGACGGCGCGGTGGGGAAAACCTGTTTGCTGATGAGCTATGCCAACGATGCCTTCCCTGAGGAGTACGTGCCCACGGTGTTCGACCACTATGCAGGTAAGGAAAGAATTTAAAACAATTTAATGGAGAGCCAGGTGGGAGGCGAGGGAAGATCAGGGATGGTTTGAAGGCGATGCATGGGTTAGTCCTCGTCCAGGAGCGTGATTCGGGCCTGGACGGTGGCCAGAGAGCTTAGATGGCAGTTCTACAACTGGGGCAATAATGGATTTGTTCAGAGAACTTATTTGCTTCTGATTTTTAGTTTGTTTTTAGGAAATAAGCAGCGTTAGAGATGCAGCTAAATGCACTGGATTTTCAGGACAATAAATATAATTCAGCCTCTGTCAGGTTACGCTCAGCTGCTTGGTTTGGGTTTTCAAAAAATTCTGAAGTTCTGAACTTTGCATGCTGCCATTATGGTGATGGTTATATAAACGTGTGTACACAAAAATATACACTGTTGGTGATGTGCTCCATGGCAAATGACGTATAAATTATAATACTTATATCCTACTTCAGGAGTAATCTCTAAGAAAAACAGCGTATCTCTGAGCACTGTCAGAGTGTAATTCTCCTTTCAGAGACATTTGTTAACTCTGTCTATAAATAGAATTTAATATTATAACTCGGCGGTGGGGAAAGCAGAAGGGGTTTGATTGGTTTGAGTACTTTGTAGCGAGGGAATTTGTGGTTTAAGGAAAAAAAAATACAAATTTTAAAAGATCATAGAAGATGTTCAACTGCATCGCTGCGCAAAACAGACCCACGGATTAAGTACAACACTCAGGCCTCTCTCTGCAGAAATTACTTTACGCAGCTGCGTCCAAAGTTACCACACAGATGGTGTGACAGGCAAAAACTGTTGCTCAAACCGCTGCTTCCATTCTCCTATCCCAGATTCTGCTGTTTTTCTTATCTCACTGCTCCTTTGACTTGTACTTGTTGCTGTTTTTAAGATCCCCCAAAAACAGATTCTGGAAGCGCTGCAAAACTCATTGCTTATCTTGCAGCAGCAGTTGCAGTTTCCTTCGTTCTCTCTCCACCTCCTTAAAAACTGAGTTTTCATGGCGTGGCTTATCATAGATTTGGTGTTCTGTAATGGGAAAATCTCCGCTTTCATTCTGGCTCCGTGTCAGGTTTAGCAGATGAACTGGCCAAACAAGAAAGCTGTGTAATTGCGGAATCTGATCCGTGGAAATGTGAAGACCTTTTCCTCCACAAGAGCGGGCAGTGTCACTTCTAACGCGAGCAACGCTCTCTTTCCTCTATTATTCCCACCAGATGGATTAAGCAACGATTCTAGAAAAAATCTTTACCCTGACAGGATATAGGGAAGAATACTTTATGGTGTAAATAAGCACTTCTGCAAGGGAAAAGCCCTAGACAAGACTGCATGGATTTATGTCTTGCATTACAATAGCACTCAGTTACTTTCCCATGATAAACAGAGATCTGCTCGTCCCCATGGCCTTGCTCTCCAGCAACACGCTGCTCCCAGCACCCAGCACCCTCTGCTGTCTGCAGACCTACAAATACCTCTGAATATGGAGAAACCCATATGATGGTTGGAGTGTACACTGACCCGTGGGTTGGGTGGCTTTGGTGTGAGCACGGGGCTGTGTGCACATCTGGGTGCTGATGCCATCTGGGTGGGAGCATCAGGCTCATCCCTACCAGGCATCTCACAGGAACTTACCTTGATTTCATCTTCTCTCTGCCAGAAGTGGTAAAAATTGCCCAGAGGCCCAAAAGTTGCTGAGGTAAAGTGGGGCTGAGAGAAGGACGGGCAGAAGAAGAGTGTCATTGCATAATCTTCATTTCCTCAGGGTACCAGGTAAAAGTATGCAGCTTTTAAATCAAGCTCCGTTTTCAGGCTTTGAAGATTTAGACCCCTAAAATATCTCCAGCTCTTCTTATTTGCCTTCTAAACCATTATAGCACATAAATATCAGCTAAGAATGTTTTTGATAACAAAGTTCAGAAAGATAAGGGAGAAAATAGCTCTGTGTATTACCATGCTATTCTGAGACAAACCAGTGCCGGTGGTTAAAACAAGCACAGATCCAAAACGGGATTCAAGTTTTTTGAGAAATCCCATCATTTAATAAACCAATTTCACTATAAAGCAGCACAAAAAAAAAAAATGAGCAGTGGAAATGACTTCTGCAGCGGACTGCCAAAATAAAAAATAAAAATAAAAATTCATATAACATAATATTTATGTGACATAAAATATAACAACCTATTGAAATACTTTAATATACTGAGGGTATTTAGAGAGGAAGGAGCTCACTTTGGGGCAAAATTACCTCTGAGCTCACAGCCTGTGGGATACTCTGTGGCTATGGACCCTTCTACCCCAAACCATGTGCAGCCCATGGTCACAAGGAGAGGTGGCACGGAGGCAGCAGGGACATGGAGGTACCACCATGGTGCTCAGGAAGGCCTTTCATATCGACATATCCTGGAGGATGGCTTAGACTCTCGAAAAATCACCTTCTAATTTGCCCCACCACACAGTTTTATCCACCCCTATCAAAAAACAACCATTTCAGGCTGCCAGAGAGCTGTGGGTGCCCCATCCCTGGAGGTGCCCAAGGCCAGGCTGGATGGGCCTTGGGCAACCTGAGCTGATGGGGAACACCCAGCCCATGGCAGGAGTTAAAGCTGGATGGGCTATAAGGTCCTTTCCAACCTAAGCCATTCTATGATTTCAACTTTTGCAAACAAGCTGAAAACATTTGCTCAAAAGCAATTAACTGCAGCAGATTTCTGCAGAGCTGCACTTCCCATTGAGACATTTTCACCCCGGCGTTATTACCAGCAGCAGTGCATTAGCAAGAGCTTCCTCTTGCCTCACCAGGTCACAGCCTGGTTGTGAGTCCCAGGGCATTTACCAATTTCCTCCTTTCTAATGGAAAAAAGTAGTGGTGGGGGGAAGCATTAAAAATTGAGGATTCCAATTGTGATCTCAGAGCAGTTTCTCGCTGCCGCAACTCGGGGGAGACAGTGATGCTATCCAGCCCAGAATTGGGAAAAGCTCCAGATGCAATGTGGTCATGGCCAAGGCGTTAACTGTTCACGGCCCCACGGCACCAGCTGCATCTGCTTGCCCTGCTCCATCGCATCCTGTTGGCTGCAAACCTGGGGCAGGATTTCACGGTGCAGGTAAGTGTAACAAGAGCGTCCTGGAGGATGCCACCAGCATCTCAAAGGGCTGACCACCTACTTCTACTATATCCATGTGGTATTTCTCTTGCACATGAGAGGGCTTGAAACCACTTTATAAAATTCAGACTCACCCTGCTTCTAAGAAAATCAGAGGCAGCACATGGATTCCACCCAGGGAAGGAGCAAGCTTCCCTCAGCAGCTCACACAGCTCAGAGGCGGCGATGCCTGGGACAAGAGGCTGCTAGCATTTTGCAGCTGCTCTGTACAGAAGTCCAAACCAGTTATTAGCTCCACACTAATAATATTCTGCCACAGATCTCACCCACAGTCCACAAAAATGAGTTTGCTCAGGGCCTGTTGCCAAGGCTGGGTTGTGATGGATATAGAGCAGGGTCAGAGGTAATGCCAGACAGATGGGGAAGGCAAATTTGTTATTTGGATATGAAACTGGGCTCTTTTGTTGGATGTGGGTAAGTTCATGAGTCTGTTTATTTCTCAAGGCATTTTGAAGAAGTTTTGCTGCAGGCCAGCGCCAGGAGTCGGTTCCCTTACCTTTGGTGAAAATCCAAGCCCCATACTGAAAGGGCTTAGCCCCAAGGTAAGAAGCTATTTCTAGGGCAGGCAAACTGAAGTGCTATCCCAGTGACAAACAGGATGCTGCTGGCCATAGCTGTAACAATAGGGTCTGTTTGGACAGGGAGCACATGCCTTAACATGGCACTTCCATTCCATCTTTCCAACATCAAATGCTGATTTTCCATGAGCAAAGGTCTCTCAGCCAGGGTGACTTGTATTGTGTCTAACTATGGGAGGTTATAAATGTTTAATTAGGGCTGAGGTTGTACCAACAACAAAAGAATTCAATTGAACTACCAGCCAAGGTGGTTTAATAGTACCAAGATCAACGGGGTTGCTCTGTGGAAGGCATAAGGGAGATGTGTCTTGGTTTTTAAGTTACACAGCCACTGAGCATCTTGTCTGACATTTATGAACTCTAAAAAAGCCAGCAAATTTCAGAGTGAAATTTCTCCTTCTCAAAATTTATACTTAAATGTGCATTTCTTTTTCTACGTGAAAATCCTCAATCGATGGGAACAGCACCAGCCTGTGTGACTGACTCAGCCTACTGCACAGCCAAAAGAGAATGGACTTAGTAGATGGTTACTGTAAGGGCGGTGAGTTTCAAAGGTGGATCATTGGTAAATGAGGAAGAACTGCAAACATTCAGGCCAAAGACTTAAAGTAAATGGCATAAATACGTCCCTCCTTCCCCTCGTGGGCGGGCACAAACTAGTGAGCACTTATAAATAGGGAATCCATTTGAAAAAAAAAAAATAAGCAGTGGCATACGATCAGCTAATGAATAGCATACAGAATAGTTCAGCCATGACAGCAGCTCTGTAAATTAAAAGCAACATAGAGGAAAACAACCAATAATTGCCATTAGGAGACAGACACTTTGTTCTTTAGTGATGATTCAGCCAGTGTGGCTGACCGAGCACTGGAGTGGGCTGAGTAGTGTCACAGAGCAGAGATCCCAGCCATGCTGACCAGGCAAAACCACATGGCAAGGGAGAGGCTGTTGCTCCAGCTCCTCATTAGCACAGGAGCAGTGCTATTGCTCTTGCCTGGAGCAGTCAGCTTGTGCCTATGCAAATCCATCAACACACTGTATGCTGCCCCTGTGCCACAGCACTGACAAATGCCATGGTGAGCTAGCAATGACCTGAACACTACTTCTATTTTCCCCTGTCAAAACATTATTAGGCAGGATCAGACAGCAAGGGGCTTCACAATTTCTGCATGGGTGCTGCCATGAGAGTCTTTGCGCGACCATGTTCTTGGGACAGTTGTCTCCTGTAAACAGTCCTGGTAGCACATTAGATGTTTCAAGTGATGTTTGGGGTCATTAAACTGAAAGAGCTATAAATAACAGAGAGAACTGTGATGTTTATTTCCATGGATGTTTGCGGTAGTTTTCTCCTTTTAATGTTCATCCAGTTTTGATCAAACAGATTTGAACATTATTCCTGAGACAGGAAAGTGCTGACTCTTTTAAGATTTAGCTCTCTACACTCACAGCTACAGAGCAGACTTGTTCGTTTTGCCTCACAGCAGCTGAAAGGATTTCTCTACCAATCTTCTCTGTTACCATCCAGAATAACAAAAGTCTCAATACCACATTCAAGGTTTGATGCAACAGCAAGCCACCAATGCAATTCAAAGATTTTCACAGCCAGCTTTTCAGGAAGATAAGTATTAGGGAACCACTAATTCTGAAGCTTTCCACAGAAGTCTTAATTCCATGTCCCATAAGCTAGGGGAGGTCCAATAACCATCAGGTTTTTCACATCCAGGAAGTCTAGGCAGTCTCTGTATACCAAAGAGGTTTTACCTGAATCACCATGGTTATCCCACATTCAGATGAAGCAGGCACTACATACACACTTGAGCATCTGAAGGTGTTTCACAGCATGAGAAGAGCTGAGTATCACTTGTATCTCTCTTCCTCACACACGTCCCTGTATTGTCCTGTGGCTGCACAGACCACCTGAAGCCCATGGTGACAGAGGCGTGTGCATGCTTTGGGGTCCTATTCACTGAAGGCAGATTGTCACTGCTGCAGTGACAAAGTTCCTGTTGTCCCCAAGTGCCACTGAAATGCAGATGCACAGGAGAATGCAGCACCTTAACTGCTTCTTACCTTTGCCTCCAGCTCTGTTATATGACTTCTCCTTGTACTGTTGCTATTACTGTTTTGATTTTACACCAACAAAAGCTTTATGCTACAGAAAGACAAAGAGCTCTCTGCCAATCCCTCCCATATCTGTGTGCATTGTGTTCATCACCCAGGACTGAGCTCAAAGCCCAGAAGCTGCTATAGCCCAACGCCAAGTGCTCATTTCTTCACCTGGTACCAGCACTCCATGCACATCCCCATGGGTCACACAGCGGCACAACACTGCACCATGAGTAACATTTACAGCCTAGAACTTGGCATAGAGAATAACCAAACTACAACACAAATCCAGCACAAATTCCATCTTAGACTGTCTAATATTTCATATTGGATCTGTGGTGTTTCAAGGGCAACAGGTCACACAAAGAATACTAAACAGGGAGTAAGTTAAACCATTTGAATGCGTCTTGATGGTTCAGGTGTAGAATGATGGCATGTCTAGGGGCAACCACAGCTGGAAGCACAATGGAAAGATGAGAAAGTCAAATGTCATAAGAAGTATTTTTATGGCATGTGATTAACCACAGGAATTATCACCACATGAAACATACTGGGGGAGAATTTTAACAAGGTTTTCAAAAAGAAAGGTTGAACCTGATGTAAGGAGATTGAGTGCTACGATAAGTTAATTGAAAAATAAAACTTCTGCAAGTGATAAAAAAAGTGAACTGACAATCATCCTCTGCTAGAGGTCAGGATAAGGCCTGGATGTGTTCTGATGAAAAGCAACTGATCTTAAAGCTGCTCAGTGCTAAAGCAGAGACCTTTGAGAATGATACTTCTGATACATAGATTGGCAAACAGATTTTGAAATTCTGCTTATGCAGAGATGGATTGCCAGGAGGAGCCCTGGAGGGGTTTGTCTGGAGCAGAAAAAGGGTTAACAGTGGAAGTGCTGAAAAAGTGACCCTCTTCACCACTCCAAGACAGTCTTAGTCTTTCCCTCCCCTTCTTCTGGGCATAACATTGCAGGAGGTGACATCAGTTGAGGAAACGAAAACTGAAACTGTGACCTCTGATTCCTGAAGATCCCTAGAGCTTGAACTAAAAATCACATCCACTATCTCAAAAGCAGCAATTTACTCAGTCAATGCAGTGAACCATCCTCCCCAGGGGACAAAACCACTTACAGGTGGTGCCATACCAGGCACACAGGGTCAGCCAGGCAGATGCTTTTCAACAGCAGATGCTCCATATGAAGGGAAAAACCCAAACCCAGAAACTTAGCAAGAATGTCTGTGCAATCAAAATTCCTAGACAAGTACAAACTTCATTTCTGCAGGATGTGGCAGTGTTTTTACTAAATGAGTCACAGTTACAATGGTTTAGCTACTGATTAAGCCAATTCAAAACACCTTTACCAAAGCTTTCTTCTAATTTTCTGTTCTCTTCATAAACTTGGATACAGATCTGTGCCAGTGATATACATCACTGCTGCCATGCATCATTGTGTACATTTTGCTCTGCAGGTAGTGCCTTTCCTATGTTCTAACTTTCCAGTTGTTAGGGCCAAACCTAATGACATCATGGAAATGGCAAGGGATGAGGAGCAGCAAACACATTTCCTGCAATTGTTCTGTTCAAAGTCATTAAACAATAATGACATCTCCTGTCAAATTATTATTTATCTTTGCAATGAAAAAATCCAGGTTATTAAATTTCTAGTCTGCTTTTTAGAGAGATCACTCCCTCACCAGTCTCTGGACAGACATAACATTCTTGTATCCCAAACTATGGGTCTTCCAATCATAGAAAAAGATACTGAAGAATGAAAGCCTTATAAATCGTCACCTCAGGTTTTGTCCAAGAAACACTGAGATCATAATGAATTCTAGACCATATCTATGAAGGAGTATTCACCTCCCCTTTTCCCCAAATAAGATGTGGGAAAATAGGTTTGAAAGTGATGTCTAATAATTAAAAGCTCAAAAAGAAAAAAGGTGAATTTGCCCTATGTAGTGCCAAGAATTATTCATTATTCACACTCAGAAGCCTCTCAATCAAGACAAGCTATGCTACCAGCAGCCTTGGCTGAATGCAGGGACTGAACCTCACATGTAGCTTCTACATGTGCTAAAATGCTCAGGTGCTGTTAATCAGCCAATGACTTTCCCATGTACCCAGGTGGACTGGAAAGCTCTCCTGAAACAGAGAGTGAATCATTGCACCTCACTGCAATCCCAGGCACCATCCATCATATCTCCGCAGTCTCAGAGACACAGCCAGGTGAGCACAGCATGATGATGATGATACCACCCAACTCTGTGCTCGCTGTCACCTTTGGCAGAGATGGATGCAGATCTCATTATGCAGTGATGGCTTTTCCTGAATACTTGCTCTGTAGCATAATTACTCACCAAGGTACGACCAAAAGCAAAAACCTGCTCTTAAACAGATATCACTGTTTAAGAGTCATTATATGAGTAGGCAAGATGGCTTGAAAGGGTTTTGGGTGGGACAGGGCCATCGGCACCCTGCAGCAGATGTGGCACCGAGTGGTCCCTACAGACACAAAGCTGTCCCAGGAAAGAAGACATGAGACCATGAAGGATTGGTGTGGCAGCTGGCACAATTCCTCAGACTTTTCCTCAGACTTGGTGTGGGTCCAGAGCATCAAAAATTCAGCGATGTGATTGCCCTAGGGTTGCCTTTCTGCCTCAGGTATTGGCACAGCAACAACTCCATAAATATTTAAAGTGTCAACCAGTATCTAGGGAAGAGAAGCTGGAAAACCCATTCACCAACAAGAGAAGCAGTAGGGGAAAAAAAAGCTCCCAAAGGAGAGAGGCAGCTGTAAAAACATTCCCAGAGTGGCACAGTCAGGAGAGGGATGGTTTGGAAGCAGGAGAGGAAGAGCACCACAGTGCTGGATCCTTGCTCCTGGTTTGGGACAGTGTACAACATTGTATTATGGAAGCAGCAGTCCCTGTGATGAGCACAGGATCCAGCAGTTAGGCAACTGAAAGAGTTAAGAGCAGAGGGGCTGGACAGAAAGGCCCTGCCACAATGCAGGAGGACACTCGATGACTCACTAGGACAAGTTTCCAACCCCTGCAATTCTGAGGGGACAGAGGCCATGTCTTTTATTAAAGGCTCCCTGGCAAAGACATTCAGCTAGAACTTTGAAGTAATGTTATTAACAGTGTCTGCTAACACTCAGCTTTCTGCAGACCTTATGGAAAGGAACTGCTTCAGCAAGGAGTGGGAAAAAACATACATTTTCAAACATAACATTAATTTTCATCCCCTGGGAGACGAGACAAAAAGAGCATCTATTTACAATAATAACGCTGCTCCACTGAGAACAGACCATAAGGAAAATCCCATAAGACAGGAAAAGCTGCTTTAAGTTCATAAACTGTCCCATGCTCCAGTTCCAGAGTGGGCAGCCATCCAGCTTCTTTGGGCAGCTCTGTCCTCAAAGGCCAGTCCCTTCTCATCTCAGATGCTCTGTTTCTGAGCAATGTCCCCAGCTCTGTTTTGGGACCAGTTGGCTTACCTCAGTGTTTTCCTCCAAGTAACCAAGCACAGAGTTAGGGTTCTTTTCTAACTTCTGGGACCCAGTGGCTTGAAAAGCTTCCCACGAGCAGCATAACTGCAGCAGCAGCAGAAACAGAGACCTGATTTTTCCTTTAAAAGGTGAGGCATTTCCACTGGGAGAACTCAGCCCTGGAACAAAGTCTCTACACTAAAATACACTTCCTGAGACTATTTGACGCTATACAGTACAAGCAAATGGCTCAAAGAAGAGCTCTCTGGCTTCACGTTGTCCATTCACATCAAACAATGCAGATACTGACAGGTTTGGTTGTATGATCCTGCTTCCCACATGGTTCCATATAGGCACACAAACTTCAGCAAGGGTTCGGGACGTACCTGCACAGAAAGGCATTTTGTAATTGCATTTTTAGTTAGCTAGAACTACGCATACACCTTCACCACTATGTCAAAGCACAAAGGATAGTATAGAATTGTTTGTAATTTCTTTCCAGTTTGGTCTGTTTTTTGCTCTCTGCAAAATTGCCATTAAAGTTTTCAGTGAGAATATGAACAAAATCCAGGAGGGAATCCGTATGCTGTATTTAAACATTTAGAAAGAGTGCTGCTTTGCTTTGTTCTGTATACGTAACCAGTAAATCTCAGAAATCAGGTACAATTCCCTTCATCTCATTGCCTTTTAGTTACTGCTGTGAATATTTTAAGCCCATTCCAGAAGTATGAGGGAACAGCATCTCTCAAAAAATAAACCCCATATTTGAAACACAGCTTCAAGCAATCTACTTTCCATGAATATCATCCATGAAAACAGAAACGATCTCTCCCTTTAATATAGAGTTTGAATTTCAAAATATATCCAGCTACTCTGCCAGAAACCAGGCCTAACCAAAGAACTCTGAATTAGCTGATCCAGTTCATAATATCATTAATATAGAGAATTTCCCTTGCCATGCATAGAAATATTCTGACAGAGTTTGCCACTTGGATCTGCTGGGAATTTACCTAAACCATTCTGTCTGGTTGAAGTCCAGATGGGTGAAGTTGTTGTGGTTCTTGTTATTTCAATATTTTAGTGTTAAATACATTTTCCTCCTTCTACTCTCCCTCCTGGGGAATTGCTAAATCAGTGAAATAATTTATTCTTCCATTATTTGGAGCATATTGCCCAATTCATTTCTTTTCCTGTAAGAGCTACTTGTAGCAATACCATAAGTCCCTTCTGACGCTTCCAAGGAAGCAAGAAGCAATGGGGAGTATGAATGCAGAATGAGGTCCCAGATCTGAAGTATTGTTTGACAGAGGAAATCTATGCCAAGAAAATGGTGGATTAGGAATAACTTGTGTTGTCTCCATATGTTGCTCCCAACTGAGTTCCTCTCCTCCTGCTCTCTATTTAAATGCATGAACAGGAAAGATTGAAAAACGAGTCTTCCAACAATTTTGCAAAGAAAATGGTATTTTGAGATTATGCCCAGTAGGGTGGAAATTCCTGAGGACACAGGGGAACCCTGTCCCTGGGTGATAACATTCATGGTGTCATGGTAAGCTGCATGAAACAATTCAAAGACTGGAGAAGCACCTTGTACCTTGCATCGCATTAAGTCACTCCATCTCTTGATCTCCTTTCTGTTGTTTCCTCCGTCTTTCAGGATGAATAGATGCATTTCCTTTTCTAGATATTTATTTTCCACACTGCTTTCCACCACCCCTTCCCCCTCCCCCCCCCAAGAACCCTTCCCACCTGAAGGGTTAGAAAAAAAGAAAGACAATTCTATTTTCCAACACATACAGGACAGAGTGTGGGGCTGGCCAGCACGAGGTGTAGGTCCTGCAGAGCCCTCTCTGAGCCAGCTGAGTCCAAACCTAAACCACAGACATCGCATGCATAGCAGCTGCCCCACAAGCACTTAGTGCTAATTATTACCGTGTGGCTCTTCTGGTTTCCTCAAGTGCTGCTGAGCTGGTGAGGGCGGCAGGCAGCCAGGGCATGGGAGCAGATGTTTCTGCCTTCACACGGATGTCAGCTCTGCCTGATGGAAAATGCCATCTGAGAAGAATTAGAACCAAAGAGCAGCCAGACGGGAATTTGCAGGATGGCAGTGGGACTGCCCTGCAGTGACCACTATCAGTTGCAGACACCATCCAGCAGCCATCTCTTTCCTAGACAACCTCTTCCATAGCATACTATAAAACATTACCTCAGCATTACCTCTTGTGCATAAGCTATGGGAGATCAGAAGTGCCAAGAAGCTGCATGAGAAATAAGAAAAGCCCAATAAAACAGGAGAGAAGAAGGGGATGAGGGTGGAAAACAGATGTACATCCTTAGAGAATGGAGGGAAGAGGTATGCTTTAGAGAAGACAGTCCAAAAACAAACCATAAACCACAAAACAAGTTACTTGTAACAAATACGTTTTGGGGAGTAAGACATGATTTTGAGCTCTTAGGGCTAGCAAAAGCTGTGGCCAGAGCATTTTCAATGAACAATCCCATCAGGAGAAAATGCTGATTCATTAAAGTTGAAGCATTTTTTAAATACTTGGAAGGACAAATTCTTGAGGTCCAGGGCACTCTGGTTATTTCTGACAGCGCAGCAAGAAAGACCTAAATTGAAAACATAATATGTGAAGGTTTTGTTTTCATTCCATTGTAAAATGAAAACAAATTGTAAAACCTCAGAAGCTGTCGCAAAGTTGAATTATCATCCCCCTGGCCAGTACTGTTATCCATTTTACAGTTGTTGTGTTGTAACCATTATAATTCAAAGACAGATTTCCTCCTGCTTCCTCTAAATAAAGTTTCTGCAACAAAGAAAACATTCCAAACAAAATGCCTCAAATAGTATGAGCTCAGGTGTGGTTTTATGCATCCTCAACATGAAGGGATGCAGTGGTTGCAGGGAGAGGTCTTTGCATGCCTTGGCAAACAGAATGACAGCACGAGGCAAGTGCTTTGGAAAAGAGAAAATAGTCTTAGAACTGAGTATCCACCATTGTGCCTTTAATCTTCCTGGTATTTGCTACCCATAGAATTGGGGTTTTTCTTCTCTCCTTTGATGACTCGTGTCATCATGCTGCTGCCTAATAAACAATCCACATTTTAACTAATACAACCGCATCGGTTTGAGTTCTAGAAGAAGCAAGTTACCCTAAGTGCTTTCAAAGGTTTTCAAAGCACATCTTCCCTCTATGAGACACTATCCTGCTCCTGGGAGTGGTACTCAAGACTTGTGACACTGGGTGCATCGCAAATGAAAAAGCAAAATAGCTTCAGACAGGTTCTTCACAATCCCAGATAAATTATTATAAGTCCTAACAATATACATGAACAAAGGTTTCACAGAAGTTTTTGACTCACACAGCCAAGGACAGCAATCTTCCACCAAAGTAACACTCTCCAAGGAACAGCAAATCTCTGTCAGAGATGTGCCCCTCTCTGTGACTGGCCCTTAAATGAGCCCAGGACAGCCCTACCCTGGGTCCACCCCCTCCAGTCATGTGGGGAGCACAGGTGCAAACCATTTGCCTATGCTCCCCAGGCCAGCCACAGCCCTTTACCAGGTGCTCAATCACATGTTCAGGCCCTGACCTAGCATTTCCCCTACGCTGGGCCAAGGACTTCAGCTGTGATGTCCCATGGATGTGGATGTCTGTAGCCGCATACTGTTGATGCTGCTTATGGACTGTGCAGGAAATATAAAGGACTTGTGAAAGGTCCTGGAGCTTACACCTCAGTAATTTAAGAAAGATATCATCATAATCAGGGGAATTGTGTTGTGTGCTTGTAGTCTGATCCTGAAATACAACTTCTATTCCAGCTTCTGAGTTCTCTTACAGTAGGATTACTTTCAGATTCCCTCCCTATTGCTGCATTTGTATCACCTCTCATGCTAACAAACCAAGCCACTGCTATTTGATAGGAAGTATTCACTCAATCAGCCAGAAGCTAAAACAGTCTGCTTCTCAGCACAGGGCTCAAAATCCTGTTTCTTACTATGAATTACATTTGACCCAAAGAAGCTCATTTCGGCTGTCTGAGGACCACTGAATGTCAGCTATCCTATGTGGGTAACCCTTTTTAATGTGCTCCAGCTGCCAGGCAAGAATAGAAATAGAGCCATCAGAGGTAATGAGAAGGCACTACTGACAGTGCCTAATGGATTTGCTTCCTTAAGAGAGCTGGAAGCGTATCCTGAAAGAGACTGGCTTCATTTCCCAGTGGGTGCGGTGGGTGTGGGTACCTAAAATTAGACAGAGTTTCTACGAGTCGTAAATATTTATGTGTATTGCCATCATACATAGCGTTTTGTCTAATGATATTCAGCATGATGAAATTGTGGTAAACACATTTTGATACTGAATACAGAGGAAATAATGGATTCTTAAGCAATCCTTCTCAAGATTAGCTATGCTCACACAAAGCGCTGGGCCCGTCTGGTTTTTGGAAGACTTGCAGAGCTGGGTCCAAGCAAATCTAAGGCAAGAAACCCTTGAAGTGAATGAATGTATTGCATATAAAAGAAGACCAGTAATTAGATCAATAAAGTAAGTGAAAGAAGTAGATCATTTCCTTAATGCATTTCTGTGCCAGCGCCTAAGCTCTGAGGAAATAAGAATGAAGGGATTTATGAGAGACAACAGATAATTTCTCAAGAACAAGTATCAATTTTCACCTTATATATTTGCAGGAGATGCAAGGAAATGCTCATACAATAATAATGGTGACATTTATTTTTGCCAAAGACTTATCAGATTACAAAGAAGTCATATTCAAAGTCGCGTCAATATTAATTACGTAAGCAGTTAGAGAAGTGTCTGTAGTTTCTGCTTTAGGGAATTTTTCTCCAAAACATTTGCAGAGATGCATGTCAGTAAACAAAAGCAACTCCTAAAACCATTCACCATCTCAGAGATGTAACCCCTGTTAATCACAGGGGGTAGTACATGAGCTTAATTTCCATCCACCTATTTTAATAGTACGCACAGAAGAGGAAGAGGTTGGCCAGCAGAGGAACACGTATGGCATTTGGCATGGGGTAGGGGCTTGGCAGCTCCATCCCTCAGTATGGGATAGTGGGCAAAGAGCAACAGCAAGTGCCAGAATGAAAAACAGCCCAGAGGAGATGGAGCAGGAGATAAGAGGAGTAGAATGGGATGGAAAAGGAAAAAGTGCTGCCCCTCCTTTTCTCACAGCAACCAGCATTGAAAAACCTCCCATGTACCTGCTCAAACAAAGGCAACTCCACCATAATCCCGGTAAAGGCCAGAGTTCACCAGCAACAATAGGAGAGAACAGAAACAGGAACCAGAAAGTCAGGGTAGATCAGGCAAAATAAACACGGACTTGAAAAATACGTGCAAAGACCGGAATAAACCTGGGCCTTGGCATTTGCTTTGTACAATGGAGTCATTTCTGGTATAGAAAAAATGTGGCTGGCTGGAAGACTTTTCTCCTTGTTTGGGCACTTTGGGATGCTGGAGGATGGAAAATCTCTTTCTGTCCCTTAATGTTGGAGTTCTTGAAGGCACCAAGTGGAACAGGAGAACCCATTCAAATTGAATTGCTGAGTTTCAAAAACAAAGACATTGGTTCCTTGGAAAATCCCATCCTCATTTTCATTCCAAAGAGATTCAAATCAACTCATTGAGCTCCCAGCAAGGCTGAAAGTTTCTGGTTACCCCATTGCTAACGTCATTTTCAGGGTCTCCTCTGGAGCGCCCACCCCATTAGTTTATAAAATACACTCATTGAATTTGGCCATGGAAAGACAAGCGCTAACCAGGAGTCTCAGTATCAGAGACTCTTAGTAGCCATAGGAGAGGATGTCAGACATATCCCAGTGTTTGCAGTCACCCGTTTGGAGGGAAGAACACAAATTCCCTTAGGTCAGCAAAAATATACAGTAACTGGGTGATGCTCACTGACATTGGGAGTGCAATGGATACGCTCCAGATGTCTCTTCAACATCCGCTGGAATTTATGTCTACCCATTGACAGATGGGAAACCTCAGTTCTGAAAAAAGATCTATGGGCTGAGTTTATAGTAAGGTAGCCAAGACCAGAATTTCTCTCTACTTGTTTGTCATCTTGCTATTTCTAGAAATACCTCCCTCTGCCCTCTAGGAACACAAGAGCGTGTATTTCCCAGACATGTAGCCAGATTTAAAGAAAATAGGTCTTAAAGAAAAAAGATGCAAGCTTGTGGGATATTAATATGTCCAAAGAAATAGAGGTGGTAGAAAACTCTGGAGAAAAATGTTTGTGAAGGAAAGCAAATTTGCTAGAACAAACTCACTGTTGCTGCAGTTTGCCATCACCCACATATCCTCAGGTAAGGAAATAGGTTCTTAGGAGGTGAGCAAGCATAGGGCACAAAGCATACATGCCAACACAGGCTGACAGGCTGTTTGAAAGGCTACAGCCCTGGGACTGTTTTTGTAATTATTGTTTCACTTTGTTAAAGATTACAAAGGGAATTGTAAGCTGATGATGAAATGATACATAGGATCAAATTAATTTGTCTTCAGTGTTTTCCTGTGTTTACAAAAAGACAGGTTTTTTCCATACCCAGGTCCTAGACCGTATTCCCTTTGGCTTCCTGGATACCAGTCCATTGATCATCATATCCTGGGAAATGTCTGACTTTATCAGTCTTTCTGTTCAACAACATGGAGTCTGCTTGGAAAATGCAGGCTGCCTCATGAGCACAGCAGTAACAATTTATCATTTTAACAGAAGGAAGGAGTTTGAAGCGGTATATAGGCATATATGTCCTATCGATTTTCTCATCTTAATTTCACCGGAGGATCTCAGCAGTGGTAGATGCATCTGTTTTCCAGAATCTATTCTCAAACTGGAAGTCTAAAGATCCTCCTTGATCAGAGGAATGTTGCTGCTCAGAAAGGGCAGAGATTTTGAGAAAACTCTTTGTTCTGAAATCCTCTGAAAACCAACTCAAACCAGTCTCTTAGTGGTCCTCAGTGGTGTGGTATAAACCAGATTTAATCCTCATATCTTAGCCATCTGCTCACTGCTTTCCCAACTGAAATGACACCAGCTGGCCATTATTACTTCACACTCTGGAGGGTTCAAATGTTCAGTGGTGCTCTAATTCCGTGAGATCTCCTCACCAAGAGCAGGAGAGATTTTGGGGCTGTTTGGTCAAAAAACACACTTCATATGAGAGCACAGCATAATAATGCACGCTCTGCCTAATGTTGAACAACTCACCACATGCTATTAAATGCTTAAAAATAAAATGAAGAACTGTTGTATAAAATAGCTTTGATCATTAAAGCCCTGTGGACAGCAGGCATCACAGCAGTTAATAGTAGCAGCAGTTAACATAGAGGAATGGGCCATACTGAGTAAACATTAAGTTCAACCCATGGGCTGTCTCTAGTATAACCACAGCGATATATGAGAGTTCATCAGGCTTCATTTAAAAGCAGGTTAGTTTCAATACTCCCATTTTATCTGAAGGGAAACGTTGGCATTGGGACAGCCACACAACTGCAGGGTAGGAGTCAAGGCCAAGGCATTGGTGCCATGGACTAAAGCTTCACCCACAAGCTGCCTTGCTTGCCATTTCATGAGCACACAAATTGTTCCTGCCTGCTTTTTTCACCTGGAAGAGTTCAAGTTCAAGCCCTGTTTACTTTGCCAAAATATTTTGCAGACAGACATACACAAGGTTGTCGTTCCTCTCCATCTCAGGGTCACACAGGGAATGAGATCTGGTCTGCTGAAGGCAACATCCTCATTGTCATGGTCAGAGCTTCATACCATGAGTCCATGCTCACATGGGTGATAGCAGAGATGACTGAAGTCTAGGGAAACAGCAGAAGCACAGGATTAATGACCACAGACCATGGCAAATGTAAGTGCTTTCTGCCACTAGCACCCAACCTCCATATCTACCTTCAAGACTTCCTTCAGCCCCCATGCAGGTGCAAGCTTATGGTTGCCTCCATGCATGTCAAGAAGCCCAGTGCTTTGAAAAGTCCTTTCCATGAGTACGGTGACAGTCATCTTGGCTTCAACACTAATTAAAGATAAGCACACACTTGCATGTTTTGCTGAAACAACACCAGCATGACGAAAGTCTGAATTACACAATATGAAAATAATACTCTCCATTTATTAAGCATGTCTTGACAGTACATAAAATTCTGGAGCTCTCTTCTTGGCCAAATATTTCTCCCACTTCATACCATAGGTATGCTCCAATTATGCTGGGAGCAGAATGGCAATATTATGACTCACTTCATATTGTAGGCTGGAAGTACCGTATTTTGTTCCAGAAAGAGAATGTAAGCATAAGATTTAAAAGGCAGCTTTTTGTGAACTACACTCCAGCCTATTCAGTGGTACTATCCAGTCCCTCTTCAGCTGCAGTTCTGACTGTGCTCATTTTTAAATTTATAATTGTGCTGGGAATATAGCATGTCCAAATTAACTTACAGTGGTGAGGGAGGGAGTTAAATGAATTTTTTGTGTTTTCTCCCAGAACAACTCTCATGGCAGTAAATGCTGCCACACACTTTTGTCATCAATTCAATGCTGTGTCTGCGCTGAAGCACTCAGACACAGATGAAATGATGCTATTCTCGTGTCTCATCAGGTCTCATTAAAGCCATCCAAAGCTTTTTGTTTGTCAGCCTACAGAGAGCGGAAACGTTCATCCTCCCACTTTGGTTCTGCATGAATTACACAGGGTTGCCCACCAAGACCGCTGTGGGCTGAAGGTTTAGATATAACCATCTTCCAGTGATGGGGTGAAAGTGAAAATCAAAATAATTTCTGGTATTAACATATGATGAAAAATCTCTGTGCTATTTGGTATCAGCAAGTTTCATTTTTACGAATCCAGCATTGTATTCTCTGTGTAAGCTCAGACACCAGTGCCATGGGTCCCAGCAGGCCTCAACTGGAAACTTCAAGAGGGCACCTGGCAATTCCTAAAAAACATCACAGGGTTACAAACCAACCCTGGGAGACAGTACCCTGAACCACAGCCTCTCTCATCAGGACGAGAAAATTTCTATATTTGATTTCTGAGACTGCCGTGTCTCAGAAATCAAAGTTGTGGGGTCTGCTGCTGGTGTTTACTCTAGGCATGTCTGAGGCATCGGCCGTGTTTGGCACTTGTGACCAACCACAATCCTGTGGGAGGGCTTTGCAAGCTGCACCACCAGCTTTGCTCTCTAAGATTTGCCTTTTAGAGGACAGCATCAGTATACTCATCTGAATTCTATGAATGATTAGAATTCTATGATTCTGTGAAAATATTGGAGGTTCCCATACCTCCAGGCCCAGCTGAAGAGCATGCTTCCCTTCTGCAGATGGGATCTGATACCTGTGGTTTGCAATTAGCCAGCACAGCCCTCCCCTCTGCGAACTTCAACAACAGTCATATCTCAAGGAGATGAGCACAGGTTGGACAGTACAACCTCTTGGCTTCCAGCCCCAAATCCTTCCACCTTCACCCACAGGCCCAGCCCCTCGCAAGCCCCAGGCCTGCTGCCGTCAGCTGCACCTGACACTTTTGGATCAGGGACGCATTCCTCAGGGGAACTTTGAATCTCCCAAAGGATCTGCTCCAAGCAGTTTTTTTCCCCTTAGGGAAAGAACAGCATCGGATACAGGCGACTTCCTTCCTAGGATATATGTGCAGATGAAGCCTTAAAGTTGTTGCTTATGTCATACTGGTTTCATGACAGAGGTGTTTTGCTTTCGGCAGCAGTATCCTCCAGAAATAGCACTCCCCATCTGACTGCAACCTGCATAGCTCAGAGCAAGCACCATGCTCGTGTGGGTGCATAGTGGGGCTGCACATAGCCCTGCCTGAGCATGGATTAAACTCCTTCGCTGCAGGGTTAAAGCAATAGAGCGCGGCAGTGGGAACACGTCCTACACCAGCATGTAGGATATGTACTGCTCTGTGTTGAGTTGGCCCTGTACATCCTTCTGGAAGATGCTCTGGAAATGGGAAATGTCTCAGAAAGTCACACACAAAAAAATAGAGTGTTTAGAAAAGCAGTAGTGCAAGTGTCAAGGCTGGGGATTTTGTAGAAAAAAATGTTAGAGAGCAGCAGGGTGACAGTCCAGAGGGAGCCATGAGGATCAGAGCTTAGAAAGCTCAGGGCAGAAGGAGGGAACTTTTTTTTCAAGTGCTATACACACAGAATAGCCTAAATGACCTCCATCTGCCAAAATTCATAATGCTTTTTTTTTTTTTCAGTAAAATGCACACAGTGATCTGTGGGTCAGTTACCGAGCTGAGGCAGCTGTCAGGCATCACAGGGCAGGACTGGGCAGGGAGAGAGTTCTCGTTCACAGCACTCCTTTACCTCCAAAAGCCATGTGATCTGTTTTTACTCCTCTTATCTGGCCAAATAAGAACCTACAATAATATATGTATGAAAAGAAAAGCCATTACACCCTCAACATACTGTGATGGTTGGAGAGCGTGCAGGCACAACAAAACACCCTTCACCACATCCCTCCAGCCTGAATTCAGTGCAAGGATCAAGCAGAGGGACATGTCTTTGATATCCCATTTGCTGTTGTTATAGCCTCTGGTTTTAAGTTTTAGACCTTCTAATAGTGTAATAATGAGCTTTCCATTCCTTTGCTGACGTGGTTGATGCCTGCAGGCTATTGAGTTTAAAAGCCAAAACACACAGACACAGAAAATTTGCTTTGGGGTTGAAAAAATATATATCCTATTGGAAGGGTGGGATTTAATTAGCCTTTGTTCTCCCAAATCTCACATAAACAAATTCTCATATATCTCCCAGTACAAGGCTAGAGAAATCAAGAGTGCCAGTTGTAACTGGAATCTTACTAGTCCCTAGTGGCTGGCAGGAACATGTGTGCAAGCTATGAGGCTTGAAATTCAGGACTTTCCACCACAAAATGTCCACGTGGATCAGAGGAGATATTGCCACACACTGAAAAAATGATGTGCATGGGGCCAGATCCTGACAACCTCAGTTGTGTGCTCTGGTACTTGCCTGTCCTGGGTCCACAGCTGTCTTCGCAGTCAGCAGTGCATCAGGAGCTGGTGCAGGGCTGGCTTTGTCCTCAGCTGTATTACTTGCTGGCGAGTTGTTCCCAAGAAACATGCAGTGATGACCTGCAGTGGTTGATGGGGAAAAAGAGGAAAGAAAGGAAAGGAAGGAAGGAAGGAAAGGAAGAAATTTCCAAATTCCATAGTGGACAATACTTTATCATTCATGAAATAGTTGTAATACAAAAAAAAAAAAAGGATTTTTATTTTTTTAATGGTGATAGTTATTCATATCACTGCATTGTAAGCATGTAATTGTACAATGAAACATTTATCCTGTCTTTGTAAAACATCTGATGTCACTTCCCAGCCACTGAAACTGTTAAATAAAGCTAGGCAGTAGTCCACACTGCCACTGTCTGCCTCCTCCCCCTCTGCCTTTGTGTTCTCTTCCTCTCTCCTCCTCCTCCTCCCAGTCAATTTTAGAACTATAAGATATCACTGTCTGCCTCAAATAGCGGGAACTGGGAGAAAATCCATCACAGTCAAACCTGGAGGAGGTGGATCTCTTCAAACTGAGAGGGACTCCAGCAGCCAGAGAAGGATTTAAAGCCAATTTGTATCAACCCATCTTCGTTTTACTGAGGCCAGAGCAGTAATGGCAATGAGCATGGGCAAGTGCTGTTAATGCTGCTAGTGAACACGAGAACAGACAGCTGTAAATTTGCAAAGTCTGTCTTATAGTCCTTGGATGTGCATATAAACAGGCATTTGAAACAGGCATTTAAAATAATAGTAAAAACTACAGGAAAATTAGGATAGTAATTATTTGTCCAAATAAGTCCCAGTAGGGACACTAATGAAATACAAGGATAATCAGATCCATAGCACATCCTAATGTAAATTCTGTTTTTTCCATATTTAGGACAAAATACAACAGATACTCATATTTTCACAAAATGTTACACGTGCAAAATATTCAGACACTGATGTACCTGTCAATATGGCTGGAGGTAAAAGTGCCCCTTCCTGGGCTCTTCCCTTTCCCTGTGAAAAACAATTTGTATCTAAATACATAGGGGCAGATGGGTATGGTAGCTCATCGCTGCTTCAGTCACAGAATCATTGAAAAAAATATTATTAAAACAGGCCCTTCCCAAGTTATCCAAGGACTGATTTCTGATGCTGGTGCTTGTTTTAAATGATATTATGTTTTGCTAGATAATAGAGAATCAAAAGCACCGCCGTGTTTCCAGAGAAGCACTGACCCCTTGTCCAAAATAATGGAAAATTTTCAATAAATGCCAAGAGAGCATAGGGAAGCTCATCACAATGCTTCTGCTGTCATTGCTTGCTCTGTTTTCCCAGGGACGGCTGATTGAGGGCTGTTCCACTGGAGGTGGAATTTCAATGAAGGACTTAACATTTTAGTAAGTAGAGGCTGTAAGAAAAAGCTTGTGGAAGCAACACAGCCATATAAACCATATTTATGAATTTGCATTCAGGCTGTGCTTGGAAAGTACAATGCGGTCTTTTTGTATTAAAGATGTAAAGCTGGTTACAACAGGGCCATTTTCCTATGTGCTATACAGTGGAGGCATTGGCTGGTTTTCACATTCTGCAAAGTTCAGTCTCAGCAGATGGAGTCCCCATTGTATCTCAGATGGAGGACGCACGCATCTGTGCACAGCCCACAGCCCAGAATCCCCTTTTCCAAAGTGAAAATGAGTCTTCAGTTTCTCCAGCACTTAGTACTTCCAAAGGCCTCTTTCTGCAGCATTTTTTTTCCTTTCCCCTACTTTCCTCATCCATGTAGGAGATAACCAACATCTCTCGCCCCTGGGTGGATGCCAAGCCAGCATCCCAGCCAGCAGGATTAGCAGCAAACTTCTTTACTCATCCACACGTGCAGCCCATGAGCTCGTCTTCAGAGCAAGGAAAAACCTCAGCTCTGGTGACCTGAGAGCTCCAGACAAGTCCTAAATTCGGCTGTCCCATGGTGTTGGATCACACTAGCCATGCACTACCAGAGAGGTGATTTCCAGACAGTCACACAAGGGCTGTCAGCCAACATTGGTCCGATACCTACTGAGCGTAATGTTGCCACGATTCATTAACAGGACAGGACTTCCAATGAGCATTCCCTTCTGATCTGCCTGACCTCGAACATTGGTTCAGACCATCTGACGAGGCTCAGCATTTCTCTTCATACTCAAAGTGGCAGCTCTCAAATCGGTGCAAAGTGTCACAACTGTTCTAAAGAAGGATCTCTGACAGCAGAGCGCAACAGAGTATGGAGGGGATGGACACACAGACACTCATTTCCCCTGTTAAGGTAAAAGGTAACCCTCAATTCTGGACTGCTAATACCCTTCTAGCTGCAGCTGTTGTGAATTACAACCAGTGTCAAGTTCAGGCTAGAAGGAGCCCCAGCAGCCAGTTCCTGCTTCCAGTGCAGCAACGGTACTTTTCCATTGACTCAGTGGGACTCAGCCCAAGAGAGACGTAAGAAAAGCTGCAAAGGCAAAGAACAGAAAACGTAACCTGAGTGATAGGGAGGAGTGCTGGGTGTATATGCAGAAGCCACTGCATCCGAAGAACGGGCTGGATAATAATAAATTTGGTAGCAAGTTGCTGGAATTTTTTTACATTTACTTAGACTCTGAGTGTGCTGACAAACTGCCCCACTGTTTGCTGACTGTTTCTAGACATCTCAGTGATGAGAAAGATGCCACTGCTGTCACTGGAAAGACTTAGGGTTACTGGCACAAGCCTTGTAGGAGCTGTGTTCACGAAGTTCTCATCACTGCCAAAAAAAGCTTGGATGAACACACACCACAGGTCCCAGACTCTGAAGTTCAGTGTTAACCATTATGTAATGCCTGGTCTGCCATTAGAAAGATTTGAGTGAAATTCAAGATTCAGTTAAACAATTTTTAATCTTTGGATGACTTATTGACAGTTTTGGATTCTCTGAGATTCACTGCATATTCAGTAGAGTGGGACCTATGCAAACCTCATGGATTTCTGTATACGTCCATGCAAAGCTTACCCTTGATCTGGTCGGTGTGCAGTTGGTTGAAGACAAGGGGTTTACTGTCACAACTGATGGCAAAATTTGGGCCCCAGTGATTGGTAACGAGGTAGGACATAGTGGGATGAAAGTGTGAGAATGGCTGGAAAAAAAATTGAAATATTTACCCAATGCTAGTTAGACAATAAAGCAACAACAGTTTCAAAAGAGCCCAATTCACCTCTGAATTACAGATCCTGGTGAGAATTAGTGGACACGTAGATTAAAATAATTCAGCTGCCTTTCAAAACCCCACACTAAGGCCCCATCCAGTAAAACCTCAAGGCAAATAGCTGAATTACAGCCCTGTGTGCGTTCTCCCTGCAGTCCACAGGGCTCTGCAGGAACACAAGCATCTGCCCACACACGTCCAACCGCAAGATTAGGGCCAAAGTGCTTAGCAGTGGAACCTTACCAGGAATTTTTTTTAGACCTGTTTGCATTAATGTCAACACTGACTTCTAACGTTTCCGTGATTTGATAGTAAGAGGCATTTGAAGGGACAACAGATCTTTTTGCAGGCAGTGCAACATGGCAGCCACGCACCCACCAAGCTGCAGCGTAACCCCATGAGTGCAGGGATGTGAGCACCATATCCCTTCCAACCAATGCTCCCTGCTCACAGCCTCTTGCAAGGAAGGAGCACGCCTGGCAGAAGTGTTTCATTGTCTTTTAACTCTCCTGTCAGCACAAGTGTCAGCTGTTTGCAAGTCTCCATGTGCAACTGCCCTTCCCTAAGCAGCTCTGAATTTGTGCCTACAGAGGCAGTTTGTGGATAAACTCGATGCAGTCCGTGTCACAGGAGGAAGATGATGTCGTACATCTTCCACCCAGCACCAAAGGGTGCTCTTGCTTCCTTCTGAAGCCTGGATCAAAGATATTGTGCTCAAAGCTATTCTCAAGAGAACTGCTTAAAATGGGACTTTGGGGTTTATTCCCCCTATAATTTTGATTCAATATTTTTCAAAGAAACACCTAAAATTCCTCCTTCATCTATCTTTAGAAAAAAACAACCAGCTTCACCTTTCAAATACAACATCCTCTTTCATAGACTTCCATTTGAAAGGAAATTTCATAGGAAATGATCGCTCTGTGAAAATTACCTGTTCCAAAAAGCCAGCGTCAAACATACCCAGATTTTTTCAGCATCAATCAGTTAAGCGAGTTTTGGCACTTTGGGCACCTCTCAGTGGGAGGAAAGGCAGAGGGCACATTCCCAGAGTTGGGCAGCATGCAGCTGAGCCTGAAGCACGTCAGCCCATTCCCCTCTCCCTGTTGCACACAACGAAGCAGGGCACTTATTCAAAGTTCTCAGACCATGGGCTGCATGGCAAGCAGCAAACTTGACTCACTGCTGATGTGTCTCTGTTACAGAGCGCGTCTAACAAGGTGATATATTTTATGGGTATTTCCTAAGCACTGTAATACGAGTCCCACAGACCCCTGGCTGGAAGCTAGCCCTCTGTTCCCTGAGCAAGGGAAGCCAGCATCGACGGACGGTGTTTCCAAGAGAAAAGAATCATAGAATCATTAAGGGTGGAAAAGACCCCTAAGATCACCAGGTCCAACTGTTGACCCATCCCCACTGTGCACACTAAACCATGTTCCCCAGTGCTATATCTCCACGTTTCCTGAACACCTCCAGGACTCCACCGCCTCCATGGGCAGCCTGTTCCAATGCACTGCCACTCTTAGAAGAAATTTTTCCTAACATCCAACCTGAACCTCCTCTGGCACAGCTTGAGACCATCACCTCTTGTCCTGCCACTGTCACCTGGGAGAAGAGGCCGACCCCCACCTCACCACAACCTCCTT
>WBMW01000734.1:207-11028 GCA_013396635.1 Penelope pileata | reverse complement strand
GTTACCACACCTTTCCTTCGCTCACCTTCCCTTCCCTTCCCACAGCTTCCCACACCTTCCCTTCCCACACCTTCCCACGCCTTCTCACACATTCCCACACCTTCCCACACCTTCCCTTCCCACTCCTTCCCTTCCCACACCTTCCCACATCTTCCCACACATTCCCTTCCCGCACCTTCCGTTCCCACACCTTCCCTTCCCACACCTTCCCTACCCACACCTTCCCTTCCCTTCCCATACCTTCCCTTCTCAAACCTTCCCAAACCTTCCCAAACCTTCCCAAACCTTCCGTTCCCCAACCTTCCCAAACCTTCCCTTCCCTTCCCAACCCTTTCTTTCCCTTTCTTTTTTTCTCTCCCTCTCTCTTTTCCTTTTCCTGCTTTCTTGCTCTTTTTCTGTAGAAACTATGTCATTTCTAACTATTTTCCAGTGCTGAGCGTCACACACCATTTTTAAATTCAAGGCCATGTGTGTGCGAATTATGTGTTTTCCCTAGCAACTGACAAATAGGAGGAATTAATGTGTTACCATGAAAATTGATACCTGTACCCATCAGATGTTACATGGAGGTCATTCTGTTGCTCTTCTTGATAAAGTACAGAATTACAGTCATTATCTTGGAATCTTCTTATGGACAGGACCTTCATTTCCTACACATGAAAGCCATGATCTTGTGCATTGCTTGAAGCTGACTGAGGGAATAAAACTACTCATGAAATATGCATGACTAACACATATGCTGCCAGGGGAACTTAGTGTATTATATATGACCCTTCTGTAATTGTAAGGAAATGATATTCATTTAAATGGATGTTTACCACATTTAAAGGTACACCTATTGAGACAAGGGTCATATGCCTAAAAACACAAGGCTAACCCACTGTTTCTGATCATGTTTGAAAAAACTATGCCTTTTTCTCAGCACATGTGAACTGTATTTATTCAGCTTAAAAGGGTCCCTGTCCTCTGTTCTTGATCCCAATTGCAATACTAAACTAAATGTGATTCTAATATTATATACGTCACATGCGAAATATCTAGACAGCATATTAAAATTCACATCAAACCTAACATTACTGTTTCATCTGCTGTTGTTTAGAAGAACTATAGATTTCATTTTATTATTATTATTATTTTCCTTTATGAGATTTCTATATTTTTATTTTAAAAAATTCAATCCAAGTATCCTAGGGGGGATATTTTTTTCAACTTAAGAGATAGCTGTAGCATAGCTTGTTTATTTCTGTTTCTATCAGTCCTCCTCCATGCAAAGCATGTTTTAAGTAAGATGTTTTAGTTTAGTTCTGCCTAAGCTGCAATATTTTTGTAATATAGACTTGACCTTTTCTTTGCATGAATGCATTCTGAGAGCTCAGGAAGAGATCTTACATAGAACATTACACACAGAATCCTTCAGCGAAAGACAGATTCAGTACAATAAGCAAACTTTTCGATTAGCTCTGCAGGCCTTCACCAAAGGTTCCTCTCTCAGTCATTAGTCTCCACAGAGATCACTCAAATTTGCTTGCACTGCACATGAGAGTAAATCTTCAGCCCAGCAAAGCTATGTCAAAGAAGAAAAAAGTGATTTATCACAATTCAAGCTGCTGATAGACAAAAATGACAACTTTTAGGAACTTAACTACACCAGAATCGAAACTGAGTCTGGATATCATTACACTCAAGGAAGTGGGCCAAGTTCATCTTTATCTAATGCTATTGATTTAATATCTCATCATCAACAGTGCTGAAAGTAGCTGATAAGTCTGAAAAAATCACATTGAATACCTGATCTTCATTCAGGCCAAGTGAATACTGACCTGCACAGTACTGCTGCTGAACTTCAGCAGGCTTGATGCCAGACTATCTAGAGCAGAAGAAAGAGCTGCAGATATTTCAGTCTCTCTTTGTACTATAACCAAGGAAAGAAAGTTTGAAGAAGACAGATGATTAGTCAGAGGTCAGAAAGCTAAAAAAAATCAACCCTTTGCACTCCCTGTGCCCTGAATTTATGAGGAAGTGCAGGCTTGGAGGCTCCTGGCTGGACTTTCCTCGTCTGGATCCTTTTCAGACCTGGGATTCTACTCATTCTCCTCAACATGTCATTGTGTCTGGTTGTTTTTCTTAATGTTTATGAAAAGCTTGTACATAAGATGTGCATATGTGTATCTAACATCTGTGAAACTCTGAAGTCAAAATAGTTATTTTCCATTTTCATGATTCAGCAGAAAAGGAGTGACCTTGCAGCTACATACAGGAACAGCTTCATTTTTTTTCTGCTGATAAAAGAGATGTGCTGATGTTTATTCAGGAAAAAAAAATAATGCCAGAAAAGTTTCACTGAAAGTAGTTTCAAAATATTTAATTATTATATTGTTGTTTCATCCTGACAAATATGAAAAATTCCCTGAATAATACTTATACTAATACACTAAGGTTATCTAGTCCTTACACTCACGTATGCAAAAATAAAGCCTGATCTGATTTTTGCACTTCTTTTTTTTTTCTGCAGTGTTGTGGTCAGGACATGGGGCTCTGAATGCAATCCATTCCTTGCAATGGGATAATGTGAAGAGTGCAAAAGACACAGCATAACTTGAAAAAGATGTACCATAACTGTACAAAGAACAAGCTACTTGCTATTTCTATTTCTTATTTATTTTTCTGTAGCATGGGTAGCATGTGCCTTATTATTGGCAGTAGCTTCTTCCCATTTGTCTGCTGTCAGAGGCTACCACGTGCTAAAATTTCAGAAATTCCACCTGAGATTGAGAGAACAGGAAAAAGGAAGGAAAACTGGGAAGAAATGGACATGGTCACACATGGGTGTTGCTAGCAGTACACGTTCCTCTAATTTATCAATTAAATGAGAATTTTTTGTTAGTCTTCTGTAACAAAATCTTACATAGAAGGTCACATGTTTTGGTTGGTTAGGTCAATGGCTATAATCAGCCCGAGACAGCTGCATGTAATACTAATATCACACAAAGAGATCTAGTGGACAATGATAATTCAGCTGTGCTGCTTAAATCCCACAGGTACATCCTCAAGCTACCTCTTATCCTGAGCAATCCAAGTAGCAGTTGAGGGGAGGAACAATTTGCTGGTGTTTTTGGAAAACTGGATGTGGCTAAAACCTCTGGTTACACTTCTTCCATTAGAATCCAAAAAACAGAGAGAATTCCAGCCCATAAAACATGGCTAGGTGACTAGCTCACTTTCTGTTCAAAGGCACAGGGGTATATTGCAAACTATGCTTTGACACGAATATTCTGACATCTTAGACTGCACGCACCTCTTCTGGGCCTAGACTTTATGTAAATCAACTAAGTTAATTAGTAGGCAACACTGAACTCATGCCATTAGACCTGTTGTTGTCTTTGAAATGAAAGTACATTTTCCCAGCAAACTCAGAAACGGGGAGAAGTACTTATTTGTCTTCTTGTTTTTAAAAAACTTCTCATGAGGAGATACTATATCTTTTATCCATCTGACTACCTAAATAGAAGTTTTAAGAAGTCTGTTGCTCACAAATATACATCTGTATGAGGCTTCATCCATAAGGAGCATATCCACATAAATATTCTGCTGCCTGCAAGTTGCAGTGATTCCTTTTCAATAGGCATGAACTCCCTTCATTTTTCTTTTATTTTGTGAACTATTAGAAAACCAACAGCACAGATAAGAAAGAAAAAAAAAAGGAGAGTGCTCAGCATGATTTTGAAATATTTTATCAAACAATTTTGCCTGAACAGTATGTGCAAAGAAAGATAGTAGCTCTGTGCACACTTTATATGTTCCTAAACAGACATACAGATACACAGCATTTGTGTACTGTAATGCTCAGAGAGTATTCTGTATACACTGTCTCACTATTCTAAGTGGAGGGATATTCCTGAGATTACCATTGCTGAGTCTGTTTTTTTTTTTCAGATCAATTAAGAAAAAAGTTTTTTTTTTTTTGGGGTGTTTTGCTGTGCTTTTTGTGGTGGTTTTTTTTTTTTTTTTTGGTCTTGTGATAACTCTAGATCTTTCCTTGCCTCTTTTCTAGAGTAGTGGTAAAGAAATCATGTAAGATAAAGCTCAGTGCAATACAATTCCGAGAAGTAATTTTTCATGTGGCTGTTTAAGCTGTTAAAATTACGGAGGTATTACCTCACTTAAGGTCTTAACTAGGTGATTTAAATTACTTTGTGATACATTAGTCCTAGGAGCAGTTAAGTAAAATGACCAAATACACCAAATCCTCCTTTTGATGCTTCTAGTATTACCTATAAAGCACTTTGAACATAACAGCTTTGTTAATCCTAAACCAAACAGAAATTACTGGTTTGTTTGGAAAGACCGGAAATAGAAATGGAATACTGAGCCGAAGTCATATAGGATATGACTTAGAAGCATAGTAAATCATGAGTTGTGAGGGAGCCACAAGGATTACTGTTCCCAACTCATTACAGGACCAAAATCCAAACAGCATTTCTGAGAGCAGTGTTCAAATGCTCTCTGCATTTGCTCTGCCAGCTTGAGTCCATTCCCACTGCACTGGAGAGTCTGTTCCATGCCCACAGTCCTCTGGGATGGAACCTTTTCCTCACCCCCTCCTGACTTTCCCCTGATGCAGCTCCATACCGTTCCCTCAGGCCCTGTCACTGTGCCCAGAGAGCAGAGGCTGCCATGAAGGAGCTGTAGGCCACCACGAGGGAGCTGTAGGCTGCCTCAGCCTCCTCTTCTCTGGGGTGAACAAACCAAGGGACTTCAGTGCTCCTGACACATCTTGCACTCCAGACCCTTCCACATCTTCACAGCCCCTCCTTTGGATGCTCTCTAACAGTTTTATGTCCTCTTATATTGTGGAACCCAAAACTTGAGGTAAGGCCACACCAGTATCAAGTAAGGGAAAAGTGACTTCTTCTGAACAGTAAGTTGTACTGTGCTTAATGTACACCAGGCCACAGCAGGCCCTTTCAGCCACAAGGGCAAATTGTAGACTAGTATTGAGTTTACCACCAGTGAAAAGACTCAGACCCCATTCTGCAAGGCTGTACTCCAGTATCTTGTTCCCCTGCCTACACATAAATCCAGAATTGCACTGTCTGAGCTGCAGAAACAAGCATTTGCTCCTGTTCAGTTTCATAGAGGTGGTGACCTTCCAGTGCTCTTATCTGTCAAAATCTCCCTGCAAGGCTTAATTTATTAAATTCAACAGATAAGACTATTAAAATGCCTGCTAGGGAAAAGAAATAACTTAATTTCTGTAACTTTTAAGATAAAATGCTATAAAATAAACAATCCACATGTTTTGTGAAGAATCTTTCCTGAGCAAATATTCTTCATACTGTTGATCCAAATCATGATGGAGGTGCACTTGTATTACCATTTTATTTTGTTTCAGAATCACTCTTTCAAAGCAAATCTTCTGATTGTTGTCATTTAACAGGTTATGACTCACATAGTGAAACAGTTGAAGTACGTGAACTGGATTATGCCTTGGGCATTTAATGCACTCCCATTTGTAGAATCATAGAATGGCTTGGGTTGGAAGGTACCTTAAAGATCACCTAATTCCAGCCCTTGGATCCCATCCAATCTGGCAAACATTTGCTAATGAACATTAAATACATTGGACCAGACTGCAGGCCATCCTCTTGAACTGGATGTAAAGTGTTCTTTACCTTTAACAGCGTGCTATTTACCTTTTACAGCACTCTTTACCTCCTCAGAATTGTCTCATTTTTGTACAAATCTGCTTTGAAGGAGCCTCACCTCTTGTTAAGATAGACAAGTCCCATGAGAAAAAAGAGAACATGAATCTCAGTCTCCTGAAACAGATGACAAAAAGTCTAGTGATCTAGGCAAAATGAGTATTCAGTGGTTATTTAAATAATAATTTTGACAGTGGCAAATTAGGTGTTGTTTATTAATAGCTTGTTTTCCGTTTTATTTTGCATGCATAATTAAAGCTTATACCTTCATGCTATGCCTAGGTTTGACATTCTTGTTTTTATAAAGATTACCCAGATGATTCCCTACTTATTCTCCTTTTATTTTTTTTATTTTTTGGGGGGGGTCAGAAAACCCAAAGTTTCTGTCTCTACACCAGCCTCTCAGCCAATTATTCATCACCTGTGTCTTCTTAGCCCATTCTGTGTCCTTCACCGCCCCAGAAGGTACAGAAGCAAACACCACTTGTGCTCCTACTCCTTGAACTAATCGCCCTAAACCCCTGAATTCTCTTTTCATAGTTCACAGGCTTCTCTGGGCTATTTCATCGCTGCCCACCTGAACTATGAGTAATGGATAGTAATCAGTGGGGTGTATCAGATCTGGTAGTTTTCTAGTTATGTTCCTGACCCGGGCCCCAGGGAGGCAGCACACTTCCCTACGGCTCGGGTCCGGTCTGCAAATGGGGCCCTCCATTCCCCTGAGAAGGGAGTCGCCCACCACGATCACCCTTCTTTCTTTCCTGGCAGCGGCAGTCTCAATGCGTGGAGTTAACTGCCTTGCCATTGGTGACCTCCTGGGGGAACCTTCCCACACCTCCCCGCTTACCTCTCCTTCAATGTCCAATGCTGCGAACCTATTGCTTAGGGGGACCTGGGGGCGTGAGGTAGGCAGAGGGGGAGTTCGCCCACGATACCGAGTAGGGACTCTCTGCCAGCCCTCCCCATCCTTCAGATCCCCCCCCTCTGCCCGACAGGGACAGGGCAGGGAGCCCACCACCAATTGAGGGGTGTCTCCCCGGTGCCTTTCCCTCTGGCACGCCAGGGAGCTACTCCACCAATCAATCTCCCGCTCGCAGTCCCTGATGGCCCTCAGTCTCTCAACCTCCTCTTTCAGCTCCACCACCATGCTGAGCAGATCTTCCACCTGCTCGCACCTCACACAGGTGGAATGCCTGCCGCCCTCCCCCGGCAGCAGCAGGCTCTGGCACTCCCTGCAGCCAGAGACCTGTGTAGCCACGTTTCTGGGCAGGCCCTCGGTCTGGGTCGCCACGGTCTTTTTAGGGCAAGCTCTCTGCCTGGTGGAGACCATGGCAAACAAACTGCAGTCACAGAGACAGGCAATAAGTAGGATGGGTTCGCGAGCAAGGAGGGATAGAATTCCTGCACCCTGCTGCACGAGCTTCCACACGCACCACTGCAGCATGGTAGGAGCGGCACTCACGCACAGATCGCTCCTCCCCGTGCCTGGTGGGCAGCGACGTGTTGCTGTCCTCCCTGAGGCTTTTTCAGGGCTGAGGGTGTGGGTGAGGACACCGTTGCCCTGGCAACGCCCACGCCACGTCAGCCTCTCTCAAGAGAGCTCCCGGGAGCTGCAGAGGTGCTCCACTCACACGCGGTTCCCCTGAGAAAGGAGCCTCCCGAAAACCCCCCCTGTACCTCAAAATCTGCCTCTGCAGCTCTGGCAATGCCGGTTCCGAAGCAGCCGATCTTGGGGACTGAAGAGTTGAAGTTGAATGATAATTTTGATATAGCCTAAAAAATGTGCTGAATGGCTTTTTCCTTGCTGCATCTTTTCTACATGCACACTGTGTGCAAGCACACAGTTATATATATCCATGTAACCTGATTAGACCTGGAACCAATGCCCTTCGGAGCAACTTCCCTAGCCATAAGGGCTACTAGTACAGTTTCAGCAACTTACACAACTCAGATTGACTCACAGAGACTATTCTCAGTAGGAATTCTTCAAGGAAGGCTCTCAGGCAGGGTCTAACAGCATCCTCGGATTTTGTTGGGTGTTTATTTTTCCCTCTTGTCTGGGTTACCATACTGCAGGATGTATGACCAAGTTCTTAAGATTGCCTGCCTCTGCTTCAGCTCTGGTATCTAGCACTTGCAGCATCTGTGACACTCAGAGGCCCTGCTGCAGTTCCGGCAGCGAGCTATCTCACAGGGCTTGCGAAACAAAAGGAGTTTCTCTAAGCAAGCTTATCTGCATTAGCAGCACTTAATTCTAGATAGTTGCAGTGCACCAACAATTCAGACTAAAAGAATAACAGTGGCTGAGCAGAACAAACTTCCCACTGTGAAGCAATTATAGGGCTGTTGAATGGCTGATTGCTTGTGTGTGGTCTCCTCGGCTCCCTGATGTGGTGTGCTTATAGTCTTGCAATTGGATAAAATAGATTGGAATGAGTGCTGTTATATAGAACTGCCAGCTGTTCCACTGTTAATAAAGATACCATTTAACTATTAATACATCTCATTCTTCTCTGCTTTGGTTATTCAAAACAAAATATCTTTGTTTGTAGAGAAGGTGTGACTGCACCTGTTCTGGTTTCAGGAATCCATGGCCTGTGAGAGACCTCTTGGTACTCTTAAACAGCAATGATAGCTTCCAGTCAGAACTCTGAACAAAGACCAGACAGAATGGGCTTGCTTTTCTCACAGATCCAGCAGATAGTGCTCTAAAAATATACTGGCTTTGGAGCTAGCTTCTTACTGCCTAGGCATTTTCCTTCGTTTATCAAACCAGCTAGTTCACTTTCAGTATGGGGGCCCTTTATCAGCACTCAAATTTTAATTTTTAGAACTTCACAGGAACGAAGAAGAAACTGCCAATATACGTAAATATAGAAGTTAAGCGGATTGACTATGTTATCCCTTCTATAAGATTTAGTGGACAGCCAAGATTTCATTACTTACAGTGTTAGGGAAAGGAAGAGAGTGTCCATGTTTTCTTCTAAGACCTTTTTTTTTATAAGATGGTTGAAGCCATCTGACTTTCATTAAAAGAGATTTATTTTTAGAATACAGAGAATACTTGCCATTTACACGGACTCCCTTGGAACTGTATTACTGTATTTTGTTGTGCTAGTAAAAGAAAATTGATGCTAAAACTGACTTTAAATGAAACAAAAACAAAAACAAAAATAAAACAAAACAAAACAAAAAAACACCCATACTGGAGTAGCCCCCGAAATGTCATTTCAGAAATCTGCAGTGATATACAGGTGGTGCATTTTTAATAAGCTTAGATACTAGAAGCAGATGAAGGTTTCAGGTGGTTTGTGATGATTCTAGATCCTTCATTTAGCTCTGCTAATGATTTACAATGTTAGCTTAGGGAAAAGCTTTCTCTTTTTCTCCACTGAAAAAAAATGTTTCTATTGTGATCCAGTTCAAATGTGTGAAAAGTTCACCATAACTGCTGGTGATAGTTGCCTAAGGTGTAGACAGCAAACGTGTTCTGTTATTCTTCTTTCATACTGAGTTAGGCCAACGAAAAATACCCTGAAAATTCCTTGCCTTCTCTAGGCAGTGGATTTGGAATAGAGTGAGAAACTAGCTCCCTAATATAATCCCATTTCTAAAGCTAATTTGTAGCATATTAAAGCAAATGATTCTATTAATTTTAATTAATGAGTAATGGTGTGTAATGTAATAACAGTGGACTAAATATCAATCCAGGCCTTGGATCTGTAATTGACTATGATAAAGGGGGTAAAAGGATCTCTTTTTGGCTTTATGTAATGTCTTCAAAATGAAAAAAAATCACGGCTAACAGTCAGTGCAGATTACTTTAAAGGACACTGATTAAGGTGGTTTTTTTTTTTTCTGTTTGTTTATTTTTTGAAATAATCTGAGCTGGTTAAATAAAATACCTGTATGGAGATAATAATTATTGGTTGTACTTTTTGTTTAAGCGTATGGCTCAATTTCAAGTGCAAGTTTAGATATAATTACCCTCTGAGAAACCTGAATATGAGTGCCTTCCATGTAACCACATAATCTAAGTGAATGATGGGGTACTACCAAGAAAAAAATATGTTTTCAAATTCACTTTTAACTAGAGCTAAAAGCTTTGAATTTCTAAAGTTTCAAGTTCACAGAAAGCAGCAAAATTTGTTTGTACTTGCTTAAAGTCAATTATTTTGAAGTTTTCACACGGTGATTTCATATTGTCCTAACATATTGTTTAAAAACTGAGTAGGAAAAAAAATGACAATAAGAATTTAGCCACAATGCTAACCTGCTATGTAGTTGTCAGCAAAAAGAAACTACTATTTCTAAGCCCAATAGCTTTGGTAAGAGTTCATTTTATTCTCTAGTTACTTAGCTAAATCATACCTAACCACACAACCTATTAAGCAGAGTATCAGTAAGAAACTTTTGCTTTGCCTGGATTGTCTGAGAATTTTAGAGGAGGTGTGGTTGTGGGAATTGTATGACATCTTGGAAAAGGTGAGCGCAGCTCTGTCTAGTCTTTGGTGTGGAATGGGTAGGGGTCCAGCAGTACTGGCTGGAGCTGCTGATCCTGTCAAAACTTTCTGAATAAATTTAAGGAAAATACCTCATCTCTAGAGGACTGTTACTCATATCTGTCTAAAAGCAATAAACATAATAAGACAAAACTGTGTATTTCTTTCTTCTGTCTTCTCTATTTAAGCAAGAGGCTCTCTTGGTCAGAGACTGTTCCTTACTTGGGTCTTTATAATGATTAGTGTAATGAGTAGCTATTTATTTTCAAGTTCCCTTGTGTCAAGACAAGCAAATTAATAATAAAATAGATAATAAAAAGTCCTACATGCTGAACCCTGATTGTCTTAGTTTCTAACTGAAACTTCCTCTTTTAGTGTCTGCTACAAAGCTGTGTTTTGGTTCTAGAAAGAAAATAAGGCTGCTAACACCCGGCAGTGCTGAACAGAACCAAGGACATTTGTATGTCTCTGCCAGGAGAGTGAAGAGGCTAGGGGGGCCGCAGCGAGCTGGGAGGGGACAAGAACGGGACAGCTGACCCAAACTGACCAAAGGGATATTCCATACCATATGACATCATGTGATATAAGGAAGGGAAGTGAGCAGGGAGGGCCCGTTT
>WBMW01000733.1:1202428-1226310 GCA_013396635.1 Penelope pileata | reverse complement strand
TCTGTGATTCTGTGATTCCATAAAATTTTCCAACTGAACTCTTTTTTTTTTTTTTTGGACATAAAATTAAACAACAATTAATCTTCTTTTAATTTAATTTAATTTTGTTTCATTAGCTGAATTTCATTTCTGCTGTGAGTAGTGAAACATGGCAGGAGGGATTATTACCAGGAAGTTTTTATGTAGTTAGTTTCTGAGAATGATATCCAGCTTTGGCCAACCTTATCTAAATAAAGAAAGAGTTCTTTTGACTGTCACCAGACCCACATTCTGTCTCCAACAGACTAGAAGCAGAAGATGCATTGTATGCATTTTTCCCCCAGGGTATACTTGGTGGGGTTCTTCGTAGATTAGGGATCTACAACCAGTTGTAGGAAGGACAGCTGCCTTTTGATTAGCATGGCTTCCACTGGCTTCATTTAGTGGCATCTTGTTTCAGAATAGCCTGTGATTGGTCAACCTCTACCTGTTGTACATCCCCATCAGTTATAATTTTGAAGACTTCTTTTATAGCCTCCATAAACTTTTATCCATATTGAGGAGTCCTAACTTACCCAATGTTTTTTTGCAGAGAAACCATTACCTGCGATTGATTGTCAGACTTAACTGGTCACTTGGAGAGATGGCAATACAGATTCATAGATGACACTAAGCCAACAAAGATGGCAGATAAAAGCGGGCAGGCTTTGAGATCCAAAAGGAAAAAAAAACAATACTTCTTGATGACAACAAAACTATGTTAAATATGCAGTTGTTTGGAGGCAGAGAATTAGAAACAGAATGACAAGGGAACAGAAAAAGTAAGAGAGAGGGCAGATGACCAGAAATCTCAGGACTAGAAGAAAAGTCTTTCAAGACAGTCTGTCATGAATGTCCAAATGTTTTTGTTTTGATCACTTCTGTGCCTACTCCTACACTTTGGCATCACCACTTATTGCTTCCTGTAGCTTTTTTTTTTTTTTTTTTGCCTTAAGCTGACTGTAATCTTAAGGGCACGGTTCTGCATGCTATGGTCTGTATAAGGGAAGAAATGACATTGTGCGCTCAGAATTGAATTTTTCAAATGAAATAACAAAATCTCCTGTACTGAGTTAGCATCCAGCAGTACCCAAGTACAGTCAAACTTTGAGAGTCTTTCACGTTTTTTTCCTTCAGCGGTTATTAGCTGTGTGTCTGGGTGTATTTTTCATCCTGAGAAAGTTAACTGATTAATGTAGATGAATGGTGATGGTAATGGTAGATGAAAAACTTAACATGAGCTAGAAAGTGTGCTCTTGCATCCTGTNGTTTTTGTTTTGATCACTTCTGTGCCTACTCCTACACTTTGGCATCACCACTTATTGCTTCCTGTAGCTTTTTTTTTTTTTTTTTTGCCTTAAGCTGACTGTAATCTTAAGGGCACGGTTCTGCATGCTATGGTCTGTATAAGGGAAGAAATGACATTGTGCGCTCAGAATTGAATTTTTCAAATGAAATAACAAAATCTCCTGTACTGAGTTAGCATCCAGCAGTACCCAAGTACAGTCAAACTTTGAGAGTCTTTCACGTTTTTTTCCTTCAGCGGTTATTAGCTGTGTGTCTGGGTGTATTTTTCATCCTGAGAAAGTTAACTGATTAATGTAGATGAATGGTGATGGTAATGGTAGATGAAAAACTTAACATGAGCTAGAAAGTGTGCTCTTGCATCCTGTAAGGCCAATGGTACCCTGGGCTGCATCAGAAGAGGGGTGGCCAGCAGGGAGACAGAGGTGATTGTCCGTCTCTACTCTGCCCTTGTGAGGCCCCATCTGGAGTACTGCGTCCAGGTCTGGGGCCCCCAACACAGGAAAGATGTGGAGCTTTTAGAGAAGGTCCAAAGGAAGGCCACAGTGATGATCAGGGGGCTGGAAAACCTTTCCTGTGAAGACAGCCTGAGGGAGATGGGCTTGTTCAGCCTGGAGAAAAGAAGGCTCCGAGGAGATCTTACTGCAGCCTTCCAATACTTAAAGGGAGCTTATAAACAAGTGGGAAATCAACTTTTCACATGAATAGATGACAAAAGGACAAGGGGGGATGGTTTTAAGCTGAAGGAGAGAAGATTTAGATTGGATATCAGGACGAATTTCTTCACTGAGAGAGTAGTGAAGTGCTGGTTGCCCAGAGAGGTTGTGGATGTCCCATCCCTGGAGATGTTCAAGGCCGGGTTGGATGAGGCCCTGGGCAACGTGATCTAGTACCTGACCTGGGGGTTGGCAACCCTGCCTGTGGAAGGGGGACTGGAACATGATCCTTGCAGTCTTTTCCAATCTAAGTCATTCTATGATTCTATGATAACATAATTTTGGTCAAGATGGGAAGACTTTATTTTAAGAAGTCTTGAAGCTTTTTGCCAAGCTGGTCGTATGCTAGACTAATCTGATCCTCAAAAACTCATTTCATTCACCTCTGACACAAGCTTTCTCCATTTTTGATCAGGGAACAAGAGAGCTGATGTTGTAGATGGTCCCCATATTTCTAGATAGTGGAAATGTTTTAAAAATAAGGGTAAAAAAAAAAAGGAGACTGTAATAAACATTAAAGTAGTCATGCTTTGGACCTGACAACTTCAAAAATTGGTAAAGCATGATGAATGCTGCCACTATCTTAAAGCAAAATTGAAACTGTAGAAATTTGATGTTATACAGATTATGAAAATTTTTGATTCAATATTCCAGAAGGGGAAAACATACTAGTTGTTCAGTATTGAACTGTCACATAGCTGGGAAGGTGAAAAAAGGTGAATTAATTTAGAGAAGATTTATTTGGTTTGTGTAATAGGGAGTGTAAAACAGTAAGAACCCAGTTGCCTAGCTGTCACCTGCCTCCAGGGTACAATCAAACACTGCCAGTGAATCAATAGCCTTGGAAGACTTTTTTTATATAGCCGGGATTTAACACCAGCTGTTAGTGCTCCAGGTGGCAGAGTCATTTGTTCATTAGTGACTTTCACAATAAACAATTGTATCCCATGACATGTCAACAGTAATTTACAAGGGGGGAGGAAGAAAAGCAAAGAAAACCTCAAATCCAAAACTCTGAAGAAAAAGACTCCCAAGAAAGTCTTATAATTCCTAAAAAAACTTGTCAAGAGTGTGGCAACTGGAGAAAACAGTGAAGTAAAAACCATTACATTATTCAGTTGCAGCCTAGATGATCCACTTCATAAAGAACTTCCTTTAAGCTTGTCATTAAAACCTGAATCTAGTATCAATACTCATATCACCCTATGCGCTTCAGGCAGAGATTTAACATTTACATTGTTGCCTTATGCTCCTTTTTTCCCCTCTTCTTAACACAAAGCTTATACATGATCTGAAGGATGAATTCCAACGGGTACTGTGTTGCTAATTTGTGAAATCTGTGCCGTTTATAGATTATTTTGTTGAAATTAGTGTAAGCACTGGTGATGCAAGATAAGAAGAGAGAGCATTATCCTGCTTATGCATTTCTTCTGAAGTTCGAAAATCCTATTTAGAGACCAACTTTAACATGATTTAAGACTTCCAGCAGTGTTCCTGGAAGCATAATAAGTAAAGCTTGAAGTTGTGAGAGTGACTGTATCTCAGTTTTCAATTTCTTCTAGAGAGTGTGGTACATAAAAGTGGAAATTTGACTGAATTTAAAGCTCTGGTGTCTAACATTTGCTGCATATCTGCCAACAGAGTAGATTTTAAACAGACATACTAAGAGTAAGGGCAGAAGGGTCTTTGAAAATGTCATGCTAGTTATATGCCGAGGTTGAACTTGCCTCTTTAATGGCCATTATATAGTCTTGGATTTTGTTGTTAAAATAAATATTTGTCATGTCTATGTTACTTTTTTAGTAAAAACAACCAAGTGCCAGTTAAGTATTTTCTAAATGCTTTCATTTTCACTTACTACCAGTTGTGCGTTCTGGATACTTGCTCTGCTTGTGATTGTATTTCCAACCCACACTGAACAGAACTACATGGACCACTTACCTTATAGAAATGGTAAGAAAGTGGTAAGTAGCACTTAAAAGTTGGATAGTAGAGCCACTTATTAAATGCAGCAGGTTTGGACTGATCTTCTTCAGTAATTCTGTCATTTGGGAAAGGTAGAAAGGAAGGCTGCTTCATCCCTTCCTATCCATCAAGTCTGGTGGGCACATGGTAACTCAATGTTTTAAAAAATCCCTCTAAGAAATATGTGAAAAACCTGACTATTGAACCATTTACCATTTTCTTTATTTTTCTTAAGTGTCCCTGCTGGTATCTATAAGGTTTTAGCTTAAATTAAATTTCAGTTTTTAGCCTGTGGCAAAATGTACATAATCATAGTCCAAGCGTGTGTTATCTTCAGTTATATCTGTTCTTGGAAAAATTCTTAGATTGTTCGTTACATACATTTTTCTTACCCAAGGAAGTGGTTGAAGTTTTTTTGCCGCTATTTACATTGGACAAGTCAGCAACATTTTAAGCATGTGTTTCATTTTAAGAATGTGCATAAAGAAGACCCAGATGTCCTCCTTTTGTTATCTTCTTAGTCTTTTCCACTAGCACTTGAAATATTCTACTGCTTAATAATTTCAGCTAGAAGAAATGCATGAGAATGTATTGGAACTATAGTGATATTTCTGACCAGTCTTATCTTTCATTTCCTTTCAGCATGATTTGATCAGCTTCAGTAAGGATGGACCTTCTGAAACAGGAAAGACCAATTTAGTCCAGAACGTGGAACAATTCATAGATTAGTGCATTTAGTTTGTAGTATTGTATCACTACTTTAATGGGTGTTATTGGATGTCCTGGTTAAATTGCTCTTCCTTCTACAGCCATTTGTGTAACTTTACAATTCTTCAATCTGATACAGACCTCAACACCCAGAGCTTAATGGGCTATTGAGAATATATTGCTGAATTCTACTTGTGACATTTAAGTGAAAGATAAAAAAAAGGTCATTTTGCTTTTAAAAAATTCTGAATGTAGGGATATAAGAAGAGCTTCTCTAGTTCAGAGCAGACCACTTAGCCACTACTCTGTCTTAAAGATCATGTCCTTCAAGAGAAGGGCCAGTAAGAGATATGAGAAAATAAGAATGGGGTTAGTATACATAATTCATCCCTAACGATTCCCCAGGCTCTATGCATTTTCAGCTCAGAAGATTTCCAGATGGTGGTGTCATTTCTCTTTTTAGTAACTTTCACTACATATTTTTTAATGGATTTGAAGAATTAATGGTTTACCCCTGTGTTGGGTTTACATGGTAAGGTTTTAGTAGTTGGGAGGGAAGCTGCAGGGATGACCTCTGTGATAATAGACAAGGAGCTGCCCCCAAACTAGATTGAGCCAGTTCCAGTTGGCTTTAAAAGAGATCCACCTCAGCACACAGCCACACCAATGAGTGATGCTGATGATGCCTCTGTGAAAACACATTTGAGAAAAGAATAAATAAATAAATAAATAAATAGTAAAAAGCTATGCAGCAGCAGTGAAGGAGAGGAGTGAGAAAAATGTGAGAGAAACAATCCTGAGAACCCAAGTGCAGTGGAAAAGGGCAGAGAGGAGATGATCCAGTTGCCCTAGCAAAGATTTGTCTGCAGCATGTGGAGAAGACCGTGGTGGTTGTCTGTCTCCCTGTAACTCATAAGGAACGTCAGAGCAGATATCTGCACTGCAGCCCATGGAGGACACCAGACCACAGTAATCGGTTACACCTTGAAGACCCGCAGCCCATGGGACGGACTCACGTTGGAGCAGTTTGTGAACGACTGCATCCCATGGGAGGGACCCCATGCTAGATCAGCAGTAGAGTCTGAGAAGGGAGTGCCCAAGATGAAGCATTATGAAGGGAGTGCAACCCCCATCCTCTAGGCCCCCACATTAGGTGGGTAGGAAAGAGATAGAGGAACCATGACTGAAATTGAGTCTGGGAAGGAAAGGGGGCAGGGGGAGGTTGTTTCTAATTTTCCCTTTGTTTCTCACAACCGTACTCTATTTTTAATTTGCAATAAATTAAATTAATATTCCTCAAGTCTGCTTTGCCCTTGACTGTAACTGGTGAGAGATATCCCTGTCCTTATCTATATCCACAAACTTTTGCACTGTATTTTCTCCCCCCATCCTGCTGAGTAGAGTGAGTGATAGCAGCTTGGTGGGCAGCTGACAGCCAGCCAACGTCCACCCACTGCAACCTAACACTTCCTAGATTAAATAAATCTATATCCATCATTATGTTCTTGTGGGTTATGTTTTCAGTATATTTTCTGATATTCTTCCCTTTTCTTACTCCACACTAACTGATTCACGTGTTTCCTGAAGTGTGATGCCTTGACATAGTATTTGACTGCAGCTCAGGTCTACAGAGCTGATGAGCTTTTGGGGTTCATACATTCGTGGTCCTACTGATGTATCCTATGATTATATTTGCTTTGTTCATTCTTACTTTTTGTTTTCTGTTTGAAATATTCATCTTCAGATTAACAATAAACCTTCAGGCTTTCCTTTTATCATGGATATGTACCAGCCCAAGGTCTTACTGTTAAAACATGACCTGCACCTTGAGAAAACTAGGTTTAACCTCAATTCTACTACAAATCTTTCTGACTGAGCTGGGCAAGTGTTCTTGTTTGACTGACCTTTCTGGCTCGGTTCTCTTCCTGCACCTCTCAATTTATTATGTTCATTTAGATTGCAAGATTCTCATATTGGGATTGATTGAGTATATGCAGTGCCCAGTGTAGGGCTGTGATTTCCTATTACCAGTAACAAATAATTCAGATCATATTGGCTTCCTTGGCACTTAGTGGAAAAGATTGGTGTTTCTGCTGTTGACAACTAAAGGTCAGCAAAGGGACATAAACCTGTGAAACAATATCTTTCCACTATGCAAAAACACATAACTACTTTGCCTTGCATTTAGTATGTACGTAGATCATTCTGAATGTAACGCTCCCTATTTATTTCTGTGGAAACTACAACAGATACAAAGGACGCAATAACGCTATTTGATAGAGCAAATTCTCAGCTACAAAGCACTGTTTTTCAACATAACCACCACCATTAGCAATACGTTTCTGCCAGCAATGAACAAGAGCCTGCATGCTATGCTTGTAAAAATCTGCACCAGTGGAGGTGACCCACTGCCCCTGTCACTACTGCAGAAAAGCACCACACATGGCCTCTCTGTGCTCACATTCACTGTTTGATCTCCATAAATGTTAAGCAAGCATCAGTGGATGTGAATAGGTGCCATTTTTTCTGCATGGTGGTATTCAGTGACACACCTTTACTTCATATTCACTTCTGTGTCATACATCATTTTGTCAGACTGTCCCTCTGCTGCCATCTGTCACACAATAACAAAATGTAATGAAATATTGGTGTGAAGGTTCAACCTCTACTGCTATACCACCAACATCCTTCTTTGATGTTGTGGGCTGAAATAATAAGATAAGAGGCATTACTTTCGGATCAGAAGACATATATTTCTTGAATAATACATTTTTTTAAAAAAATATAAAGTATCATAATACTTTGGCTAGTTTATATTAGCCAGGGAGAGAATGAGAGAGATCAGATATAACAGGCTGTATAGAATACTTCGCATCTTCAAAATACTACACAAGACACAACTGATTAAACCTCATAGTGGGCAAAATACTTTTTCTTGCAAGCAGGCTAAAAGTATTCAGATATGAATTAGATCCGAAAAAAATGAAATAACAGATCAAATAGTTCTAACAAATACCTCAGTTTTCCCCTCCAGCTTGGCTATTTGACAAGAAATTTTTTTTTTTGGAGGAAAAAGTATTCATATATTTTACAATGCTTTTGAAATTGTATTCAAATCTAAACGTTTAATTCAAAAGTTGCGTTCTTCCCATGATTCAAATAAACATTATAAGAATTATGAAATAGAAACGTAGTAGTGGGTATCTTAATGGTCACCTAAAGATTCTTCATGCAAATGGAGTGCTGTCATGGTTTTGGCTGGGATAGTTAATTTTCTTTGTAGAGGCTTGTTTGATGCTGTGTTTTGGATTTTTGATGTAAAACAGTGATGACAGCACACTGATGTTTTAGTTGTCGCTGAGCAGGGCTTCAGAGAGCCAAGGATGTTTCAAATCTTCGCACTACTCTGCTAGCGAGGAGCTGGGGATGCACAAGGAGCTTGGAGGGGACGGAACAAGGACAGCTGACCTAAACTGGCCAAAGGGATATTCCTTACCATATGGTGTCATGTGGAACAATAAAAGCTGGGGGAAAGAAGGAGAAAGTGCCAGGGTTAAACCACACCAAGCGCACTGGCAGGTAACACCATCTCGTGTTGGCTTGGTCATAACTGTGCTGGAAATCAGGTGCAAATTGCCTTTTTAGAACTTAAACAAGTAGCAGAAAACTGAAAGATCTTACTTTAGGAAAATATTTTACTTTATTCAGAGATTAAGTAATTCACATATAGATCTTACAGAAGCAAGAAAAGGACCAGTGGCAGTCGCACATACAATACAGTAAGTTTAGGATTGAACTTTTTGAAGATAATCTAAGAAAGTCTCCCAAGCAATTTCCTTAATGTCAGGCAAATATATGTGCTGGATAGTACCAGGGTTTCAATTTTTTTCTTCCTTTTCCTCATATAATTGCTCAAGGAAGTACCGAATGTTGCAGTTTTCACTAGAGATATCACTGTGTGTGTTCTGCGGTTACTCAAGGTCTAACTAACCAGAAAGATATCAGTCCTCACAAAAATTTTTTAGACATTCTTAAGGATATTGAGACGTTTTTCTTAACCCTCATTTCTTTCATTTTTGTCTAGAAAAAATATTAACCTGTAGTCTATGATGTATCACATCTGGATAGCTTCTGGTAGGCTTAAAACTCTTATACATTAAGATATGATGCAGTCAAGTGTCACAATGCCTTACAAAATAGGTCAGGATAGAGAAATATGAGGGAAGGCTGTTAGGTAAGAAAGAATTATTGTAGTTATGAATCTTATGAGAATGAACCTGTGAATATTCAGATTAATTGGATGAGAGAACAGAAATTCTTGTATTATTTTCTTTCATTTTTGAAAACAATGCTAGAATTAAAAGTTTTGATATGGTGCATTCAGCAACTTTAAAATTAGAGTCACCCTCTTGCTTCAAATGGTCATTTATGGTAAACATTGGCATTTCTGAATTGTCCCACTGATTGAGAAATAACACTTATAAACCCCAGAAACTATTGTTTGAATTGAGGTGCATCCATAGCGATTGGCCAATTTGATATCATTTGTTTGCTGATTTTAGATGCTTGTTTGGTTGATAGAATGAACTTCTGACTCATTGAAACTGAGCTGATCTGACCTTCTGGTCATACACTGACTCTTACCTCTTATTCCTTGGGTATTCCTGTTATCTTTTTTCTTTATCTTGAGAGTTATTCATTACTGAAGGAAACAACAAAACAGGTTGAATGAGGATTTGTATTCTTCCTAAATGAACATACATTTGCTTGTACGTGCATAAAATCCAGTGGAACTGTATTCTAGTTTTTTCTCAGTTCTAACTATACTTCAAGCATCTTGTTGCTTGCTGATGAAGTTAAAATACCAACAATGGCTCTTGAAAAACTTTTGGATGCTTAATGCTTTCCCTTATTCTAGGAACAAATTTAGTAGTACATTTTAATTGTATCTAATTTTGATATTGTTTATTGTAAAGATTTAAAAATAGAAGGTACTTAATCTCCATTATACTTCAAGCTACAAATTTATTCTGATTACTCATTGAAGTACAACCTGGCATGCATTTTATTATTTTGTACTTTGAGGCTCCTTTAGGTCATTAGGAGAAATAGGAGTCTCCCAGTCTCAGTCTAGAAACCTAGCGGATTCTTCTAAAAATATCTCCCCAAAATGCAGTTCTTAGTTTCAAATACTTTATTTTGATTCTAAAATAATTCTTTATTAATGCTAGCCATTAGATAATTAGTATTTAAACAACATTTCAAATATCATAGATATATTAGAAATACATAGTAGTTACCCTATTCTGGAAGAAAAACAGTGGACCCCTGGCAATAGAGAATGGAAGATTTTTTCTTCTGAATATGCAGCTTAAATCTTCATTTAAAAGATCTTTTCCAAAACTGATTATTGGTGTGTTTTTTTTTCTGTTGCTTGAATTACAGTGACTATATTTTTTTATTATTATCATATTCAAGAGAATCTTAATAGAAAGTTCTCTCTTTCTGAAAGAGCTTTCCAGTGATAAGAAACATTCCACATGTTCTTCATTGTATGTTTTCCTTTCTGTAGAAAGTTCAGCAAGGAAATACAGTCTACAGTACTTAGGGGAATGTTTACGTAATGCTACAAGAAAAAGAAACTACCTTGGAACGCAGGGAGGCTTGCAATAAAATATTGAAAATAGGAGATGCAAAGCTTTGAGGGCCAAAAAAGGATTCCAAGAAATCAAATTCTAAGATCTCCTCAATTTTAACATGTGAATAATTTAAATAAATAAAAAAGATGGAATATGTATCTGAGAGAAGACAATGTTACTCCTGAAATACATTGTGTTATTATTTCTACTGTCCTCAAAGTGATCTGTATTTAAAACTTCTGTAATTTTATATTTTAAAGTGTTTGGGGGATGAATTCTTCCTCATGCAAATTGCCTTTGATCTGAGGTAGGCCTTTTATTGTTCAACATTTTGTTTTTAACTGTTTCCTTATATTTGAGAAGGAAGTGAAAGCGTTGCTTAAAAAGATATTATTTTCTTTTTATTAAAATCTTGATTTTGGAAATTCCTCTTACATTTAGATGGGTCTCAGTTCATCAAGTGAATTTAGCTTCAGCCTTTATAATAGTTAAATGAGTTGATTTTAATTCACAGCAAAAAAAGGAGGTAGAGAAACTGGTAAACATTAATTTGAATTCCTTATCTTCTACTGAATTGCAGGGATCGAGCCATTAGTATCTTTCTACATTACTGTACCTCAGAGGAGGGTGGAACAGAACAATTTTATTACTGTGTCAGACTTACATTGCTAGCATCCAAACTGTTTTTGGAACCTGCAGATCAATACAAGGTTTAGTAAAACATTCTAGTGCTAATCAATGCTGGTGAATTTATGTATGCTTACGTACAGATATTTGTCATAACTGAAGACAGCATTTTTGCAATATATTTTATAATGGAATCAAATTTATAAGTACCAGGAAAATTAATCAGACCAGTAATGAAGCCATTGCTCTCAATAGTATAAGCATCACTGAGGTGAGGATGAAGAAAGCAATTTAAAACCTCAACCATCAAGAGATGTGCTTGCTGACTTGAACAGCTTCAATAGCTTATTCCTCTCCCCTGGCTCCCTATTGAAGCACCAGTCCAGTACAAGTGAGTCAAATTAATGTAGCCTTATTTTGATTTGGATATTTGCTCTATAAAAGACAACTAGAAAATTATTACATACACCCCCAACAGACTATTTAGATTTTGATTCACATGACACTTATGGTCTGTTCAAGTACTTTGCTCTACATGTTACTGAAGAGCAATCTGTACTGTATAATAAAAAAGTACAAATCACTTTCCCACTGAGAACAACTAATATGTCTTTCATCTTCCTTATTACTCAATCTTTATTGGAAAAAATAAATTCCATGCACTTAGGCATAATTTTACCTTACGTCTTAACATTTGTTTGTTAACAAAATATAATTATCATTTCCATCATTTTCTTGGAGTGTGTGGGGGGAGATCATGCCTGCCTTCCTGCTCCTGAAAACTGAGAAGGCTTTCTTATGCTATAAAAGTTTCAAAGGCACAAGTGTATTTGCCTCTTGCAATTTGAAGTATTTTCTATTAGAAGTAAGGGAATTCAAAATATACTGGTCTGTAAGAAGCAGAAAATCACAGATTTGTGTCTTCTTTCACAAGTTCCAGAAACACAAGAGTCAGTTTTAGTTACAGGAAGAAAAATTATTGTCATAGCAGTAAATTCCTTTGAATGGATACACAGTGTAAGATTTTTGTCTCAGTTACATGGCTTAGAATTATTGCTCCCTCTGTCTTATGGTGATTATTATGCTCCAGCTCTTAGAGGTGCTATGGACATCTCTCCTATGAGCATGCTAGACCAATATTGACCATTGTCTTCTCTTGCTTCATTTCCAAATTATGCGCTAAGGACTCTACATTTTGAAACTTTTGCCAAGTCTTTTTCCAAATCTTTTTGTTGTTGTTGTTGTTGTTGTTGTTGATGATGATGCTGTTGTTAAGTGAGACAATTCCGTCACAAAATTACATGAGTGTCGGTTTTGTTATGTGCCAAAACTCACCATTACTAACATGAAAGCTCTACATAAATCTCAGTTGTTCCAGGAACAAAAGCAAAGTGTTGCGAATGCTGTGATCATTACAGGCAGATTGTGCTGCTATAGATACAGTGGCAGAAAGAGTCTAATAGTAATAATAGTTATACAGGATCATCAACTAAGATAGCATTCAGCTAGTCATGTTAGATTTAATTAGATCAAGGATATTTTGTTTGTAATACAACACAAGACTTAACAGTTTGCGCAAATTTGGAAAGGGTCATGAAATAAAAGAAATTCTCTGCTTTGAATTATTGCATTCTATATATGCTTAATCAGTTTTCCCAGTATTTTTTTATGCAACGATTATGAAACCATGATCCAAATATTTTTGATATATGATAAGTCTTATGCGATGTGGGAATGACTTCTTGATTTTATAAGCATATAACTCTTTTATACATTCTCTTTAAAAATATCTCTCCTACTACTTTTCAAAAATAGCCAGTAAGACTTCTAAATAAAATGAAGTGTAATTCATGCGGTCAAAGAAGGGACAGGATACAGGTCTTGACACAATTTCCTTCAAGGCCGATCTATGAAAAAGTCCTTGGGGAATGATATTTGCTGTTCTCTACACTAAATTTCTGTTCAGTTATTATATGATACAAAACATCATTCTAGAGCTGGGTGTATTTTATGTGTCCGTGATCTTGGTAGGTGCACATAGGTCTTTATGTATCAAGGTGTTTTAAGACCCTCCCAATACAAGGTGTCCTATAACTGTCAGATATTCAGTTACATGTATTTTACTACTGTTTTATCAGGTAGCAAATCAAAGACACTCCTCAGAAAAGAAAAAAAAGATGCTTTAGATGGAATAGTCAGCTGAGGTTTGACACTTTGCATGATTTCCTAATCTTCTGTAGCTTTTCTGTGCAGTTTTCAGTAAACTAGTGAATGTGGGGTTCACGACAATTAACGTAGGACATATAAAACACACATGCACTGTTCATGTTCCAGAAAGTGATTCCCTTCAAAGACAGACAGGAGGATTACCTTCTGAAAGTGCTTGTCTTTCTCTATCAACAATAGGAAAACAAGGAAAGAAATAAACAAACAAGCACCAACAAAAAAATCTATGAAAATCAGCTAAAATTGAGCATCTAATTGTTGGCTGGAAGCTTACTTTTTGTTTCTGGGATTGAGATAACTTTAATAGTGGACATGTAGACGGTTGCCTACATGTGAGATAAAAATACAGTATTTCCCTTAACAGTCACACTTGTTGCACAACTTTTCTGAACTGCTTTTGATGTTTACCTCAGGGTGAGATAAGCCATACATCCGATGTAAGTATCTATATCTTTCCTTGTACTACAAAAGAATTCAGATAACAAGCTAAATGCACGTCTAAATTAGAGAAATCTTGCTGAAACTGATTTCTCAGTTCTCCTATCCCTAAAATATATTAAGAATATCTTCCTTTTATTATTAACTTTATCATTTTATATTATCGTTTTAGAAACTCTGTTTTTATGAGAGTTATCTCTTATTATGTATGTATATGGTATTTAATAGTTTTAATTACAAGTAAACTCACAATTTCAATCATAATGATTATAATAAACTACTGTCATCTTCTAGCTTAAGAATGTCAGCTTAAGAACTTCATTTAAGAATGAAATTGTTAAGAATTATTAAGAATAGAAAATAAAGAGTAATAAAAAAAATTAAGAATTAACAGTTTCATCTAGCAATGTGCTATTCCTAAAGGCTGTTTTTGCATACACCTGAGCCTCAATTTGCAAGTTTTACATAGACAAACTCAAGTTCTGCAGAAAAGATTTCCAGAGTGGGAGAGCCAAGCATAAACAAGTAATGCTGTGTTTCTTCATCTCTATTTGTCCTATACACTAGATTCAACAATGCAGATCTTATGTGCCAATACAGACTCACACTAACCACTTTGCAGACTTACAGCCAGCATTTGTATTATCAACAGTGAATATCATGAAGATGCTGTGTGCAGTCATACTTCAAATTAGATTGAGAAATTAATACTTAATATGTCATGATTTATAATAGTGTATTTTCTTGACAACAGTGTTAGGCTAATTATTTCAATTAGGTTGGAATTCATTGCTTGTTACTGGGAATTCATATTGATGAAGCGGTGAGATACCAGAAGGTATGCAACAATTTTATTGCTTCTCAGCAGTAAAAAACAGATGTGTCAATTCAAATATTCTTCCAGTTCATGTCAATATTTACAACACCTCTTCACAAAACCTTGCACATCCAGTGATAGTAATTGTTTTCTGTTCACTGACCGAATGAGCTGTTTTGGAAGATTCATAAAATACTAAATTTGTAGACTTGAATGATATCATATCTGTAATTAAGAGCTAGTGAATTTAAGCTATGAGCTACTAATTTAAACTATGTCTGCCAAAGGACCCTAACAAATTATTTATTCCTTAACCCGCTTACTAATGAATTTGAACTGGCATATGTAAAGTTAGTATAAAACCTTAGATGTACATTTTCTTGAAGTGCTGGTTGAGATATCTTTCTCAGTGCATTTGGCTAAGGTTCTTTTGGTCTATCCTATCGTCCTGCACTTCTCTAGCTTTATTTCTTATGAATCCTAAGGAGTAAAGCATGGGCACTGGGACTTAGGTAATTTATTACACCTCATTGTTTTTGAGTGGAATAAAACCAATAGTGTCGCTTTCTCATGGACATTTCAGAAGCAATTTTTTTTTAGTCATCCCATTTAGTAATTAGATTTCATCCCATTTAGTAATTAGATTATACGGTTAGATCATACGGTATCTTTCAGTGCTTGAACTTTTGGTAGCTTGTGTACTTGGTACTGAGGATTTTGAGTCATGAGTTAAAAAAAAAAAAAGAAGAACTTGCTTTAAGTTAATGTTTCTTGTTTGAGGAGACTGATGTGGTGGAGGTCGATATTAGGGAATTTCCTCAGTCTCCTTGAGAGCTGTATCACTGCAGATGTTCTTTGAACATCCAATTTCCAAAAAGAATTTAAAACCAAAGGAGTCATTTGAAATGACTCATTTGGAAAAATAAGCAAAGACATGCTGTTGATTATCCTGGTGGCAGGGTTTCTCACTATAGCCAGCAGTTGCTTGGCTTGGTGGATCTGACAGCCAAATCCTTCACTGCAATTGAATGACGAAGGCATACCCTTACTTTCAAGAAAATATGAAAGTCTTTAATACAAAGGGAAGTGTCATCTTCCTCCTCTATAAAAAGTCATATCTTGACCTACTTCACTAGTTGCCTATAGAATTCCTGATATTTGTGATGTACTACACCCTGAGGGTCTGCTTCCAATTCAAAAAGTATCTCTGGAAGGAGAAGATCACATGCAGTCTAACAGAAGACTAACTGAAGTTAGTGCTCTGCCACTTTGGCAGCACCTGAATTCTAACAGGAGCAGTAACACTTTGGCCTGTCAAGAGAGGCAGGGCCTGGCCCTTTGGACTATTGAATAATAGATAGTGGTGTTGAGTGCAGAAAATACATGCACACCAGAACTAAAATATGTCACAAATGCTGCATTAAAAATATGCCATATTCTGGGAAACGTTATTTGTGTGGATCCTGAGCTAAATACAAAGTGCAAAATTGGACAAGAATGATTAAACCACTATCATGCATCTTGTTATGGGAGTGCTAGAGATCAGGACTTTTCCTTTCAATTATTTCTTTTTTTTTATTCAAGGTTCAGTAAGGATATTTTTGTACATGATGAGGGCACATTTGTCTTCCTGCAAATATTATTAAAACTGTTATGAATTGTTCTTAAAAAATCAAATCAAATCAAAGTGAATACTGTTATAAAAATCCAGTAAAAGAAAGCAGGAAATTCAATGCAAAGGAATTTTTTTTCATAGGGTTCAGTTTTTGCAATGGTTACAGATATGGATTTTTAATTATTTGCATGGGATATTGATTCAAATTGCCTTAAATGTAGCAGGCGAAAAGTGATTACATTAAAGAAAATTAAATTTAAACACCATGACTCTTAGTGCCAATGAGTGGAAGCTCTCATACAGCAAAACAGAAAGTACATCATCTTTAGGTTTTCCTAATTTGTCAAGTGTAAAATTGGCACTTACTACTTTTGCATGTGGTGGCAGAGTTAATTGCAATAGTTTGCTGGGGGTACTATAGCAAAATGTGAAATTAAAATTTGAGGAAACTTTTATAGCTTTGCCAGTAGGTAGCTATTTACTACATAATTCAAGTGTATGGACAACTTTAAAGGAATATAAAATTAAAAATAGAACCCCACAAGCTAATGAGGTGCTTTGTTTGACTTTCCAGCTAGGGCAATTATTTGTTATATACCCTTCATGTTTGGCAGCTGGTGTCTCCTTTAAGTTTGAGGAAATAATTTGATACAAAGCATCCGTTCCTATAGAAATAGGATGTAAAAATTTTGTCACTCTGTTTATTAAACAAAACTGAAAAAAATCATGGAATATAACAACTGTCTACAGAATAGCTCTCTTCACAAATTTTACCTCCTATTTTAAAAGCTCTCAGTAGTTGAAGGTCATGTTCTGAATCACCAGAGGGAACCTAAAAAATGTATTTTTTTCCACCATCCTGAAAAATGAAAAAGAAATGATCATGACTAATCAGTTATTTCCACTGACCACTGTTTCACAAGAGAAGGCACATTTGAATGTTTTTCAGTTTTGTTTTTGCTGTTTATTTTTTTTTTAATCCATATTTCAGAAACAATTTCTGAATCAATATCTAGCAGTGACTGACAACATTTCATAACCTGAGATGTCATACCTTCATTGTAGTAGTTTTCAAGAGTAAAGGTTTTGGGATGCATATATATATAGTGAGATCCCAAGTGACTGGAGAGATTCATAAAGTGCTTTTACCCAAGGTGTGGTCCATTCTGGAAACTTAAATTTGGATTCATCTGCTGTGCTTGTATTTGGTTGTTATAGTTAAGGGAATATCAGATTTCTTGAAGAAAACATAGAAGATCCTGATGTTGAATTATAGTATGGATAACCATTAAAAAAATTCTCTTATCATTGACTTTTACCTGTATTGAAATATAGAAGCTAGGTTTTTTTTCAGCTAATGTGTTTATAATGAACATAATTTTATTTCAGCATTCAATTGCATGTTGCTGAAAACATTATATCACTTCGTCATACAAGGAGCTAATGAGTATTTCCTGACTACTGGATTCCTGTGAAAGTGACAGACACCATGAACACAGGAAGTCCTTGAATATTGAGAATTTCCTCAAAAAAAGGATGCAAGAGTATAATTGTCAGCTGCTTCCTTGACATACTTGCTTTGGCAGAGTATTCTGAGAGGAGACTTGAGACTAGAAATTCAGTTTTGAAGTAGAAGGCAGTCTCTTAAAAGCAGAGTAATTTTACCATCTCAGAAAGTTCTATTCGTATCTAATGCAAATAAAGTTGATTGGTTAGTGTCTAGAGGTTGTATCACTAATGCTACATACATATTAGTAAAAATGAATAATTGATAATTCATGCTGTTGATTGTTTGAATGATTCCATGCACAGACCTGGCCCAGGCCAACCAGCAAACTAATGCTGGGCACACGTTATGACCTGGCACAATTAATGACCACTTCCAACAGTTTTGCTTTTGGTATCTGAATGTTAGAATCTTTTTTTGTTTGGTTAATATTATCTTCTCCTTTCAAATCTCTAACATGATTCAAATGAGTAGAGCAGCCAACAATTTTTTTAGAGACTGGGATTTTAGCAAGCATCTCTGGAAGTATGGACTTCCAGACATTCACCTTCTTCCTTATATTATTTATAAATACTCTTCCTCAGAGAACTCAGATGAGAAAAACAAGTGGAAATGAGAGTGTGCCTTTTTAAACATATTTTGGCATGTAGACTTATTTTAACTAACTGTTGTAAGATTTTATCAGCAGATTCATGCATTAAAGAAACAATTTTTCTGTGATCACAGTGCAAGCTGTTTCTTAAGTCAGTATAAATGTGAGTATAAACTTGTTGAAAAGAGGAAAAAGTTAGCCTAATTAATCCCTTAGAGAATAATTAGTAGAGCTACAGATATAAAATTTAAACCTCCCAGGTGTTTTTTTTTATAACAGTCTCATAGAACACTAACAAAAGTACTACACTTCTCCTAAGAGCTAATGTACTTCTAAAATGACCAGAGCATAAAATATTTGTGTACTAATCAGGAGATTCAAGGAAGAAGACTTTTTAAATAAATGCCACTTGTTGAGAATAAATCCTTAGAATGGTTCTCTTCATCTCTCCTCTGTTAACAGTACTAGTTACTATGCTTTATGACTGTTTAACAGGACATGATTGTTTTTTATTATTTGGTTGGTTTTGTTTTGAGGAAGAATGAATTAAATTTGCATTTGGACAGGTTTTTGTGCGCTAGATTTAAATGATATTATTGGAATGTTCAGAACTAATCTGAGTGATTCCAAGATTGAGGTCAAAAAATTACAACTGATCAAAAAATAATATATATTCTTCTTCTTAAAAAATATTTATTTGTACTCAAAGTTCTCCAACCTGACTTTGGAAAATAAATTCTTTGGCATTTTTACTTATTAATTTTCAATATGTTGAGCAATGGATGGGCTAGTGTTTGCTGTTTATGTTCATACTATGTAAAAAAACTGAATCGGAAAAAGTGATGCTTATATGGAAAAGTAACTCTAGAAAGAAACTGCATACCATGAATGAATGGTGTATGAAGAATTATAATATTAAGTTATTCTGTAGATTTCAGGACAAATCATTCTGCATCATTTGTGAGCTGCACACTTCAAAATTAATTGTATACATCACTTGGAGAGGCAGTACCCCATTCTTAGCTTTTCAGGTACAGAAGTTTTATTGTGGATCATAGATTCATGGAGTCATAGGAAGGCTTAGGCTGGAAAGGACCATCCAGTGCCAACACCCTGCCATGGGCAGGGTTGCCACCCACTAGAGTCAGGCTGCCTGAATCCTTGTTCAATCTGCCCTTAAATACCTCCAGGGAAGTGGCAACCTTTTCCAGTGCCTCAGCACCCTCATTGTGAAGAATTTCTTCGTAATATCTAAACTAATATCTAAACTAAATCTCCCTTCTTTTTGTTTAAAATCCTTTCCCTTTGTCCTATCACTATCAGACTTGTAAAAACTCAGTCTCGATCTTATTTATGAGCTTCCTTTAAATACTGAAAGGCCACAATGAGGTCTTCATAGATCTGTCTTTTTTCCAGGCTGAACAAACCCAGCTCCCTCAGCCTCTCTTTGTAAGAGAGGTGCTCCAGTCCTCTGAGCTTGCCTCCTCTTGCCACACTTCCCCCCCCAAAAAGGCTGAATTTTAACAATCAAAAGTCCATTTCAATGAATCAATGGCTGATCTGATTAACTTCAGAATATTGTACCTTAAAGATATATTTCATAATTAAAAAGTGTTACCTTCAAATTAAGATTGGAAATATTGGAACTTACAAGGAACTTACAAGTGCCTCAGAGATACCGCTTGTTTTCAAAAGTAAGCAGTTAGCATGCACAAACACTATGAGTGTTTAACCTTTTCCACTGAACCGTTAGTATTTCCTTGTTAAATGTTTTCCAAAAAAAAATGTAGGTCTAAGAAGACAAGGTGTCTGAGTACAGAGGAAATACATATCTGCTCTTAAACAAATCAGATGTTTTGGACCTCATCTTGTTTCTGAGTATACCTGCTCAGCTCCAAGTGTTACCACTAGTAACTGCATGCAGAAACAAGCTCCTAAGTAAGGAATTGCACCCTGTATTTTTTTTCTCCAAATTCAGAATTTGCTTGTGTTGTATTAATCTGCATCAGCAATTTTTGCAAACTATACAGTCTCAGCAGTGACACAAAAACTAGTAATTATGGGCAACTGAGTCATATCCTTCCAGCGTAAATCGGCCTGCAGTTCATGCCTCTGACTAACAGAGTCAGAAACCCCAGGTGGCATGGCATGAGGTCATACTGGACGGTATGTGACCCCTTGCATGTTATCTCCACATGGACAATGAAACGATGTATAGTTGTATTTATGGTCATTGTGTGTAACTAGAGTGGCTTTGAGATAGCAGCAAATATTACTACACAGTACAATTTCCAGGAGGTGTGCTGAGTTTGTAAAAAGTGTATATAAGTTAAAATAACCTGCACTAGTCCTTGCTGGTCACATGTTTCTACTTCAGCTTGCTGAAGAGAAAGAAAACCAAAGGCATAGTATTTGACCAGCTGCACGTATTATCTGTGCTTTCTGAGAGAGGACTCTTGCAGCAGCATAGTGCTGGCTAATGCACTGATATTGATTCATGGTCCTTCTATATCACTCTGTAATTTTAAGATGATTTGACAACTATCACAGGTCAAGGATCTGCGTATTACCTGTCAAAGGTGTGTCTAGATTACACAAAGAGTAGCTGGCTTTTAAATTGCCCAGTGTCTTCCTTCATAAATGATTCTTGCTGCCTTTTCATTAGAGGTCTTATAGGTACAGTGCTTGCTGTTAAAAGAAATCTCCTTAGGCTGAAGGAAGCAGGAAGGAAGAAGTAAGGGGGTCTTTTTTTAATGTCATGAATCTCAAGGGAGCTGCTGCTTTTATATCATCGTTGCTTTACTTTGCACTCCTTAGCAGGCTTTGGCAATGTTTCAGAACAACGGCTAAATATAGGAATGTTCAAAGGCTGGGGTCGTATTACTGCCACAGCAGAAGAACAGCAAGAGCAGACTACTAAAATTCCCAGGACTTGCTTAGAGACTACAGAAGGGAGAAGACCAGATATTTCTGGTCAGTCAGCAGTAAGGCTGTCTCTTGCCTTGTGATTATCTGTGCATGTCACCGAGATGTCTCCTCACAAGGTTTTGCCTTCTGACAATCAGCAGTCTCCCAGACCAAGGCTAGACATGGTTTTGGCCAGGATTTTATCTTGGGAGACAGTGCAAAGGGTGTCACTTCCTTCTGGGGAGGAGATTGCTTAGTTGAGGAGATGCAAGTTATGCTGTGACAAGGCATTAGAAAAGGCTGTTACCCATTTTATTTCTAGTATAGATTCAGGCTCTGAAGATACCAAATAGCGTGGGATTTGTTTTGATTTAATCTCTGCGCTCCAGATTACTTGTCTATTCTGCCATAAAGGCTTGTTCCCTTTTTCTAGTTAGAACAACATAAGGGGCTGAAACTTTTCTTTCAAAGGCGAGGAGAGGGAAAGAGCCACATTTATTCTTTGTTTTACCTCCTGCTGCAAAAAGGCATGGACATCTCCTGCCTACGTAAAGATTCTTCACCTCTGCATGGGGCTGGAAAAAGCTAGTGCAAGAAGTGAAGCAGAGGACAGAAAGCAGGGTTTGCTGGGCTTCCAATTGAATAACAACCTACTTTTGGTGATTGTGCCCTACGATAAGGCTTCTGTCAGAGCTGTTTTGCAGTGCTGAAAGTTCAAGACAGAAGAATGTTAATAATGTATGACAGGGATAGGATGAGGTTTCATGTAGTCAGGGTATTATCTTAGTACTATAGAAGTGAAATTCATATTTAGACACAAAAATGCATTGTTTCCTCACATTGCAAGACTCAAGCATATGAAAGTGAGGATGTTTCTAGCTTTTGTGCACCTTTAAGTCTTCACATAATTGGATGCAGAACATTTCTCTGTTGTCATATACTACCTCTTCCATAGGATTCCTTTCCTTATTCCTGCTTAGTATAGTTGTATAAGTGAGTACATTGGTTGCCTGGGGAGGGGGGGAAGACATTCCTGAACTTAGAAATTATTCAAGCTGCCAGCATTCATCACAAATCATTTAAATTTTACAGTAACTTCTTCTGTATGACGTCTATACATTTCTATTAAATACAGTACTCTTGGTGGTATAAATTGGATTTTCTTCCGCTTATTAAGACTCACTTACTCCTGCTTTACCTATGTATTAAAGAAGCTTGGTTAGTCTAAATGGTATGTTGAGGAGCTATAGGAAGATGGAAATTAGGTAACCAATCTTTTATGCTACACTTTCTTCCAGCTTCTAAGCGCATAAATTATAAGGAGACCACCTTTTGCATCAGTGAAGTGGCTGTAATTAGACCTAAGTGAATGGAAGCAATCCTGAGCTACAGTTCCTTATACATTATTTCTTAATTTTTGGCACATTTCCAAATTTATCTGATCATCTTATCTACACTTCATATCACTCCATCTAGACAACATGCAAGAGCTACAAAGAAGGATGAACTCTACTTGGGACTTTCAGCAGTTTGACCTCGGTGACAGATAAACTTTCCTCTTTCCCAAACACCAGATGAAGTAGAGGATAGAGCTGTTTTCACAGGTTAGCTAGTGATGCGGCCTTGGACAGAGGGTGACTATATTTTAACAGTAAAGAGAAATAAGTCATCAGGTATGAAACCACAAGAAAGCAGTTTGTCCTGAATGAATGTCAAGTATTCTGTATTTCCAGTTGGTGCCACTGGTCAGATTTTGCAAAACTGCTGATCTACAGCTGCTGAAGCAAAAAAAATGCTGACTTAGTAAGAAATACATCATCAGCGTGGACACTGAAGGTGTCTTCTTTGTGTTAAAACATTTTAAATGAAAAGGAGAAGGAGACACTTGATGTGAGTTTGTGCTCAGTAGAAATACCTATTTTATGAAAGCCTGGTCCAATTAATGGTGTTCTTTTGTTCAGGTAGCATCACCAGCATATTTAAAGACTTTTAATAAACTGATTGTTCCACAGATGCTTGTGTGACATTTTTTGCACTGTTTTAACAAGGATTACTGTTGTCTTTTGCTATGCTGATGAAACTGTTTGGACTTCGTCTTGGAGAGTACCTCAGTGAATAATGTGGGTTTAAAAAGTGCACCTCAGAGTGTTTGTGTGTGTTTTTATTTGGGTCACTTCATCAATCTAGTTTATAATACGTTCCCACAAGTAGCTGCACTGCAATAAGCAGATATCATAATGGAGCAAGGAAAGTGGTTAAACTAGAATCATGGAATCATAGAAACACAAGATTGGAAAGGATCTACAAGATCATCTAGTCCAACTGTCCTTCTATCACCATTATTACCCACTAAGCTACTAGGAAAAAAAAAAAAAGAATGCAGAGCAAAGCAATTTTGTTCTCAGGAATTGTATTATGGGCTCAAAGATTTGCGAACTTGGTTCATGAGGTGATGCTGTAGTTTGACCCAGCAGATAAATAAGTCCCATACAGTTGTTCGCTTACCCTCCCACCTCCCCAAGTGGGATGGGGGAGAGAATTAAGAGAAAAATACAATAGACCTCATGGGTTGGGATAAAAACTATTTACTAAGACAGCAGAGGAAGTAAAAGAAATAAAAGTGACTATATATATACATGTATACAAAAAATAGATGATACACAAAGCAGAGGCTCACAACCCACTGACTGATACCCAGCCAGTCCCCTAACAGCAGCCCCTCCCTGGGACTAATTCCCCCTCCTTAAATCACATGATGTCATATGTTGTGGAATATCTCTTTGGTCATTTTGGGTCAGCTGC